>OZ012738.1:568779682-569252182 GCA_963859935.3 Lathyrus sativus | reverse complement strand
ACATGAAGATATTCTGACTAGAATGGTTAAGGGATCTGACTCTGGAATTTTCAAAGCGATTCTAATACAAAGGGACAAGCTAATGACCATACAGAGTACATAGGATGCTATGCTGCAGATGGGTAAATTCCATGGGAGGAAAGTGTATCAAAGCCTCCTACCTATTACTCCTAATGTTCCATGGGCCAAATTAATCCTTCACAATAGAGCTAGACCCCGGGCAATTATTACTCTCTGGACGATCTGTCATGGAAAGCTAGCAACCAAGTCAAGACTGTTCAGATTTGGCATGATCAACAATAACAAATGTGCTTTTTGCAATGAAGAGGAAACCATTGATCACTTATTTTTTTGTTGTGTGGAATTGAAGCAAATATGGAGTGGTATTCTTCAGTGGTTGGGCATTCAACACACTCCAAAAAGATGGCAAGAGGAAATGCAATGGGCTCTGAGCAATTATGGTGGGAAAGGTTGGCAATCTGATCTGATTAGGCTTGCCCTTACAGAAACTCTTCATGAGATCTGGCTTTATAGAAACGAAGCATGTTTTAATCAGAGAACTGATAATAGGAATTGCCTTGATAGAATTATTTACAATATAATGTATAGAGGGTGGACTAGTCCAAATCTTAGACCACGTATAGCTAGGTTTATTTTTCCTTAAGGTGGTTTGATTGTTTTGTGGGCTGGATCATCTGATCGCCTTGGTTTGTATGGTTTTTTGAATTAATGCCAAAATTTCTTGATTCAAAAAAAAAATTAATGTACACAATAATAATTAATAGAGACATTAAAAAAACTAATCACTTCTATATTAAAAGGCGATAATACTATTATTTTTAAATAAACTGCATTTGTTAAAATGATAGTCATTTTAAAATAGAGTTGTGGTGGTTTAGATCGAATTCTAGTATTGATATGGATAGTTTCATGTTTTGAGTGGAATTGAAGATGTACATGTTATAGTTGAAGTCTATTCAAGTATATATGCAGTTGCATAAGTTAGTTTGTAGTCTATAAATATGTTGCTCTCTGGTTATTGAAAGAGGGTTAAGGTTGGTTGATATTTGCTTGTAAACAATTTTCCATAATTGAGAAAGTAAAGAGTAAAACAATTTTAACCAATTCTTGTTCTTCTCCATAATTGAATAGTCAAAAATGTCGAGGCTAATCAAGGATACTACATGGCAGAGGTGAACCATGTAGATAAAATAAATTTTGATAAGAATCTAGCCAACATAGCACCTTGCGCACCAGCAGAGTTGGCTTACATGCCTTTAGAGTAGGTATTTTACTGTTTAAAACTTCACCCTACCCATGGATTTATGTGGGATAAAGAAATCATGGGGGGGGGGGGGGGAGGAGGAGGTTTTATGACTCAGATACAATTTGGCCAACAAGCTAGGGTGATGAATTTTGTGACGATGTCAGAATTTGACGCACTGAAGCGAATTTCGGCCTACGTAGCCGAGAATAGATTGAAAGCGACTTTAGAGGATGAAATACCACACATGACTGCCAAAGCCAACGAGTTAGAAGTGTTTGACATAAGTCAAAGGATAAACATTGGAAATCAACCAGTCGAAGAGCCTCGAACAACAGGCTTAAAAATTGATGGGTTAAGAGACCAAAGCCTCGATTGCATCTATGATGATGAGCCTTTAGGTTTTGAAAAGATCTTGTCGCGTCTTCTACAAAGATGCAACCTCAAGATCCACTTAAAGAAATTGATTTGGGCAATGGAGCTACCAAAAGGCCAATTACATTAGTGCCAACATCGATCCAAATCTAAGGTTAAAGGTAATTAATTTACTTCAGGAATTTAGAGATTGCTTTGCTTGGGATTATAACGAAATTTAAGGTTTGAGCAGGAAATTGGTGAACTGAGACTGCCAATAAAGCCTGGGAGGAAACTGGTTAAACAGAAGCCTAGACAATTTTCCCTAAAGATCATGTCCAAGATAAAGGAGGACATCAAAAGACTCCTAAGAAGCAAGTTCATAAGAACAACAAGGTATGTCAAGTGGCTTGCAAATATTGTTTCAGTCATTAAGAGAAACGGAACCCTAAGGGTTTGCATCTACTTCAGGGATATGAATGCTCGACCCCAAAGGATGAACACCCAATGCTTGTCGTCTAGATGTTGGTCGACTCAGCGGTGAGCCATGAGCTTTAGGGACCTACGAATGGATAGTGATGCCATTTGTCTTAAAGAATGCTGGGGCAACCTATTAGAGGGTGATGACTTCTATCTTTCATGACTATATCAAAACATTTATGCAAATATATATTTATGATATAGTCATTAAGTATGAGTCAAGAAAGGGTCATCTTGACCACCTTCGACACTCATTCGAAAGAATGAGAAAATACAGACTAAAAATAAACTCTCTTAAGTGTGCTTTTTGTGTGCAGGCAGGAGACTTTCTTGATTTTGTGGTCCATAAAAAAGGAATTGAGATCAACTAGAATAAAACGAATGTTATCAGGGAAACCAAGCCTCATTTGACCAAAAAATAGCTTCAATCTCTTCTAGAGAGGATTAACTTTCTAAGGAGGTTCATTCCAAACCTTAGTGGAAAAACTCATGCCTTCTCGCCGCTCCTCCTTCTAAAGAAAGAAGAGTTTGTATGGCAGTCAGAGTATCAGAGGGTGTTTAACAAAATAAAGGTGTACTTAGTGAATCCTTCGATTTTGTCCTCTCTAATTAGAAATAGATGCATGGGGTTGTACATTTCTGCTTCATACTTGACTATAGGAAGTATGTTAGCACAAGAGGATGATAATGGCGTTGAAAAAGCCATATATTACCTTGGTCGACTCTTGAATGATGCAGAAATTAGGTATAGTCTTATAGAAAAGATGTTCATTTGTTTGTACTTTTCCTGTATGAAATTGAAGCATTACATAAATCCAATTGATGTGTATGCGTCTTCTCATTTCTATATTATCAAGTATATGTTGTCTAAGCCAACTTTACATAGTCGAATTGGGAAATAAGCTCTGGCCTTAACTGAATATATGTGCCTTTAAAGGCCATAAAATGGAAGGTGGTCACCGACTTCATCGTGGATCGTTCGATAGTTAAGACACCTTTAAACTACTTAGAGCCAAAACCTTGGAAGTTATACTCCGACGGTTCTGGTCATAAGAATGAAACTTTTATTGGAGTTTTGATTGTTTCTCCAACAAGATTCCGACCAAGTTCAAATATAGAATTGGTGGCTCTTGCTAAAATAACAAGGACGAGTACGAGGCTTTAGTTGCTGGGCTTGATATCTTGTTAGAGTTAGGGGGAAAACGAGTCGAAATAAGAAGAGATTCTAAGTAGGTGGTAAAGCAAGTAACAAAGGAGTACAAATGTATTAAAGAAAATTTAATCATGTACTCTGTTATATTGAATCAATTGATTAAGTGTTTCGACTTTGTGGACATCAAATGTGTCCCTATACTTGAGAATCAAGAGGCGAATGAGTTGCCACAAATTGCTTCAGGGTACAAGGTGTCTAAGGAGAAACTAGAAGATTTGATTGAAATTCGAGGAACAGTGAAGTCGACAAGGTTGTCCCTATCAGATTTAGCAATGACTAAGTTAGGGTTAGTGGATCAAGAAAACTTTGATATCTTTGCTATTGAAAATCTGGCTGACACTGATTGGAGAAAGCCAATAGTTGGTTACTTAGGGAATCCAACTGGGTCAACTGATTGAAAAATCAAATACAGGTCTTTAAACTATGTGATTATAGGAAATGAATTATTCATTAAGACATCTGAAAGGGTGTTACTCAAATGACTTGGTGAAGGAGAGGCATATTTGGTTGTGTCGAATGTTTATAGTGGGGCATGTGGGGCTCATCAAGTGAGGCACAAGATGAGATGGTTGATATGTCGTCAAGGTATGTATTGGCCTATAATGCTTAAATATTATATTGACTTTGCTAAGGGTTTTCGAGAGTGCCAGGCTCATTTAGGAATTCAACATTTTCTGCAAGTGAGCTACATGTAGTTGTAAAGCCATGGCCATTCATAGGATAGGTGTTGGATCTAATTGGAGAAATTCGAACGACATCCTCTGAGAGTCAAAAACATATTCTATTCGGAATTGATTACTTTACAAAGTGGATCGAAGTGGTTCCTTTAGTCAACGGTGATCAAGATGCTAAAATAGAGTTTATCCAGAAGCATATTATTTATAGGTTTAGAATTTGTGAGACCATCACGACAGACCAAGGGTCGATATTCACTGGTCAAAAGATGAAGGAATTTGCCTCTGAGATGGGGATTAAACTATTAAATTTGGCGCCTTACTATGATCAAGCAAACGGTCAGGTCGAAGCATCTAATAAGGTTGTTATTGGTTTGATTAAGAAGCATGTTGGTAAGAAACCAGATAATTGGCATAAAATGGTATACCAAGTCTTATAGGCGTGTTAGACCTCACCCAAAGAGGCAACAAATACGACCCCATTCTGGTTGACCTATGGGCATGAAGTTGTCTTTCCTGTCAAGATTTATTTACAATCGGTTCAAATACAAAGGCAAGACGATATTGGAACATGATGTTGGATGAAATGGTTTATCTGGATGAAGAAAGGTTAATAGTGTTGGATGTATTGATAAAACAAAAAGAATGAGTAGCCAAACTTATAACAAGAAGGTTAAGATAAAAGCGTTTTTTATTGGAGATTATGTTTGAAAGGTCATAGTGCATATGGATTGAAGAGACAAAGCTCTAGGCAAGCGGTCCCTTAATTGGGAGGGTCTATTTCAGGTTATTCAAGCATTTTAAAATAATGCTTATGAAATCGAAGAGTTAGCAGTTGATAAACGAATTTTAAGAGTAAATGGTAAATACCTTAAGAGGTATAAGCCTATGCTACATTATAATTGCTAAAGAATAGTGTGCAGTAGTAAAATAAAAGCACCAAAATGGTATTATATAGTGTCAAAATGACATTATCATTACAAAATATCAAAACCAAAATGGCGCCTTACTTGGTCTTGGAGAATTCGAGTCTGGCAGCCATTCGATCATGGATTTCTTCTAAGGAGTTGATTTCAAGCTCTAAGTTGAGAGTGACTTTGGCATGTTCGACTCCTCTAATGGCTTCTTCATCAATCGTCTCTCATGTAGGAAGTGATTTTTCCCAGGCCAGCTCGACTTTCTCTTTTTCCAAGTCATCGATTTATTTGTTTAACTCAATGCTTTTTGCTCGACGCTGC
Source organism: Lathyrus sativus (assembly GCA_963859935.3). Classification (NCBI taxonomy): domain Eukaryota; kingdom Viridiplantae; phylum Streptophyta; class Magnoliopsida; order Fabales; family Fabaceae; genus Lathyrus; species Lathyrus sativus. The sequence continues at coordinate 569,246,959 of OZ012738.1, read as the reverse complement.
GTAATTTGATTATCAAGCAAAGTTTTATTTTCAATATATTCTTGAAGCTTAGTTTCAAGCTTGCCAACTTCTTGCTCAGATACACTACTTGCGTCCCAGGCCACTTCCATGGCGTCTTTCGTCTACTGATCTGGGAGATGTTGGTTCATTTGAGATCATTATCCTTGCAGACTTGATCAAAGTAAGCCTCAAATTCAAAGAGAAATTGAACTAGGGAATTAGACACATGTTGTTAGTTGAGTTCGGCCAGTAAGTGTTGAATATCAACCCCAAGTCAAACATCTACTTTGATAGCATTGATAAGGTTGACCTCAAAGATGGTGGATTTGAATTGTTGGATTAAGAGGTTGACTGAATCATTGCATGTATCGGTTAACGAAACATCAAAGGAGTGATTTGACCTAGAGCTTGTCGACAACTTGTGAAGTTTTTGGAACTTCTTGAGAGCTTCAGTTGGGTTTTTTCTTTTGAGAGCGAGGATTTATTCTTGGCTCAAAGAAGTGTTAGACGCTGAATCATGGACAGTAGCCTGAGCTTTCTCTGGTTCTCTATTAGCAGGTTGGTCCTTCTCTATGACCAGAGCAATTTCGATGTTAGGCGTGGCCCGGTTTTCATTGGTCATGACTGGGCTATTAGGTTATGGCATATCTTGAACCATGTTGTCTTGGACGAAAGAAATGGTGTTGTCTAATTCCTCGATGCATTGTGGAGATGGTTGTTCGATGTTAATTTCCACTTTAGGTTATGGTTGTGCAGATGTGTCTGTTGCTTTGTTGGTTGGTTGAGAAGTTGTTTGAAGAGTTGAAATACTGGAATCAAAGGAATCTGACCAATGGATAAGGGAAATGTTTCAGAAGGAGTTGAGCAAGGGTAACCAGGGGGATTTTCTAGCTCAATTTTATTTGCTTTTGAGTTTTCCTAAAAGAAAATATAAATAGTGAGTCGAAGCCTGAAGTGAGAATTTCAAAGAGCAAGTCATGAGGAAAGTAGAGGAGTACCTTAGGGTCAATTTTATATGATTCTTCGACCGGTTCGCCTTGAGGTTCGTTTGGTTTTTTCTTTTCATATGAGGGAAGATCTTGAGTCTTCTCTTTGTTATTTTTTTATATTCTTCTTCCTTTTCTATCTCTTCTCATTTTCCTTTGATCTTGTTGGAAGGACCAGCGGTCGAAGCAAAGGTGTCTTTTTGGGTTTTGATTTCTGAGGAGTCCTTTTATTTTTATGGCTAATCTTGGGCTTGGGAGAAGCCTTAGGTTTTGACCTTGAAAAGATAAGGGTTTCCTCAGTATCTTCTGAGCTTTTTGTGTTAACCTGAGTCTCCGTTGGTTTTGGAGCTTCTTGTAAAAGGTTGAATCGAGTTAGAGGGATTATTTATTGAAGGATCATTAAAAGATTTGAAACTAATGGTATACCCGAGTCGAAGTGATTGTGGGCTTCTTCTTCTTCTTAGGTTTGTTAAGAGAGTTGGGGTCACACTTTTGATTTTGAAAGGTAAACTGTTAGAATTGTTTTAGTAATGGAAAAGTTAGAGAAGAAAGAGTTACCTTTTTCTTGGGATCTTCTATTTTCTTCCTTTCACCAATGTCGGAAGGTCCTTCGACATTAGTGTCACCTTGTGCTTCAGGTTCACCTACAGTAGAAGCATAAGAAAGGACAAAATATGTAAAATAATCTGAAGACAATAACATACATATACCTTGTTGTTCTTGATTTTCTAGTATGTCGGAGAGGGCAACAAATAATCTCTTTCGAAAGTTTTCTTCTGAAAGGTGGGTATCTAAATATTTTGTCCACCAGTTATGATATTTGACTATCATGAAAAAGGATTGTTGAAATTGGAAGGTATGGAGTTCGAGAACTTGGCCACGAGCAAATGTTGTACATGTTTTGTAGTATACGATGCCAAATCGCCTTTCTGACCAGCAAATGTCATATTTCCCAAATGTAAAGTGAACATGGGAGCAGTTTGCTGAAGCCAAATTATTTGGCTACTAACTTGGGTTGATAGCCAAAGAAACCATAGCCTGGGGTCTCAGTCTCGATTCTTGTAGATAAAAGTGTGGGAGTTAAAAAGGCTGCCCAAACAGACTTCGACATGACAGCTGCTAAAGGAGAGACCCCTGGAAATTTGTTCCTAAACCAAGATGAACCAACACATTGATCCACAAAAGGAGCCATTGTCAAAGCAAAAATGGTCGACTCGAGGAATAGATTTATATATTTCATAAGTATTTTTTGTGAAAGAGTTTCCTAAGGAGTAGTCAAAGCGAGGCTTGTGCCTTTGATGGCTCTGCAGTCATTTTGTGCTACAAAGGCCAGAGAGGTAGTTATGTGGGGGTTTTGGCTCAAATGTGGCATTCATTTAGAGTTGCAAAAGCCATAAGGGACCTGAGTCCAGGTAGGATTTGTTGGTTTCTGGGAGGTGTTTCAGCTTGTAGGAAGCTTCTCCAAGTGAATGGTAGAGATTGTCCAATACGAGTTTGCTTAAAGAGATATTTCTACCTTCGTGGAGTTGGACGGACAAAGGTATAAATTTCTTATCTACTTGCAAGGAGCTAGAGAAAACATAGTAAGAAAACCAAAGGGTTAAAAAAGGTATGTGTTGAATTCGTTGCATGTTTCCAAGGTCGGAGTAAAAATCTCGTCTATGGGATTTAAATCTGTGATGGCTGCTACGTCAAACATGGTTGGCGTTAACATGCCATAAGGAAATTGGAAAGTGTTGGTCGATCCTTCCTAGAATAAGATCGACACTAGTAATATGGTTGAGTTATACCTAAGTCCAGTTCTAGATATTTTGACCATGTCGTAAATGCTTACGTCCTTCCATTATTTTTTCCTTTGGGGTTAAACCTTGTCGAGTTAGGCAATGTATTATTTTCTTTGATTAGGTGGTGCAAATTGAAACACGCGCGCAGGTTTATCCTTGAAGGACAAATCGAGGGAGCATTTTTCAAACATTGAAGGCATGTTGATTGAGTAACCTAGGAAAAATTCCTTACTTTTCCCAACTTGTGACTTTGCAGTAGGGTATGGCCCCAAGAAGGCAAATAGTTTGTTAGATAAAGAAAAAGAATGGGTACCTAGTTCGCCCAGTTAGAGATTTTTTTCTTTTGAAAATGTTGTTTCAGGGATGAAGTCTCTTCCTTATTCATCCTCCTCAGGCACAATGGTGAAGGTCATTAGGTTTTTCCCAGTGTCAAACTTGGGGGTTGAATTTTTGGTAGACGCCATTGCTGGAATAAGAAGTTTTACAATAGAGAGTGTTGTACCCCAAATTTGTCCTACCTTTACATGGTTTCTAGTGCCACTTTATTTTGAATGAATAAAATGACATAATTGGCAAGAGACCGTGTATGAGGAGTTGTGAGTGTGAGAGGTCGAGAGTTCGAATCCCACCTTCTTCACTTTTTGTTAAAAATATTAGAAAAGATTTTATTCTTTTTATAATACTTTTAATGTTTAGTATAAATAAATAGAATTTTATGTTTATTTTAAATTGTTTAAATTTTATTTAGTTTTAACTAATTATTTAAGTTGGGCTTTAAAGCGGGCATTAGGTTAGAGTTAACCCTAATTTGATACATATATAAACATAAGTTGTATTTGAGAAAAGAAAGAGGGGACAAAAAAAAACGGCGGCCGTTCTCACGACTTATCAGAAAGGGGGACGATTGTGGGCAGCCAAGAAACTCTAGAACTCATTGAAAAAACCGTGTGTTACAAGGCATTTGCAGATCAATTTTCAGTCAGTTTCAATCCCTTCCAAGCATTCCAACACGTTCCTTGAAGGTTTCTAATTCGATTCCAATACTCACAAAATCACCATTGATGGTTTGCGCTTTTTTAAATTTTGATTATCATGATTCATGCATCATAAACGTTTTATGATTATATATTTGTGTTGATATGAATGTGTATGACGTTTTTGGGTTGTTTAATTGAAGCTTAAAGGTATGAAACACGAGATGCCATTGTTAGGGTTTGGAGCTTTGCAAATTAGGAGCAATTGTACAAAACCAAGGGCATAGGCATGCTCAGAAGCTTTATTCCAATTGATCCATGGTCTTAGAACTAACTTATTTTGCGTATTTTGAGATATTTGATTTCAGGTGCTATGGCAACGTGTGAAAATCGTGGGCAAAGGCGTACGGCGACGCGTGAAAACCGCGGGCAAAGGCGTACGACGACGCGTGAAAACCGTGGGCAAAAGCATGATCAATTTTTGTTTTAAATTTTTGTTATTTAATCCTTCTCTTTTTAGTTAGTAAAAATGTTTATTATTTTTTAAAAAAATACATAATTAGGTTAAATTAACATAAGGTCAAATTTTTTTGTTAAGCTAACTTTTTTTAAATTTAAAAATTAAAATATTTTTTAAATTTAAAACTAATTTTCCTTTTTAATAAGAATAAAATTTCCTTTTAAAATTAAGACAAAAATCTTTTTCAAAATTAACCTAAAAACATTTTCTTTAAAAATTTAACATTTTCAAAATTTAACTGAACTTCGTTGTAAATCAAGAATAAAATTCTTTTTTAAAAAAAATAATATTAATGTTAAACAAAACAATAATAAAAATTCTCAAATTGCATTTTTGCCCTTCTTTATGTATTAATTGTTTCATTATTTGCCATATTTTTGTCTAACCCTTGTTCTCTGTTTTCTCTCTAGATTATACTTAAATTCTGATTAATATTTATTCAATTTATTTTGTTCCATGGATGTAATTTACGCGAGGTCATGGTCGCAGTTTATTTTCTTTTTCTTTTTTTGGGATTTGTAATTTTACGCGAGTGATCGTCGCGACGCTTTTTCCGCTTTCTTTACTTTCCGCACTTTAATTTCCGCCATATAATAATTTGCCATGTTTTGCATGATTTACCGTTATGTTATTAGGTCTAACCGTTTGACCGCCGAGTCAATAACCCTAACCTTTGACCATTTCCAAACCCTAATAGCCTAGGTGTCCCGCCGTGAACAAAAATACCCTTTACCCTAGCTTTAGGTCAAAGGGTCGCCGTACTCTATTTTAGGGTTTCCCACCGTGGAACATTTAATCAACCCTAATTTCAATTCAACTTTTCAACATAGAAATAGGAGTTTCAAGACTCCACGTAAACGTGTCCTTAAGATACGTTTACTCCCCTTGAAACCTTGATCGTAGTCAAGAAGTTTCTAACCTCCCTTTCGAGGGGAACTATAATTACTCTGATTCCATTCCCGTCAAGATATATAGGCACAAGATGCGATGTCTTGCCGAGTAAACTTAGGACTAACCCTTAGGTTTTTTTGGCCACTTTATCCCTTAGCTCAATATATATTAAAGCAGATAATAAAATTAAAAAAACATACAATAAACAAAAGGTTCCTGTAGAGTACTACAGAAGTTTAGGGTGCTAGTATCTTCCCTAAACTTAACCAACCCCTTACCTAGATCTCTCCCCGCATTGTCTTTACGATGCAAAATTAGGTTTTCCTCTTTTGACCTTTCCCTTCGGATAAATCAAAGAGCGGTTGTGAACTAAAGATGCGATTCAAATTAATTAATAATTTGATATCATATTCTAACCGCAACAGAGAGTGAATGGTTTCTTTTTTGTGCAAGAAGGTTATGAAAATGGCTGAGATAAGAAGATGAGAAGAGAGGTGAAGCTAGGTATTTATAGCATTTTTGTTGCATGCTTAAGGTCGGAGACATGGCATCTGCGTGGAGATGTTTAAGCAATTTCATGTGTTACAAAGTGGGAGCATTGATGTAAGTGGAACAGTTAAATTAAGACGTGTGTATTCATGTCCTAGAAAATAGGAGTAATTATGAGATTCTGAACAGATCTCATGGAAAATGATAATGTGCAATAAAAGGGGTAATTATGACAATGATGTCACCGGAGAAGTGGAAGTAGTGTCGAAAATACTTTTAAAAATGTCACATTTCTTTTTTCTGATTCAAATCAAAACATGGAATTTTATAGGACAATTTGTTACCTTGGATTTTTGACCTAAATATAAATGACAATTAAGATAAATAAGTACGACATAGTGAAAGTGGAAGTTGAACAATGGTAAATTAGAACCATGAGTTAATTTGATTTGGGCATGTCGAAAGACATATATGAGGATTTTAGTCGAAGAGTGTAACTAAAAGTTGAGGGGTGTGCAGAGCTTTGGACTTAGTAAAATTTTCAAGTGTTCTAGTCAGTTATCTTGCCTGATTGAAAGAGCAGGAATTAGATTAGATCAGGTGATTACTCGAAGACACGTAGAGGATCGTCGAAGACAGCTGTTGCATGAAAGTGAAACGTGTCGTGATATAATTAGTCGACTGTTGTAGGAAGTTATTTTAGACTAATATATAAGGAGACACTTACTTATGTTGCAAGGGTCCGCAATTGTACTCAAATTTCTACATACTCAAAGTATCTGCTGAAGGATTTAAACGAATTTAATAGATACAAATTATAGCATATTGTTTAATCTAACAATAATCAAGAATAATTAGAACGGTGTATCTTATAAGATTGAAGAGACGGTTGTCGAAGCTTGTGAGTATGAGAGAATTACTACCCTCATTGTCGTTTAGGATTTTTAAAGTAGTTTAATTGTCTAATGGGGAGACACTTAAATAGCTAAACGGCTGAGGGCAGAGACCTCTCATTGGGCTTAACTGAATGGTCCAACCCATTACGGTCCATTCAGGCACAAAACCCAATCAAACAATTCATTTATTTAGTGTTTAATAACAATAGACCATAATATAATTAATTAATAATTAATTATGTCAATCCATATTTGATTAATTAAATAATTAATCTAACAATCTCCCACTTGGATGACAATAATTAATTATTAAAAATATTGATTCTAGTATTAGAATATCAATAATGGTCAAAACACCAATCAATCAAAAGAAGTAAATTTCAACGCTGCAGAAATTGTATCCGATAGGGAAGACAAATCATACATGTTAAAACTCACAACTTTATATAAAAAATGATGACTTTAGAGTAACATATTTAACTTCAAAGTAATATGTTATAAAGAATGGCCCAAGCATATGAAAATGCTATTGATAAACTCCCACTAACCCAAAGTATCATAAGACTTACTCATGTGTATAAGTCTATGGTTAGTGATTATACTAATGAGTTTTAAATTACAGGTCATAGAATATCCACATAGGTCTAAGAATAGTAATTACATATAGGGATACCCTATTAACAGAGTAATTACATTTGATTATAAGTACCTTCATAACACAATATCATATTCGATAGGAGTATTGATATTTACTTGTACTTTCATATTATGACCTGATAAATGTGGACTATTGAAGATATAATAACACAATATTATTGCACGATAAAGAATTATTGTGTTTTTTCAATATCAACCTAAACATCAAATTATGATGTTTTCTGAGATTAAGAGAATAATATATATTTCAGTATAACAGAATAAGACTTCTTATAATTATTTTATATTTTGAAGTCCTTTTAGAATATGTCATATTTACCGTGCGCGCAAGAATATTATGAGAATAATAATCCAAAATTTTAGATTATATCATTGTGTTCACATGCAATCCACTCCCACTAATCCAATATGATAAGGATTTATCAGAGGCCACTAATATTAAATACTCTGATTGAACAACAGGGGTGCTAATGTTATTTTTAGTGCAAAATTATACAGAGAAGTGATTCTATAATATATCATCAAACTCAACCACATATTTTGCACGTCAATAGAATATATCTTTATTTAGATAATTTACATGAAAGAATATGATGGTCCTATAAAAGATTTACCTTGTGAGATCAAATTCATAATTCGCTCAAAACTAAAATGCTATAAGTATAACTACACACATTTGAGAAACATATTACGTTATACGCAACGGAAAAATATGAGATTTTAATCAAATTTAATATTGAGGATATAGCATAAGACTAAAATATCCTCAATATAAGTCTTAATAAAATAATATTATATATTAAACAAATAATATTTGTTTCTGAAATCTATATAATTGACATGTTAAATTCTCCCACTTGATAGAGAATAATAGTTGAATTATTAATATTAGAATTTTAAAAAATTTAAACAAATATCCAACTATTTTCTGTATCACACAATAATCATTCTGGTAATGTCACACCGATAGAGTATGTCCATCACTCACATAATACATAGAGAATTGAAATCCATTTTAATAAAAAAAATTATTGGATTTCATAAAGTATTACATGTCTTCAAAAATATATTTTTTTTCTTAAATAATACTTTCAACAATATGAAATAAGAAATATAACAATGTATAAATATTATGTCATCAAAATTTTTAATACTGATAGGGTACTTGAAATTTTTAATACTGATAGGGTACTTGAACTATAATTTACACAATCATAAATCATAAGTGCATTAAACAAAACAAATTATACTAATAATAATATACCAATAGGGTATAATTATTATCAATATAATATTTATTATAACTAAAATTAATTTAACAAAATTTGAACAATTGTACCACGATAGGTGAGTTACAATCATGCAAATTAAGATTAATTATTTTTTATTCAAAATAGGAAAATTTATATAATTGTATTCACGATAGGTGAAATTACAATTATACAAATTAATATTGATTACTTAATTTTCCATAATAAAAGTCATAAAATAATAAGATTTCAATTTATATATATATATATATATATATATATATATATATATATATATATATATATATATATATATATATATATATATATATATATATATAATTGCATAATTTTAATTTCAAAAGGAAGTGAATAATATTTTAAGAAATTCCTCCTTGTATGCAATTATTATATAATAGTCACAAGAGATTCAAAATTAATAAATAATCAAATACAACTAACCTCAAAGAGAATGTGACATTTATCCTTGTGAGTAGAGGTATTAAACTTTAATGACTTTTAGAATATTATAGTATCATCTCAAAATGATTCATAAACAAAGAATAAATCGTTATATCAAAATATAAAACTCTATTTATAAATAATCATAATTCAAGGATAATACAATTTAATTTTATTAAAGAGTATCTCAAAATCATTATATATGAAAATTTTAAATATATTTAAAATTTGAATTAAATCAATCATTTTATAACATATTATATTTAAATATTGGAATATTCCAAAACATCAAAATAAATAGAATATCTAATACTATTTATTTGGCATCAACTTAGGAGAGAGTTGTTGAAGCTTATATAGAAACAAGATTATAGGCCAATATCATATTCACTAACATAAAAGAACATAAAAAAAGAATTTTATATTAAAATCAAAAACAATTCTTTACGTCTTAATTAATTAATTAATTATTGAAATTAATATAAATATAGTATCATGTCAGTATAAATTCATTCATCAAAGTGACTAATTTATTTTATAATACGTTTTAAAACTTCCCAAAAAATCATAATTTTGTGTGTTCCTCATCATTAAATTGAATGAAAAAGGTTAATAATTTGGCAATATATTGTACGTCAGCATTAGAAATATACTATGCACGTGTGGTGCATTAGAAATATATTAGAAATATACTATGCACGTGTGGTGCATTAGAAATATACTATGCACGTGTGGTTAGAAAACAAATTGTTCAGTTCATCACCTATATTTACTGATAATTTCAAAACATGTTTACTTTGAATTAACTCTCTTATATAATTTCAAAAAAACTTAGATCAAAAAAACTTAGATCATAGAGAGTAGCATGATATACAAAGATATTACAACCAAAATTTATTATATTATTAACTAATATTAAACAAAAGTATTTAAAAGTATATTGAATAAAATAACTAATTTGTCATTCAAAATTCATTTCTGCAACGAAATATCTAAAATATGTTTCGTTCATAATCTTTTAGTCAACATAATAAATATATCATAATTTTCAAAGTTAACAAAATAATTGGAGAGATCATACAAATCTACCACTTTTGTATGTTAGAGATTATAAATAAATCAATTAAGTAATATTCTGCAAAAATAAATAAAATATTTGATATTAATTATTAAGCTAAAAAATATGATCACCTTTTCAAACTCTTCTAAATAATTCTCATTCCACCCACAATAAAATGCAATTATTTAGGAATCAAACCTTAAAAATAGGTGAGACATAACAACCTTTTACTAATATACATCTAAAATATAATATATCTTGATTCTAAATATGAAATTTACCTGTCAATAAATTTCTAAAATCATTAGATCAAATTATTTAAATATTAGATCTAAATTTTTAAGAAAATCCACCATTTACATTCAATATGAATTATATAAAATTAGTGCATCAAGTTTAATTATTTAAATTTGAAGGATTTAAATGAGCTCTGATACCCTTCAGGAGCTCTCCAATGGAAGGATTTAAATGAGCTCTGATACCAATTGAAGGATTCCAATGGAAGGATTCAGGAGCTCTCCAATGGAAGGATTTAAATGGAAGGATTTAAATGAGCTCTGATACCAATTGAAGGATTTAAATGAATTTGATACCAATTGAAGGATTTAAATGAATTTAATAGATACAAATTATAGCATGTTGTCGAAACTTGTGAGTATGAGAGAATTATTACCCTCGTTGCCGTTTAGAATTTTTAGAGTAGTTTAATTGTCTAATGGGGAGACATTTAAATAGCTAAACGGCTGAGGGTAAAGACCTCTCATTGGGCTTAACTGAATGGTCCAACCCATTACGATCCGTTCAGACACAAAATCCAATCAAACAATTCATCTATTCATCTATTTAGTGTTTAATAACAATATACCAGAATATAATTAATTAATAATTAATTATGTCAATCCATATTTGATTAATTATATAATTAATCTAACATCTGCGTGATTCAGAAACGAGTGAGAAATATAGATACGCGTTCCACATTTATAAACTTCAAGTATTTTACATTCAAGTCTATTTGCATTTAAGTTACTTTTCGATTCTTGTCATTTCATTTTCATTTATATTTCGATTTCAGTTTTTTTTTTCAAAATCTTTTTCATTCTAAGTTTAGCTAAGTTTAAAACTATTTTCTTCCAAACAGCGTGTTTAGATTTTAATAACAACATGATGTTCAAAGGTGATAATTCACACAAATATGTACTGAAATATTTTCGAGTTTAAATCTTTAAGTATTAATAGAAACTTGTTTTATTTACTAAATTTTTAAGTAAACACTTGCCTAATCCGGCAGAATTTTTTTTTAAATTTATTTTTACTTTGAATAAAAATTAAATAATGTATTGAGGAGGCTAACCCACTAATTTTATTTTTATTGATAAAAAATTAAAATTTGAATACTTATATCTAACGTCACCATAAATTGAAAATTTTATTTTCATGTTGTTTCGCTTACATGGATGGTGGACACAAGTTGCAACCGTAAAGCTCAATAATTTATGAGATAGGAATTACAAAATTAAGAAGTAACGAAATAGTAAACTTTTTTTTATTATTGTTTAGTAAAATACTACAACTCTTTATATATTTTGTTATATAATAGTGAGATATGAAATCAAAAATCAACAAAATATAAAAGTTTGTAAACTAATTAGTAAATTAAATTTACTAAATAGAATAGTAAATTATTTTTAAAAAAAAATTGTAATAAAATCAATAAATTGAATTTTAAAAAAAAGTTTGATGGGTCGGTCCATCAATCCACCAACTCATTAATAAATAAGACGGACTTAACTTTTAAACTCAAATACTTAAGTTGTCCCGCCCCGTCCTATTTTTGAACTTTAAATGGAGTTGGTCAGATCGTTACCCTAATCACATTGGTGGATATTATTTATTTAAGTTTAATAAACAATATTAAATTTATTTTTTAGTTTTTATAAATTTCTTTATTTAAATTAAACCTTAATAAAAAGTTTTGTCAATTTTAGTTCTCCACTTATACAATCTCTTTTTTTTTTTTAAGAAAGATGCTCATCTTATACTAAAGCTGTATGCTTTTCTTTTTTTACATCAAAAGCCGTATACTTTTAGTACTAGAGGCTAAAAATAAGCACTTTTTATGTAGATTATTAGCCTTGAAAGCTTGAAATACTATAGGGACAAAACAAATAATTTTAAATTTAGGAAGTATGATAGAGTAAGATAAGGGTCATGATCATGTAGACCCAGATTGTCTCCTCATAAGTATATCTTCGCACGTTAGGAACGTAGATGGTACTGTCACTGTTATTACAAAGAGTGGCAAGAGCCAGCTCTTTGCATTTTTGCCCTTTCATTGTTTAACAATAATAAAACCATTGTGATATCATTAGTTATCTGTTTTCCTAATTATGAAAACTACTAGTACTATAATATAATTATTATCATCATGCAAATGGTTCATTTTTGTTTGAAATTTTAGTATAGTTTTCAAGTTTTCAAGATTTGAAGCATGAAGAAGAATTTGCATTGGTTGAAAGAGTTTTCTAACAATGTAAGGACAGGTAGAAGACTTTCACTAGGGGAATACAAACGAGCAGTGTCATGGTCTAAGTATTTAGTTTCTTCTGGAGCAGCTATTAAGGGAAATGAAGAAGATGATTGGAATGCTGATTTATCTCAGTTGTTTATTGGTTCCAAATTTGATTCTGGGAGACATAGCAGGATTTATAGAGGTTTGTACAAGAACATAGATGTGGCTATTAAGCTTGTGAGTCAACCGGAGGAGGATGAGGAGTTGGCTGCTTTGCTTGAGAGACAATTCACTTCTGAGGTTGCTTTGTTGTTTCGGTTGCGCCATCCGAATATCATTACTGTAAGCTCTATTTCTTCATTGATTTCTATTTTTATATATGACGACAACAGTTTGAAATTGTAGTTTTGTATATGGCCTGAACATGTGCTTATAAGTAGAGATGAGTTAGGCTCAAACTACATTTTTTTAACATGGTATTAGAGCCTTTATTAAAATGAGTCGGGTCACCTGTTATCAGGTTTCCATTATCGGACCACTCACTAGTTACTTCCACGCTTCAGATGTCAAGTCTGGCGCGAGGGAGTGTATTAAGAGTCTACACGGTTATTACAACTGCTAAATAATGAAAAAATGAAGCATATTTTCAGTTATTAACATTTTGATTGATAATTGTATTATGGTAGTTTGTTGGAGCTTGCAAGAAGCCACCAGTATTCTGTATAATCACTGAATATATGGCTGGAGGCTCATTGAGAAAATACCTGCAACAACAAGGGCCACATTCAGTTCCTCCGAAACAGGTTCTTGAGTTAGCCCTTGATATTGCAAGAGGGATGCAATATCTTCATTCTCAAGGAATACTTCATAGGGATCTCAAATCAGAAAATCTGCTGTTGGATGAAGATATGTGTGTAAAAGTGGCAGATTTTGGGATCTCATGCTTAGAATCTCAAACCGGAAGCGCAAAAGGATTCACTGGAACTTACCGTTGGATGGCGCCTGAAATGATCAGAGAAAAGCGCCATACAAAGAAAGTAGATGTCTATAGTTTTGCCATAGTTCTATGGGAGCTAATAACAGGACTCACACCATTTGATAACATGACACCAGAACAGGCAGCATATGCAGTAACTCACAAGGTATCGTTACTATATTACGCCTCGATTTAGATTTCAATACCGATTTTTGCTTTGTTTTTTATATATCAAGTATCTGACTTTAAATCGTACCATTCAATCTTAGTTCAATGGTTACTGATATGTTGACTGCGTGAACGCGTTGATCTCTAACTATCGAAAAATTGTGCAGAATGCAAGGCCTCCATTACCATCTGATTGTCCATTGGCATTTAGTCATCTCATCAAGAGATGTTGGTCAAGCAATCCAAATAAACGGCCACATTTTGTCGAGATAGTCTCAAATTTGGAGAGATATACTGATGCACTCGAGCAGGATCCTGAATTTTTCTCTACCTATAAACCAGGTCCTAGTAATGTACTTGTGAAATGCTTACCAAATTGTAATGCTGGCAACAAGTTCAGTTCTTGAAAGGCTTAGGAGTTAGGACTCTATTTTCAATAATCTGATGATAATTGTATTATATCAATCCAAAGATGGACTAGTATGGTGGTATTTGAATTAACTTCTAGCTTGCAGAGCCTTTTAATTAGAAGAAAATTATAGTTCTTCATTTATAAAGAGCAATTTTAGAGGTCTTGATAGCTTATAAGTTTTGGTTTTTGGATTAAATTATTTATAAAATATTTCTATCACCCAAGATATTACTATAGGTTAAGTTGCATATATATACTAGGTTGTTTTCTTTAATACATATTGTGGTATTGGCTAAAATTGTGACTAGCTAGGATACAACAACTATCACTATCAACTATGACATCACTAGAATAAAATAATCCAATTTAAAACTATATCACTATGATAAAACAATCAAATATAAAGTACATTAAACTCCCAATTCGTTCAGAATTACACCTTCAGATATAACAAAGACATAAGTTATCTTGAAGGGACAATTTCTAAAAGGGACACATAGGATGGGAAAGAATTGGCTAGAGACATAAGAGAAACTTCATAAATGTATCAAACTTTGGTATAAATAGTGAAATAACTTAAACACTATTTATAGAGTTGAAAAATGAAACATGAAAATTAGTTGATTCAAAGCCTAACATAGGTAAACACACATCTTGATTGAGCTTAGAATGAGTGGAGGTTGGTGTTATACAGTAAATGTGTTTAAATTTTTGTGTCGAGAGAGGTAGTGTTCGACAAAAATAAGGATATGTCGAAACTTATAGTGTGTGCGTCGAATAACTTTAGATGTCGAAGTGTCGAATCAGGTTACTTGATATTGAATTTTGATTTAGACAAAAATAGAAATTTTGAGTTTTTTTTATTTTTTGAGCTTTAGGATTATTATATCTTTTATTCTTTATAATTTCATATGAGGAGTTTTATAATTATTATATATCTTTTATTCTTTATAATTTCAAACATTCACGATTGAAGTGTGAGAAAAATCATATTTAAACTTTTATAATCAAAACACTCATAAGCATTTTCCACAATTTGAATAAGCTCTTCAACTGATTTAGCAACTTCCTTTTGTTGCAATGATTGTATGACAATGAAGAAACCTAAATCCAAAACATTTAAACCGGGAGAATTAGGCGATCGACAAATCAAATGAATGTCGAAGCCTCCTTTAAAAGCTGCTCTATGAAATTCTTCATCATCTAAAAAAACGTGACATGGTGCATTATCTTGTTGATTAAAAATTGTCTCACGAGCATGCTCTCGTGGCCTTTTTTTTTATGGCCGGTAAAATCTTGTTTATTAAAAACATTTGACTGTCTTCTTTAGTGATAGAAGTAATCAGTTTTATTTCAAGTGTCTCTAGTGTTCGATTAATACTTGATCTTATTGCTGGTACTTTATCAACAAAGGGAAATACACCAATTTTTCTTGTGAATATCACATTATCTTCGTCATTAAATCTGAGTCTAGCCACTGCTACTAAAAATATGACCTTTTGAATGTAATTTTTGTTTATGTAACTTCTATATGGATCATCCTCATTTGCAAGAAGGTAATAATTTGTTGAATTTTTTGACATATAAAACCATTTTCATCTACGTGCACAATATTATATATGGATTTAAAAATTGGATCACAAGGAACGCTAGTTTCCTCAAACATGCTCAAGCAGGATCTAAGATGTTGCTTCGTATTACTATCTTTCATATGCGGCTTCAACACTTACGCAATACACCTTCAGTTACATAATTTTTTCAATATTGATTTGCTTTTAATACCTAAAGTTTTTGCTAAAGATCTAAAAGTGCTACGTTTAGGCAACGAAATATCACGAATTTTTTCAAAGTCTATCTCAACTCTTTTACGGCCATATTTTTTTGTTTTCTTGTTGCATGCATCACCTATTTCATTAATATATTTCCAAATTTGATAAATAACGTCAATAGAAATTGAGAAAGAAGAAGCCATTTTTTTAACAATTCCACAATTAAATTTTCTTTCATAACATGAATTCATCAATATTTCAGAAATAATTCTTCGTTGTGTATTGTAAAAAAAAAACGTTTTTTTAGTAATGATTATATTTCATTAACAACATTTCCTATAAAAAAAATAAGCATTTGAATTATTACAAAATACTAAAAAGAAAAGTATAATTACAAACCAATAAAATGCTTATCCATAGCAACTACATAATGTGAAAAATATATTTAACAATATTTTCATTTCTACTATAAACCCAAATAATACTCCTTCCTTTAACATGAGCTTAACAATTAAAAAAATCCAATTTTTCCCTAAGAAAATAAAGCAACCAGTCTAATTTAATATGACAAGAATCTTAGCAACATTATAAATATAACTAGCATAATGCACTATCATATCTTTATTTTTATTGAAACAGTGAATAAGAATCTTGAATGAAAACAAATTCACCATTTAAAATAGAAACAGAAAAGTAGAAGTAGCATTATGTATCATGTTTCCTTTAAAATAGTTCATGAAAAATTGCATGTCACCTCATTTAGAGAGATATCAACATTATTGTTTATGTGATTGATGAAAGAATGAGTTTCAAACTAATTTTCCAAATTTGATCAGAATGTGTAAAGTTATTGAAGCTAAATTTCATAAATTGGAGTATGTAACGTGCAAATGTCATCTTTCTTCAAGTTCTAGTAATATAAAAAAATAATCTATTACTAGTTATAGTGTAATAAAGTAATGCAATCAATTACTCTAGTCATAGTCATACAGTAGTATAACTAGAAAACGTGTAGCTATAGTCTTACCCTTTTCTATGTGTTTCATTTAATGCTATATGAAGACAATTTAGTCCTTACAACTCAATATTTACACAAAACTAAGATTTCTTAATAAGAGTGAAAATAGAAAAAGTTCCTTAAAATCAAACAGGAAGGAGTATATTTTTTAAGGTAATGTAGGGTGTTACACTTTCGAATATTAAGTCATATTTTAAAAATATGTTTTAGGTAGCTAATTTAAAACAAGCTTATTTTCGAATATCAAGTCATATCTTAAAAATATGTTTTAAGTAGCTAATTCAAAACAAGTTTTAAGAACGATGTATCTATCAATATTAAAATTTAAGAAGTACATTGGACGCTATGGTCGGGATCAAAATATAAGTAATAGAGAAACTACATTTAACCCCAACAAAAGATAAAATTAGTTACATTTACTCATCGTAATTTTATAATCAAGTCATAAAAGAAAGAAGTTGAAAAGTATATGTTGATGATTCCTTAGGCCACACTTCCTTTCTGGATTTTCCTCTCTTATTCTCTCATGTTGTGATTTGGAGTGAGAACCTGGTTTGACTAAGGAACCACCTAGAATCCACTAACTTTCGTTCTCTCTAAATGATTGCCTAGCACCCCTATTAATAAGTTTGAAAAAGGTAAGCTCGCTAAGTGTATCGCTCAGGCTCGCTTAGCATGCTTACTTTCTCCTAGGTTAAGTATTTCCAGATAACCTAGGACTAACATTTTTGTCTATGCTCGCTATTTGCACCGCTCACGCTCTCTTATACACCAAAACCTTTACTTCACCTTGAAGCAACTTAACCATAACTTCTTTGAACCACCTTTGCTTGCTAAGCGTACATGTGTTTCCTGGCTTAGCAAGGTTGCACCTTTACTCGCTTAACACGCTTAAATTCTTAGCTTAGTGAGCCTTGATTTATTAGGAAAGTTCTTGGTTTGGTATTTTGTTTTGTGTTGATGATTTCTTGATCCTTTTTGTCTATTTTTAATAAATTCACAGTTAAAATATCCAGACATGCATTTTGTCACTTTTTACTGATAAATCACGGGTTTTCATTTGATTTCTTGTGAACCAAGTTAATAAGTGCCTACATAATTAACATATTTTTGGCACTTATCAACTCTCTCTAACTTGTCTTTTTGTTTGTCTTCAAACAATATCCATTGAAATGATTCAGAAGAAATTCAAAATGCATGTTTTAGAAGAAGTTAAATGACTTGATCAGAAAATTTTGAAAACGTGTTGTTTTATGACATGATTCTCTTTATAATGCAAGTTCATAATCAACATTATAATTATCATCAAATCATGGCATTGATATGAAAAGATTGTTTTTCAAAGTAAGATTTCAGAACATGTCTAGATCAATAGTTAGTTTATCATCATAATCATATTCTCACTGATTTATCTCTCCAAAAGGCTTAGTGTTTCCCACTGTTGGACAATGCCTAAACTGTAGAAACATTTTTCATTCTATCTAAGTAACATCACAAGATAACCATCAGTCATGGATCATTGGTAAGTTCCAAAAATAGGTAAAATATGTAGACACTTGTTGGCTATTTTTACAAGCAATCAATGAGAAAAGCCCAACTTATCAAAAAGATATGACAAAACACTCGTATGAACTTTTTAACTATGTATTTATTGAGAACAGACAAAAAGGACCGATAAAACATCAACATGAATCTTTAAAGTCCAAGTTGGCACAAAGCCAGCTAAGCTAGAAATAGGTACGAAAATCTTGGCTAAGCCAAAAACAATCATCGGGATAGCTAAGCGAGAGGATTATGCGCCTAGTGTGCCTACTAAGCCCAGGCAAGCAAAGCGAGAGAATTCGGTACCTAGTGAGCCCAAGAAGCCAGATGTCACTCCAAGGATAAGTTAATTCATGGTGAAGTAAGGGTTTGCTCACTAAGAAAGGTGGCGGTGCGTTGACGAGCTATGATTCTAAACCCCAAACACTTAATTTTTAAAACATGCGGAATAATTAGCTCAAAAGGTGTGTCACATTTTTTTAGCATAACGTCTTTTTAAAAATCAATTACAGTAGCAGAAATAAATCTCAACACATCGTTAATTGTCTCATGAATAAAAATCGACTTCATTTTAAATCATAAAATAAAAAATTCAACAACTTGCTGAACACAAAACAAAATATGGTATTCACATCCCAGTGTTACACTATCAGAGCGACGCATTGAAACTAAACAACTCAAAATGATAAACAACGAAGAAAGTCAATATGCCATTTTTCAACACAAGCAATAGCTAAAGCTCCTTTACCTGATTATCTACATCTCAAGCGTAAAGACAACATAGAGACTAAACATGGGGTGTGAGTACATTCACATATGTTAATAGTTCATAAAATAGTAAGGATGGTATAATTAGCATAGACAATTAATCATACAATTCATCCATAGCAATAATCATTCACAAATGAAATTATGTATGAAATGTATTCATCTCCTCTACTACAATGCAAGTGGTACTAAGGTTTTGGATGTTATAGGTATGTTAATGATTAATCCACTTGTCACTGATTCCTCTATGAACCTAAAACTCGTCACTGGTTCCTCTATGAACCTAAAACTTGTCACTGGAATGAAGTCCTAACTCGTCACTAGACTGAATTCATACCTATCTTCGATATGGATGATGCATGATTACAACAAAAATACAAATGTAATACTCGTCTTAACCTTCAACTCTAATACTTGTCACTGGACATAAGTCATACACGTCACGGGTTCTTTCGAACATAAATACATCATCATCAAATAATTTCCAATACAAGGCCACTCCATTGGTTCCTCTCAAACCTAAAACTCATAATAAACTATCGTTAATACAAGGCCATATCAATGGTTACACTAAACTGAAACATCTCAGTATAAACTCAACACTTTTACTCCTCATAAGGCATTCATCATAATTTCACCATAATAATAATAATAATTATTTAATTTCTCATCATTACTCATCAATAACATCAAACAACCTTTCATACTCAACAAGGCATGTTCATAACAACAATAGAACATCACAATTAACTCTAACAACTTCTATTCAAAGAATAATGGTTGCAGTCATATCCTTTAAGATCTCAAGGACAACTCTTATTTGACTCATTTACTTCTCAAATTCAACTCTAAACATTTCAAAGTCAACTCTAAACATATTAATAACTCAAACCCAACTCATTTAATTCTCAAACTCAACTCTAAACATATCAAATAACTCAAACTCAACTATAAAATTATTAATAAATCAAATCCAAGTTACTTATAAATGTATTTAAATTCCTTAAATCGCTTCAAGGGTTTCCCAAAACCCTTTCCCCCTGTAAGTTTACCCTTAGGGTCCCTAAAACCTTGATTTAACTCTAAGCAGAATGTTTAACTTCACAATAATGCCAAATATTATAAATTTATGATACAATTATGAAACTCTCCAGTTTAAAGCTTCTTTAAACTATCTTTCAAATGCAATTGATTTCATCTCGATTAGAATATTCTAACTCTAGTTCTATTTGCTTTTGTACAACCATGTCACAATATTTCTTGCATAAACTCTAAAACAAAATGTCTAACTTCACAATAGCACCAAATACTATAGACTTATGATAAAATTGTGAAACTCTATAGTTGAAAATTTCTTTAAACCCTCTTTCAAATGCAATTAATTTCATCTCGATCAGAGTTATGAAACTCCGGTTACATGTGAAACAAGATTACCAACGCATGGCTGAAATTTGACTACGCTTCTGGTATAAAAACTAGATAATTGTTGCATTTGTCGCACTTCCTGACTCAATTTCCACACTTCAACAGAAATATTACCACGTTATCTTTCTAATACAACTGACCGCACATGAAACGGACTTACGAAACTCAAGTTATGCATGAAACAAGATAATTAATCTCCTTCTATGTCTACCTGCGGTTTTTCTCTCTGCAATAGTTTCATAGTTTTATATATTCACTCTCATGGCGGTTCAAACTCAGAAATTAACATTTGTTCATCAACAACAACATTTTCTCATCATAACTCATAACTCATCAATCATAAAATCTCATATTAGGTCTATTAATAACATTCATCTCAACAAAGAACTATATGGCATCAACCATAACATTTTAATAGATATCATATCAATTAATAACATTCATATCAATAAAGAACTATATGGCATCAATCCTAACATTTTAACATATATCATATAAATTTAGCAATTAACATAGCACGAAAATTAGGATTAACAACAACAAATGTAAGAGGTTTTGCACAAACCCCTTCAAGGTTCAATTCATTCGTCAATATGGAAAACATAAAAAATAGAAAGGGAAAGAGGATAAGGACTCCCTAATACCCTTAATGCTTGACACCCATATATTAAATAATTATCTTCTCTTATATAAAATTTGCAGAAAAGCTTGAAGCTACGACAATGGAGTTATCATTCTTCTTCAAAAGCTCTTTTGGGGTTGCATCATTCTCTTCTTAGAATTTTCTCCCAAAATTGTATGTACTGACAACTCTCTCTCTTTCCTTCTCTATTTAAATAAAAACCTATTTTTATTTCTATTTTAATTAATTCTACAACTTCCCTCAACTCTTACTAATTTCACTCACCTCCCTATTTTATTAAATATATACTTTTCTCCCTAAAGTATCAATTTCTCTTATTTTCTAATTAATTAAATTATTAAAAATATAATTAAATTCTAATTTTAATATAAAACTATTATTCCTCATTTCTATGCTAGTTTAAATATAATAAAACTCTACCCAAAATTCAATAAATTAAATAAAAAAATTAAATAAGAAAAGAACACTCCAAAACTTAATTAAAAATAAAATAATCAAAAATCGAGGTGTTAAAACACTGCCCCACTTATAAAATTATCGCCCTCAAAAATTTTCTGACAAAAAATAACATTGGATAAGACTCCTTTATCTGATTTTCTAACTTCCACATCACACTACCTCTATCGATGATTGCAACTAAAGAGATACCAATAATAAGACATGTACCTTGAATCAATTATCAGGTCTTGAGGCCTTAACACCACTAAGAGCAAAGACCTTTCCACTAGTTCGCTCAAGATCTAGTGTCTTCTTCGACTTTTGGCATTGGGTGCTAATGTGAACCGACTCTCCACAATTGAAACGAGTTAGAACTGCACTCTTTCATTCAGCGGCACGGTGTCCTAATTTTTCACACTTGAAACATGTTAGGCTTGGGTTCTTGCACTCAGAGGCACGATGACCTAACCCTCCACACTTGAAGCATCTCAGAGAAGCAGAAACGCCTCCCTCACTTATTCCATTCCCACTTATGGCCTCTTGTTGGGGCTTCTAGTTCTCCTTAGTAACTAGAGTCATATACGACTTGCCACAATTTTGATTTCTATTCTTCTTCTTGCTCGCACTCTTGTAGTGGGCGGATATGGCTCTAATATCCTCATCATAAATTCTACATTTGTTGACCATCATAAGAAATGGCGGATCTCCTGGTATCTGATGAACTACTTAATCTCAAGACACATACCACTATCAAACTTCACACACTTGGAACCTTCAGCGTCTACACCATTTCTTTCCATGTAAACAACCATAAAAATCATTTGCAACAGTAAATTAAATATCAATTAACGATAATAATATTGACAATGCTCACACACATGTTGCGCACCAGGATATAAACAAGTTCATAAAACCTATGCCAAATGGACCAACCACACTCTGATACAAACTATTTAACACCTTAAACCTCAAACACTTAATTTATAAAACATGCAGAATAATTTGCTCAAAAAGGGTGTCACATTTTCTCAGTATAACATCTTTTTCAAAATCAAGTACACTAGCGGAAATAAATCACAACACATCGTCAATTGTTTCATGAATAAAAATAAAATTTATTTTAAATCATAAAATAAATAGTTCAACAACTCGTAGAATACAAAGCATAAAACAGTAATCTCATCCCAGTGTTACACTATCAGAGCGATATATAGAAACTAAACAAGCAATAACTAAAGCTCATCTACCAAAGTATTTGCATCACCGGCGTAAAGACAACACAAATAACAAATAAGGGGTGAGAATACATTCACATATGTTAACGGTGCATAAAACAACAAATATAATATAATTAACATAGATAATCAATCATATAATTTATCCACAACAATAATCATTCACAAATGCAATTATGTATGCAATATATTTATCTCTTTTACTTCAATGCATGTGGTACCTTTAACACCCTTATTTTTAATTAAATATTTTATTTAATTATTGGTGTGCTTTATTTGTGACATTTGGATTTTTTGTGTTATTTGGTGCCTAAGAGTATTTTGGTAATTTAATGATTATCGGGGTTATATAATTGGATAGTAGAAAAATGAAATAGAATTTATTATAATTATTAGGAATAATTGGATAAATTTACTTAATTTATAGTAAGATGAGAAAATAGAAATTTGGAGAAGTTTGATTAAATATTTATTTAATTAAAATAACAAAAATTTGAGAATTGAGAGTTGAGGTGAAATTATAATTTTAGTGAAAATTGTGAGACCAGGGGTATAAGTCCAAGAATTTAGGGAAAGTTGAGAATTTTTAGAAAGTCCATTAAGTTATTTAAATAGAAAACTTAAGGGTTTGGGAAAAAAATTGTTGATACGTGAAATTGGAGAAGAGGAGGAAGAGGTAGAAAACCTAAGAAAATCTAGGAAGGAAATCCATATCCAAAAAGCTAGAAGGTTCTACAATTCTAAGGTAGTGGATTTCCTTACTGATGGAAGAATTGGGGAGCCAGGATGGTGAAGGTTCCTTACCCTTCCATCAGTGCCATGAATAATGCATTATTTTCCCTAATTTCTTACTATCTATGAATTGTTTGGGCAAATAAGGTTTGGACAAAATCTTATTGGCACGATGGATGAATTTTGTGATTTTGTTTGAGTTATTCTGAAAACCAAAGGGAATTTGGGATAAATATCCTACGGTCAATAGGGTGTTATTGCTTTTAGGTTTAACAATTCTTGTTGTTGATTGCAATACCATGAATGTGGAATTGTGTGTATATGTTGCGCTCATATTTTAGAGTTTTAGGATTTGTCTGTAATTTTGAGGGATCCTAGTTAGTCGTGTTTTTCCCAAATTTTTCTGCAGAAACCTTATTATGTGTATTCCCAATTTTTTCCAAAAACCTCATTATGTATTTTTTTTTCTAAATTTTCCCAAATATCATAAAAACAGAATTGTCTAACGAAAAATCAGAAGAAAAAATTGAGTAGGTCTTATACAACTGGGGTTGTACGATGGGGGCTATATGGTTAGGGTTGTCACACCCCAAATTTGTCCTGCTTGTGTATAACCTTCATTTTTGCGTATCCACTCACTAACCATTAACTAGAAAATAAAAAATGATAATAATATGTTGTTGCTTTCATTTTCCTTGCTGACCGAATTTATGTTGTTGCTAAGTTGGATGGAGGTTCATTAGTGTTTTGTCAAGTCAAGGTGTATCAATTCAAATGGTGCTTGTTTGAGGTTGCAGTTAGGGTTTATGTATTAATTCAAAATTGTTATGTGTGGATCCATATGTCAGTTTGTGTCGAATTCAGATATTTTGCGATGGAGAATCATGTGGGACCTATGCCTTCCAATTAGAGTATTGAGTGTAACTACACTTGAAGTTAAGTGGAGTTTTGTTTAGTCTTGGTGAAAAGTGGGGATTACTTCATGCTCCTGTTCTTGTCATATGCTGTTTGAGAGCAAAGATGTGCTAAATTCAAGCATTTGATGTTGAAAATCATGGAGTGATGAAATCTGGGGCGCTTAGGGGTCATATGTTCAAAGTCAGGTTCACTCGGGATTCAAGTAGGTAATTTGATCAAGTTTGGTACATTTGGATCAAATTCTTAAGGTTGACTTATGTTCTCAAAAGTATATAATTTTGATCATATTTTGTCTTGATCAATTGGAAATTCGAGTCCTAAATTGAGAATATTCAAGGCTTTGTGAGACATATTCATACGTTAAAGCCCAAATTTACCAAGCCCAATCACAATCCATACAAAAAAGTGCACATGGAAAATATACCATTTTCATTAAGGAGTTACAACCCACATTCCATTACAACATTTCCAAGGCCCATCTCTAAGGCTCATGGTCCATATTACAAAGTCAAAAATATACACAAATAATATGTAGAAACAAAGCCACACAAAAAAACCACTACAAGGGGTCCCTCACACAAGTGCCTAAAAACAACCAGACATTGTTGATGTGTTGTTAACATCCGGGTCGTATGACAACTGCGCCATAAATCTGTGCAAACCGTACACAGCTAGCAAACAAAACCTGAAAAAAAGAATGAAAAAAAAAGGAAGTGGTGAGGTAAAATTACAGCAAACAACAACACCATTTTGGACCCTAAAACCTGCACACAAATTGACATAAACAAACCGAGTCATGAACAATTTGCGGGACGAGACACGACTTAAACCGCAAAGGCACCAGCAATGTACCTATGACGGTTTCCATACAGCACTCCAATTCCTCTAAATTGTGAGATTTCACAACATCACCTATATTACCTAGAAAAAAAAAGAAGTTTTGAAGGAGGGATATGTTAAGCTTGTGGAGTTCCAAAAGAAGTTTGATGAAGACTTAACCAAACTCATGGAGAAGTTTTAGACATGAAGTGTAGTGCTCCTTGATACTCACTTGAGACATTTGAATTTGATGGGGAATTGTATGCTGTTATTAGATGTTTCGTAGCAGCTGATTTTTACAGGAAACGTTTGCAGTGGAGTGCAGTTGGGTTTATATATCTGATGCGTCTCGTCTGCAGTGGAGTTTCATATGAATATGTAATTCCAATTCAACTGCGAGAATGGAGAAGTAAGTGTTGGTTAATGAGTTGTTTTCGTAGCCTGATGGTCTTGGAGTTTTTATGAATAAATTCACAGCGAAAGCGTACGAGCACGGTAACGAGAATGAAGGAACAACATTTCGTTTGCCATAAGGAAGGTCATCCCAAACCCAGTCGTCTCTGTCATAATAAGGTTGTCACCTGCAAGAGACAAAACAACCAAAGTTATACCCCACATACTTTCCGTAATGCTTTTCCTAATGCGTAAATTCAACACAAAAACCTGTGGAATTACCGTGTGTGCTCCAAATCCCTCAATTCACGCTGCGTCTGCATTATACGACACCAAATCGTACTCGCAGCAACAAACACGTACCAGCCTGCACGAGCAATTCGTACTCCACTCCCAACAAAGCCAACCATTCCAAAACCATGCTTAATTCATAAGAAGAACAGACACCAATAACAGAGGACGTGAAAAAAGGAGGGTTGTTCCTTCTTCAAAAAAGGAGAACATATTTTTCACGTATCCCTTGGTCTCCTTCAGTTACCTTTCATCAACCATAAAAGAAAATCTTCAGGCCAGCATTCGGACAACCACTACCCAAAACTGCCACCATAGAAAACCTGCAAATCACAATACAGCTTGCATAAAAAAGGGGACCACACCACAAAAGTACAACCCAGACAACAACCTGCTACTACCTCATAACACACCAGACAAACTTTGCTACAACCAGCCAAAAACCCTCCAACAAGCCACGCCAGACAAACTCTGCTACAACCTGCTAAACCAGCTCCACACAGAACTGTACTCACAAAACCAGTACATCAAAACCACAACAAGGGCCACGCCAGACGACAAACTTTTTTTTTGAAAGCTTGCTTCAAACCAACCTCAATTCTATATACCACACAACAAATCCTCACTCCAGGAGACACGCACAAAAATACAGCCTGCACAAAAAAAACCCATGGATTCTTTATAAACCTTAACCATTACAACTTCAAAAGGGCTCCCCTAAAAAAAACCTCAACAACACCATTACTTCTGCAAAATCACAACAACATCCAATACACAAACATACGCCATAAACAAACCCTTTTATCATTCTTCAAGCAATACCCCATTTCTTCACAATCCCCTTCAAACCAACGTCAATCCAACTCCAGATCTTCATCGTTCAACACAGCATAAACATCCAAATTTCGTCCTGTTTTCTAAACTATTAACCCTCCTTCTTCTTTTGAAAACCAACAACCATCACCGCTTCAATCTCACCTTCAAACTCATTATCGAACAACACAGCGAATCACCCCTTTCAACACTCACCGTAAATCGCGACACACTAGATTTCCACCTAAACCCCATCACCTTCTCTAAATCGAACTCAAACCCTCACTTCCTTCCTCAGACAGCCAACCCCCATTTTCCTCAAACCAACCGTAAATCAAACACACACCTTCATCACCCACCTCCGTCTTGCAAAATATCCTTAACAACCATTACCGTGTCTTT
The DNA here is from genome assembly GCA_963859935.3 of Lathyrus sativus. Classification (NCBI taxonomy): domain Eukaryota; kingdom Viridiplantae; phylum Streptophyta; class Magnoliopsida; order Fabales; family Fabaceae; genus Lathyrus; species Lathyrus sativus. Next base: position 569,219,716 of record OZ012738.1, on the reverse strand, counting down.
CTCCACCTTCACAAACCGTGAATCGCAACAACACACATCAACCCTTGAAAACGAAATCGCAAGCGAATGAAACGAATCATTGAAATGGAGAGAAAGCCGTGATTGAAGAGGAATAACGCGAAGGAGCACAAGAGAGGTGTGAGACAGAGATATTGAGAGCCGCACAAGCCACCGTGAGAACAGAGATCAAAGAGATAGCGAGCATATCAGAGAACGGAAAAAGAGAGAGACGCGACCGAGGGAAGGATAATCGAGTTTTGACGGAAGATGAACAGGGCACGCGAAGGAAATGAAAAGAGAAGAACACGTTGGTAGTCTGAGTTTTTTTAATTTTATTTATTTTTATTTATTTTATTTATTTAAATTAGGTTAAGTTAGATTTGGACTTTTGGGTTTCCCAAGCCCATCCAAAATTTCTACTCACACTCCTATTTTACTATGCATCTCACGTTTTGCACCCCTTTCTGATTTTGCTATATTTCCTAAAACATTATGTTAATTATATCTTAAAACCATTTTTTCTTTAATTTTTTTTAAAATTATGTTTCTTCAAGATTTTTGTTAATTATTTTTATAAACTTATATTTTGTAAATACTTTGTTGGCAAACTGTTATTGTATTTTATATATTATTATTAGTTTGTATATATACATATATATATTTATAGCATATATGTTAATATTTTCTTATTTTTTCTTTTATAGTTTATATGTATTTTATATTTAAGTTTGGAGTTTTCTTTTCTTTTTGGAGTTGAATCTTATTTCTATTTTTTTATTGGGCATTTTTTGCCTTTTTGCTCGATGACGAGACCTCTGTAATTCATTACCAGTCAAATTATTGATGAGTAATGTTGGATCTGAGACCACCTCTTTTCTATCCACATTATGCCCCGAATCGATTCAAAACATTGTCAAACCATCTTCCTAAAATAAATCATCTTTGTATTGAACTAAAAGAGGGGATTAAGTGTAGACTTTCTTCCTCTCCGAGTGTCGAGATGCTACTGTAGTGTGGGTGGTTTAGACACCCGTCTTTCAATACGAAGACATTTTTCTCTTTTCAAACCTTCTCTCTTAAAACCTCGTCCCCGCGCCGAGTGCATTTTCGAAATCCCTTTCAATAAGGAATCAATTCTCTTTGTATTGAATTAAAAGAGGGGATTAAGTGTAGACTTTCTTCCTCTCCGAGTGTCGAGATGCTCACTGTAGTGTGGGTGGTTTAGACACTCGTCTTTCAATATGAAGACGTCTTTCTTTCCATTTTCAACCTTCTCTTCTAAAATCTCAGCTTCGCGCCGAGTGCATTTTCAAAAGCCCTTTCAATAATAAATCGATTTCTCTTTGTATTGAACTAAAGATAGAGGATTGAGTGTAGACTTCTTCCTCTCCGAGTATTGGGATATTCACTGTAGTGTGGGTGGTTTCGATACTCGTCTTTCAATACGAAGACGCAACTTTATCCATCACTTATCACTTTCCACACCTCATCCCACAACTTCCTTTCGCAACCTTTCTCACCTAAAACCTTGGTCTCGTACCGAGTGCTTTTTTCAAACTCTTTTCTTAACCAAAACTTGAATGGTCGTGGAGTGGTTAGGCGTAGGCCTTCTCCTATCCTGAGTGCTTGACGTTTACCGTAGGGTTCTCTGTCGCGAAGCACTTACCATTCAAAACCAAAAACATCTTTAATAAGAGAACGACATTCTCTTTGCATTGAATTAAAGAGAGAGGATTAAGTGTAGTCTTCTTCCTCTCCAAGTGTTGAGATGCTCACTGTAGTGGGGGTGGTCTTGATACTCATCTTACAATACGAAGACGCTACGTTCGCCACACCATTTCATAACAAAAACTTTGAGATAAAGAATTGGGTACTACCCGAAAGGGGTTACTATCCGAGGACTTATCTCCCCCCTAAAAAACAACCTCACAAATCAAATGCGACATCTTGCCTCGCATGGCGAAAACCTAATCGTTTCAAAAAAGATATGTTACATCCGTTCTACCGCAAACAGGTAACGCATAAGTCTCCTCACATGCGAGCGGCAATACACCTAAACTGCTAGAATGTGCACGATAGCATCATCCATAAAAACATTAACAAACCGTCGGCCGAACTACGGCTGCTCTGATTCTTTACTTCTTTCAGGTAAAGATACGTAGGCACAAGGGCCACAATCCTTGCCAAGCACATTCCCCCATATATCCGTAGCCCCGAACTACGTCGACTCTGACTTTCTCATGTCTATTGAGAATACGTAGGCCTAGGACCGCAAAGTCCTACCGAGTCTGCTCTTTCTCTTTTCTTCCTCGTTCTCTCTTTCCTCCTAACTTTCCTGTTTCTAACCCTTCTTTTACCCCGTGGAACACTTCTTATAGCATAATGTTTAAGCAAATAAATTCACACGTCGACAAACAAATGGTTCCCATCGAGTACGATGGATGCGAGGGGTGTTAATACCTTCCCTTCGCATAACCGGCTTCCGAACCCGTTCTTGGTCGCGAGACCATCTTATCCATTTCTTTCTTAAGGTTTTATCGATATTTTCCTTTCCCCTCATGGGATAAATAAAGTTCGGTGGCGACTCTTCTGTCCTATCCTTTTCGCTTCCCCGCCGTTTCACGATGCATTTTTCGAGTAGCGACAAGGGTTGTATGGGCGTATTCAGCGATTTTTGAGTTTAAGGGTCAGTTTGGAGAAATTTGAGTAATTTTCTTGTCAATAACCTTTTTGATAAGTTGAGATAAAATTATTATTTTAGAGTTAATTTTATAAGTATTTGAGTTAAATCGCTTATTAGAGATAAGCTAGTATAGTAAGACTAGTTAGTTATAACTGACAACTGTCAGTATTTGTCTAGTCTGTAACCTGTTATTCCAGGTTATCTGATTGCAACTATAAATGCATAAGTTGTAATATTGAGATCAATTAATGAAAAACACAAAAGTTTGTTACAAACTGAATTATGAAAAGCGTAAGCGTAGCTTTCTAACATGGTATCAGTTTGCTAACACGATCTCCGACCACGACATCTTCATTAACAATTTGTCATCGTCTTCTGTTCCTGCATCCACCATGTTGATCCCTATAGATTTTTCCTTCAATGACGATTTGTGTTGTCTCAATTTGAGCCTTACATCAATGCACACAACCTCATTGAATTCGTAGTATATTCATGAATTCCTCAAAAATTCCTCGATGGCGCTGATCGTATCTCTGGTATAATCAACACTGTGTATTCTGTTTGGCTTCAGAAAGATCAAATGTTATTGCCCCGGCTTCAATATATTCTATTTTTTTGCTTTTCCTCAAGTAAAGTATGCCCCTCATGAAAACAAGAGAAATTTGCTCAAACAAGAGGATTTTCTCAAGCATAAGATTTAACCAAGAAAGGATTAACGGTTCAAATTCAAACAAGAGAGACTTGCTCAAATAAGAGGATTTGCTCAAACATGAAAATATGCACAAGCAATGTTCACCACTTAATAGAATCAAACAATGATAAATAATTTAGTTCTTAAACAAATATCATGCAATGTTTCAAATAACAACTAAACTCTCATACTTGCATCACTCTAACACTCCTCTTTAAAATAAGAATGAAGAAATTAATGTGTTTGCAACCGCATAGGAATTTCACCCACCTGACAAACAATGCTAATAACAATCCAATTCATACGTTTATCTAATCAATAAAAAATGAAATCATGGAAGCAAGAGATCACTAAGGGCTTTAAGGTTGTAGCTTGGTCAGGTTCTTAACAAAGGGACTTTTCTAAAGGTCATTGAATCAAAGTTGTCAATGCAAAAGAAACATTCACTATACATGGTATTTACACATCCCAACTTTATTCACTACTTCCTTTCCTCTATTGCCAACCTTCTCAAACTTCCTTTTGCACACTTATTTCATTCTCTATTTTTCTCCTTCAAACAATCATTCTTTTTCTTTTGTTTTTCACATTCATATTCACACTTTTTTCGATGTTTGCTTGAAAATTTTCAAAATTTTGAGTAACCTACCACTTTTCTTTTCATTCTCCCCAACTTGAAGTCTACCAAACCTTAAATGAATGCTCCTTACCTTTTATGGCAAGAAAATCAATTTAAAACAATGTTCAAAGGTTCAAGAATTTTTTTTAGAATCTCACAAAATTCAATGATGAACTAAACTTTCAAATTATGTACATAAACCAAGTTCAATACTAAAATAAGATCTAAATTGTTTAGGCTCAAAGGGGTTAACGAATTCGCACTACTCACGAGTAAGTTACTTTTTGAAATACGGTTGTGCTCAATATTAACAAATGTATTGGTCATATCTAATGCTTCCACAAAATCAAAATAATCACAAGATTAAGCATGAATCAAATGTATTAACAAAGCTTATCAGTTATCATATGCATATAGTAAACAATGGAGGTTTCTCACAAATTTGTGACTATTGGAACCTAAGTGAAATAAGCATTCAAACACAATTGCAAAATGAAACAAAATTACACATTTGCACAAAGCACAAAATTCTTAAATCATTCTAATGTTCTATAAAGCGATACAATTTACCTTGTTTGCATTCACATGTTCAACATCCTACCATCACCGTCCAAACTTGGGAGAATTTTCATTGGATAGTTTTATACAAATAGCAACCAATCTAGAAGAAGTTCTCATCATTCATCCCTAAACAACACTTAAAAAAAATATAAAAGGAAACAAGCATATAAACAATTGTACAAAGCTCAAAAATATAGAAACTATTGCAATGCACTTCAATATCTAAACACCAATCCCCAGTAACGACACCATTTTGTTTGAACTGTAGTAAAGTGGCAAGAAGCAAAATTTTAGTTTTGGAAGGATTCCCTCCGGGATTTATATCGTCTTCGCAGGGATCGGTGCGAGGGAAAGAACGTCGTTCAACAGTCTTTACATTTATAAGCTTGTTGTGAAATTTTGGTTGAAAGATTCACGGTGCCATAAATAAAAGCAGAAAATATAAAGTAAAGACTGAAATATAAATGAAGCCTTGTCGGGATGGATCTCATTAATTGAAAACGCGTGCATTCTTCTAACCAATTAAACACAAATCAATCATTTGTCGGATATCCTCGTGTATCACCCACAACAGAGGTTATGTCTAATGCAACATCGAGAGAACAACTGTATTGTCTCATTGGTGATGTCTCATGCAGCTCAACAACACAGAGCATTAAGAACTAATACTCAAGCAAATGTTAAGCCTAAATCTATGTCTAGAGTCTATAACCTAACAAATAATCATCCTAGATCCAGATCTGAAGAGTATATTTCTATAACGATTCAAATCAAAGATAAATAGGTAAACAAAGATGACATTCATATTAGCTTCATGATTGATTCATATAAAACGCCATGATCAAAATACATACATACGCTTAAACCTTTTTACATGCATTCAACTAATTTTCCAAATGTAAGTGAACATAGTTTATCATCTCTATTATCACGCGTCCTCACAAAATTGTATTGATTCTACTCATGCGACTAATCAACATAATAAAATAGAAGATACAAGTGAATATCAACTTAAAAGACTATGTCAAAAGTTTGCTCAATGATAGATAAGTATCTAAGATCTAATATTTGCAAAAGGTTTTGTCAAGACCCACAAATAATAAATCAAAGACAACATCAATATTGAATCAAAACTAGTTCACAATACATATATTAGATGAAATACATAAGATATCAAAAGATTACATCCAAACCCAACAAGAGATTGAAGCTTTTACCTTCTCCCTCTTAGGGTTTGTGTTTCTCTCTCTATAATATACTTGGAATGAAGAGAGATGAAGTTTTGATCTTAAAAATATATATTACAAAAGTTATGCAAAAGTTATCTTTCTAAAATGTGAGAAAAGTACATATATATTATTTCCGAAATTTGTCATGTTCGCCTAGCGAAGACCACTTTTTGGCACTTCAAGTGCCTCAAGAACAATTAAACCGCCCTTGGAAAATATACGAGTTTGCAGTGCAAACACTTTTTTGCACAGTGAACCTCTTTGCTACAGCTTCGCCCAGCGAACTTTGGGTCCTTTTCCTACTGCCTCTAATATGGGCTAGTTCGCTGGGCTTCGCCAGGACCTCGCACATAGAGCATTTTCTTTCAACTCGTTGGTGTTCACATAACGAACATGTTGATTCTTCTTTATTTTGTTGGCTTCCTTGTCCAATCATTTGTATTTTAAGCATTGATGTTTTATGCCTATATTCTGCACAATAACACACACATCAAAAAATCCAATGCTATTTGTAATATGTTGAAGAATCACACAAAAGCAATAAATAAATCTATTAAAACATGAGAATTGATTTGAAAAATGCAAAGAAAGATGGTTCAATTTAAGTCAAAATTTGCACTTAACATCTATCCAACAAAATTCTCTCTCGCGTTCTAGGTTGTTCACATTCGCATCAGCTATGGGATCACTTATTCAACTATTTCCAAAAGCAAACTTGTGCTCGAGCTTGTTAATTTAAGTGGAATTAAGCGTCATTACATTGGATAATTCATCCATTCAAGACTATCTCCTCAAGATTTGCACTATTATTGATGCCCTAGCTTTGATTGATGATCTTGTTCCTCCTTCACATCACATTGATGTGATTCTTGAAGGCTTACCTACAGATTATACATTAGTTGTGTCTGTTGTTGAAAGAAAATTTGGAGTTATGGATATTGAAGAGATTTATATCTTACTTTTTTCTCATTAATCTGTCTCAACAAATTTAAGAAGTCTTCAGTTCCTAACCTATCCTCTCTCAATCTTACTCACATTGTACATTCTCATCTATCATAGGATAAGGCTCCAACTACTAGTTCATATTCCTCTCCTTGCCTTATGTCAGCACTTAACACTGACAACGATTATCAAGCTCTTTGTGAAAGTTATGGCAGAGGAAAAGTCTGATCTGGAAGAGGCAGAAGAGGTAGATTCTCTAATGTTACCCTGTAGTGTCAAGTGTACTCTAAATTAGGTCATTATACTTTACAATGTTGGCATCATTTCAATTAAAACTTCCAGCAGTATTCATTCACTTGCAACAACTCTTTCGGTGCACCTCAGCATCCTTGGCATAATTACTCTTATGGCAACAATGTTTGGAACAAATAGCCCTTTCACATGAGGTCTTCATCCCCATTTCAAGCTCTTTAGAACACATTCATTGTCAACACCTTGCCCTCTACTTCCACTTATCGGTTTCCTGAATCAAGAGCTTCCTTTCATGTGACTAAAGAGGCCAAAAACATTCAGCAGGCCACTTCTTATGAAGGTCCTAGTCAAATTTACATTAGCAATGACCAAGGTTTGCATATTTCCCTTACTGGCTCCAGTTCTTTTCAATCTCCCATTCACCCTCACACACAACTTACACTCAACAATCTTCTGTTTGTACCTTATATAACTAAAAACCTAATCAGTGTCAGTCAACTTTCATAGGATAATCATGTCTTTTTTTTTTGTTTTTTGCTAATAAGTCTCTTGTTAAATAACAGGAAATTGATGCCACTCTTCTTGAAGGTCATGTTGGAAATGATGGGTTTATGAGTTTCCTTCTATAGCTTTATCTCCTCCTACAAAGTCTTCCACTATGTCTATGTTTGGTTTGCCTTTCACTAATAATATTCCTAGTACTAATTCTACTTGTATAGGATCTAAGCTTCCTGGTGTGTGGCACCTTAGACTAGGCCATTGTAGTTTGAATTCTCAAAGACTTGTTTTACAAGCTTGTAATATTCCATTTCATTCTAAAAAAATAATATCTTTTGTACTACTTGTTGCATGGGCAAAGCTCACGTGTTACCTTTTTCTACTTCATACTCCACACAATATACACCATTAGAATTAATATATTGTGATTTATGGGGACCTTCCCCCAATTATTTGACTCTAGATTTCTCTTACTATATGTCATTTATGGATGCATACTCTAAATTCACATGGTTTTACTTGCTAAAATTTAAATTTGAAGAACTTAACATTTTTAAACAATTCAACATGGTGATCTTATTAAAGATGTCCAGTATGATTAGGGAGGGGAGTTTAGACCTTTCACCAAATTTTTATATGAGCTAGGTATTTTCCATAGAGTCATTTGTCCTTACACTCACCGCCAAAATGGCGTGGTTGAAAAAAAGCATAAACATATTGTAGACCTTGGCCTTACCTTACTCAGTCAAGCATTATTACCTCTCACCTATTGAGATTATGCTTTTCCCACTGTTATTTATCTCATCAATAGATTCTCATCCGCTTCTCTTAATTTGAAGGTTCTCTTTACAGTGTTGTTTAACACTAAACTTGACTATCATTTTTTAAAGGTGCTTGGGTGTGCCAGTTTCCCTCTTCTCAAACCATATCATGCTCATAAACTTGAGTTTAGATCCCAAGAGTGTCTATTTCTTGGGTACTCTACCTCTCATAAAGGATATAGATGTCTCTCTTCTAGTGGTAGATTGTACATCTCTAAAGATGTCTTATTCAATGAAACTAGGTTTCCCTACCTTGATCTATTTCCGAAATCAAGTCCTAGTACTTCCTCATCTCATGGTGTCACTTTATCACTTATCTCTCTCTTTCTCCCTCTCTCTCTCTCTCTCTCTCTCTCTCTCTCTCTCTCTCTCTCTCTCTCTCTCTCTCTCTCTCTCTCTCTCTCTCTCATGCCTTTATATGTCATTTTTCCAACTCCTATGTCTCCATATGCATGATCTCCTACTACTTCCTCTAGCAGTGAGCACCCTACAACCCACACTTCTCCTTCCAGATCTGAGGCATCTTCTAGTTCCTCACCTAAAACTCCTTTTGTTGAGTCCCAGTCCTCTCAATCTTCTTCTTTTAACACTTCTCAGTTAGAACACTTTTTAGCCTCTCTTGTTTCTATTCCCACTAGAGCCATTCCTCTGGCTAATTTCCCTGTAAATTCTCATTATATGCAAACAAGGGCCAAATTTGGCTTCATTCAACCAAGACTTGATCCTAGGCTCTTTCTTGCCAATTCTGAATCCAAAAATGTTAAGCAAACTCTTAGTGACTTACAGTGAGATTCTACAATGCAGGTAGAGTTTGATGCTCTCGTCAGTAACAAAACATGATCTTTTGTTCCTCTCTCATCTCATAGACAAGCTATAGGATGCAAATGGGTGTTTAAGGTGAAGGAAAATATTGATAGATTGTAAATAGGTATAAGGTTAGGCTTGTTGCCAAAGTTTTCCATCAAAGGCAAGAGGTTGATTTTTTAGAAACTTTTTCACATGTTGTCAAGCCTATTACTATAAGGGTAATTTTGACTATAAATATCACTCATCATTGGACTATTCAACAAATTAATATTAATAATGCATTTCTCAACGGGTTGCTTGAGGAGGAAGTATACATGGAACAACCCCAAGGGTTTGTCAGTTTTGATCCCTCACTTGTGTGTAACCTCCATAAAGCCTTCTATTGCCTTAAGCATACTCCAAGGCAATGGTTTGAAAGGTTGCAGGCTGCCCTAATTCAACTTCAGTTTAAAGCCAGTAAATGTGATCCCTCTCTCCTCACTTACTCCTCTAATGAGTATACTCTTTACATTCTTGTGTATGTAAATGACATAATAATTACTAGAAGCTCCAAGTCCTTGGTTCAGGACATCATTACCAAATTGAACCTTGTATTTTATCTCAAACACTTAGGAGACCGTGACTACTTCTTAGGCATTGAGGTGAATCAAGGTTAAAATGGTGCTTTGTTACTCACTCAGACCAGATATATCAAGGACTTACTCCACAAGTATAATATGCATGATTCCAATCTAGTGGTCACTCCTATGTAATCCAACTACAGACCCACTAAAACTAGCTCAACAACTCTCTCTGATCCCTTTCTTTATAGGTCAGTTGTAGGTGCATTAAAATATGCAACCATAACTAAGACTGGAATTACCTATGCAGTAAATAAGGTTTGTCAGTACATGGCTTTCCCTCTTGAGGCACATTGGGTAACACTCAAAAGGATAGTTAGATACCTCAAAGGCACACTTATATATGTCCTTCATCTCTCTCCTCATTATCCTTAAGTGACTCATTCATTACAAATATTTTGTGATGCTAATTTGGCACATGATCCTGATTATATGAAGAGTTATTCATGTGCAACCATCTTTTTTGGGGACAATCTCATTTCTCGGTGGTCTAAGAAATAACTATTGATGGCTAGATCAAGTACAGAGGTGGAGTCTAGAAGCTTAACACAAGCCACTACATATCTCCTTTGGATACAAACCTTACTCAAGGAATTATATGTGTCAACTAAGCTACCAGTCATCCTATGTGATAATCAATCTACAATACTTCTTGCCGATAATCCCATTATGCACACACAAACCAAACACATGGTAAATTTATATGTTTTTTGTTTGAGAGAAAAAGCTTGCCAAGCAGTTGAATGTCATTCACATTCCTGGTTAATATCAGTTGGTAGATGTCTTGACAAAGCCTCTTGCCTCCACCAAATATCTTGAGCTTAAGCAAAAACTCATAGTAGTTGACTCCCCGTGAGTTTAGGGGGTGGTGTTAAAGATAAGGTAGTATATTTAGGCTAGTTTGTTATAACTGACAGCTGTCAGTATTTGTCTAGTCTGTAACCTGCTATTGCAGGTTACGTGATTGCAACTATAAATGCATCAGTTGTAATATTAAGATCAATCAATGAAAGATACAAAAGTTAGTTACAAAATGAATTATTAATAGTGTAAACATAACTTTCTAACACCTCCATCCCCTAAGGATTTCAGTAGAGTTATCACTCGTGAAAATTACCAGTGGGACACTAGAGTTGTTAAGTGTTGTAGGCAATTTGTTTCGAGTTATGTCGCTACTGCGAAAATCGGCGCCGGCTGAACAGAAGAGTCGCCACCGTGCGTTATTTATCCCAATGGAGGGAAAGGAAACGCTCGAGGTAAACCTACCGCAAAACGGGGAAGGAATGGTCATCGCAACCAAATCCTGGATTCGGGAGTCGGTTACGCAAGGGGAAGGTATTAGCACCCCTCACGTCTGTCGTACTCGACGGGATCCACGCTTGTTTTCGGTCAAAAGGATTGTTATTCTATCTACTCTACAGGTCAGGGGTTAAAAGAAAATAAAATGACTCGGCAAAGTATCGCACTTTATGCCTACGTATTCCCGTCTGGAACGAGAAATCAGAGTCAACGTAGTTCGCCTACCTACAGGAAAGGAGGGGAAGGTTGCTCGCTAGGATATCGCATCCTATGCCTACGTACTTTCGTACAACATGAAAGATCAGAGCAAACGTAGTTCGGGCCACGTACGACACAAGTCTGTCTTGGTTGTTTTTAATCTCCTTCTAAAAAAGGGTTTTCCTGATTAGCAGTCCAAGCGAACAAAAATGACGTTTTGATAAGTTCACATTCTTTTACGGAAGAAGTGTCTTTTATTGTGTTTGAAATATTTATTGTGTTTTTCTGTTTGTTTTGAGAAAGAAGAGACAAAACTCTAATCTATGGTTGAAAAAGGGAATCAAACTAACCTAATGTTATCATGCATGGGTTAAGACCTAATGTCTATCATGCTCCTCTCTTGCCCAGAGAGAAACAGAGATCCTAAGGGATAAATGGAAACAGAAACAAAAGCATATATACAATAAAGCAGTAAAATATGCATGAATGCAACAATACAAGCGAGGCAAGGGAGTCCCACTCAACCTCAAACCTAGAAAACAACAGGCAAAAGTGAACATAATTCACTTTCAACCTAACAAGTTAAACAGCAAGCAATACAGTCAGGGAAATTCAGACAATACATCAAAAATTATAACCAGCAAAAACTAAACAGCAAAAGCAGTCTTCATCAACATCTGTCTTCAAGTCCTCATCAAACACCTACAAGCTTTAAGCAAGCATCAGTCTTCATCTTCACAGCCTCCAAGCAAGGTCTTTGTCTTCAATCTTTTAGGGCTTTCCTTCAAGTCCCAATCTCCAAGATGAGAAGCAGTCAACAAGATGGATGGGATGTTAAGCAATCAGTTGCCTATCAAGGGTGGCTCACTAACTGTTAACATGATACAGACAATTTTCTCTCAAAAGTTCTATCTTTTAAATACATTCACTAATCCTTCCAAAGGAAGGAGGTGGATATTTAAAAGAGACTTTGAATCATAGAGAAAGAATGGAGGCAGACAAGACCTTCCATGTTTGTGAATCAAGTTTTCTACTCTAGAGCTCTGCCTAGCTCCTAAATCCTATAACCCTCAACAGCTTCCAGCAAGAAATACTCCTCATCAACTCTGGAAGTTGGTCTTCATTCTCTTAATCTTCAATGGGCCTCATCAGCACAGTCTTCAGCTCAAACCCAAACCCCAAGCAGGCCCAATAACCCACACAGTCAAGTAATAACCCTAGAGAGGGCACACCACACAATCAAGCCAATACAGGAAATATACTAATAGCAATAGTAGAATAGGGGAAGCCTAATATTTTCTAAGGGATCTATTATCTACCCATAATACCCCTATAGTCCCATACCCCAAAATTCAAACTACAACTCCTAAAAGAAATGATTTATCACACCTATGTTATATCTAAACCCTAGTTTTGATTCTCCTAATCACACCTAAACAAACCATCTAAAATTTAGTCCTAAAATCATGAATTAAATCTCACATGAAAATTAAAGTCCTAAGTGAAGTACTCTAAAAAGAATGGGTCCAAAATATACAAGGGTCTAGCTAAACTAAAATCAACAAGATCAAGTATTAAACTAAACATCATTTAAAACCTATTTAAAAGAAAAATATACTAAAAATGCAAAAACAAAATAAAATGCTAATTTTATTATATGACAATTTTCTTAACAGAAATATGAAAAAGATGCAAAAACAACCATTTAAAAATATAAAATTTCCAATTTGTTATGATTTTTCAAAGAATTAACAAAATGAATGAAATTAAAAATGATTTGAATTGGTTAGGGGTGCAATTAGTCATGATTTCAGTTAAAAAAGGAAGGGTGGGCCCAGACTGGGGGTGCGTATAGCAAGGCGCGTCTGGGCCCAGTTAATCAGAAAATACAAAAAGAAAATAAAAAAACGAAAAACGGTGCCAATAGTAAGAAAAACAGTTCAATTGAAGTTGGGCCTGGATATTGGGGTGTAGATAGCAATGGCAACTTAAGCCCAGCTGAGGGTTTTAAGTGAAACGGTGCGCTTTGCATCTTCAGAATTCCCTCGTGTTTTCATTTTAAACCAAGGTCGTTGGATGAGTTAGTCAGTCAAAGTCTTGTGCACAATCCAACGTTGGGAAAGTCATCTTCTACAATGAGCTAGGGTTTGCCATTAATGAGCCATGCACGAAGCTTCACGAACCAGACTTCCACACCTTCATACACCTTCGTTTCTCCATGAAAATCAAATCTGTAAAAAGCAAAATTGCTCTACTTTTTCTCCTCTACACAACCATGGTTTCAGTTTTCTCCAAAACTCAATCTAGAGCCGAACCCGATAGGTAGAAGACCTTGGTTCCACCATTTTACACTGAGATCAACCCTGCTGATTCTTGCTAACTCTTACACTAATGCATTCTACATGCTATGCTGATCATTCTAATCTATCTAGCTAAGATTAACATGCCCTAACCTAAGTGTTCTAAGCCAAAACAGTTTTGGTGCTCATGTAACAAACTCCATGAAAGGCTCTTAAACTCACCAGAATTATTCATCTACCTATGCCTAACAATTCTAACCTAAAGATTCTCTATCATGCTATCTATTTCTAGCCAATTCGATGGAAATACTAACCTGGTTTAAAGTTGAAAACAGAGGGATGAAATCACCACTTCAAGCTCAGCAATGCTCCAATGGCAATCAATAGACCAAGATCTTGATTCTGTATGCAGTAGTTCTTGCTTAAACCCCTTGGATTCTTGTAACCACTTCCTTTTGCAATTTGGATGATACACTTGGATAGCACGAATTCCACTTCAGTTCAGCCAGATCTTAATGGAAACTTGCTCTATGATGAATATAGATGATGATAGGATCAAGAATTTTGGAAAATGATGAAGATTTGATAGAGTTTGGAATGAATTTTCAAGATTGAAGAATGAGATGCAACTATGAGTTTCAACCAAAATGAATCACCAACCCATGATTGGATCCACTCTTCTCAATATATAGATGCTCATGGAACCCTCTAGAACTTGCTAGAAACCTCTTGCACTCAAATCCCTTGTGAATTTGGATATGTTACTTCTTTTGTAAGCCAACTAGTATAACTTCCAAACTTTGAACTAAACTCAAAAATCTAATTTTTTCAATCATCTCAAAACATTCTTTCCAATCAAAATGACCTATAATTTCATCCCATTTGGCCATGTTATGAAAAATCCCATTTTTAGGTCACTTTTATTCATTAAATTCACCTTTTAATTGACCAAATTTGGAACCTTGAGCTATGAGCATTTCCAAACTTTCATGATCAATTTTGTAGACTCAAAATGTCATTTGGAGCAAGTTTGATGTTGTGAAGTTTTTCATTTGAAGCTTCCTTGTATGAGTTTTGGGCATAGGCTTGAAATGACCTGTAATTCTCAAATGACCAAAATACCCTTTGCTTGCCAAGGTCATAATTAGAGTTCCACAAATCAGATGAAGGCATACCATACCTTTCTAGAAATCTAAGACAATGAGGAACAACTCTCACGTTAACCAGAAATCCATTTGAAATCTCCTTGAGGGGTAAAAGTTGCTTGGAAGACAAGTAACTTTCACAGGCAAAATTTCAGATACCTCAGATGACCTGTAACTTGCAAGGACCATAACTTGAGTTATATAAATCTCCTTGATGTCTTCCACCACTCAAATTAAAGGTATTGAGATCCTCTACAAGTTTCATGTTGGCCAAGGATCCATTTGAAGCTTGCATTTTGAATTATCTTGCTTGGAAGTTTGACCTAAACCAGGGGATTTTACACAGAAACCCTAATTTAGAAACTCCTCTTCTTCTTGATTTCTATTGATTTCTCCTTGGCACAACACCACATACATATCTACATGTCAAATGATGAACCCCACATCTCTCAAATAGACCTTGATGCCTTTCAATCAATCATTTGACCTAGGGTTGACCCGGATGAAACCCTAGTTAACTGCCTTCAACTGCAACTCTTGTAATCACATCAATGACTTGCCTCACTTTCAAAATGACTCTCCATGTCTCCCATGATGTCTATATACCCTCCATGACCTCAATTCACAGCTCAATACTTCTTTGATGATCTTCAAATACCCTCAGATAGGAGATAGATTCACTGCTTGATCCACAGACTTCTTAGATTTCAATTTCTTTCTGATGGCTTGGATGACCTGAATTTGAACAATAACCTCTTGATAGGCTCATAGAGATGAGAATAGTACTTGGTCCCTTGTTGGATGACTTGTTATGCTATGCTATGCAAATGATTAGACTATGTACATGACTTTATATGCAAATGCTAATGCAATTGAAACATAAACCAAGTGAAATAGGTTGAGCAAATTTTAGGGTGCAACAGCTGCCCCTATTCAAGCGACTTGGACCCGACTGGGTGAAACGCCCGGAGCCTTCAGACATTCGAGGTACAAGACAGTTGAATACTAAGAACCCGGAAATTTGCCAACCGCAGAAATAAACTTCACCACTGCTTGAATAACAACATCTGCTGACTGGATCTGGTTGTTACGGCAACAAACTGATCCATTAGCGACCGTGCTGGGGATTATTTTCATCAGCCTGAAAAAGATTCTATCATCACAGGGATAGAACTTTGTCCATGTTAGGACGCCTGTTTCGTCAACACGAAGAAATCTCAACTAAAACTTGTCCACGTCAGGACTCCACCTGCCGTCAACACGGAAAAATCTCGGCGACTTTGTTGGGGATGACTCGCCTGCATTTTATCAGCCCGAGGGGATCCTATCAATATAGGAATGAATTGTCCATGTCAGGAATAAATCGTCCATGTTAGGAATAAACTTTCCACGTTAGGAATAACTTTTTTCCACGTTAGGAATAAACTTTCCACGTTAGGAATAACTCTTTTCCACGTTAGGAATACATCATCCACGTTAGGACTAAACCTTCCACGTTAGGAATAAACTTTCCATGTTAGGAATACATCATCCACATTAGGACTAAACTTTCCACGTTAGGAATACATCGTCCACGTTAGGACTCACACCTCGTTTTGATTTGTCCACGTCAGGACTCGCGCATCTTGGCAACCCGAGGAACTATAAACTTGTCCACGTCAGGACACACATTCCATCAATACTGAGAAATCGAAACTGTCCACGTTAGGACTAGCACATCTCGTCAACCCAAGGAAATAAATCTGTCCACGTTAGGACACCCACTTCTCTAGCACGAAGAAATCCCGTCAATATAGGAATAAATTGTCCACGTCAGGACTCATGTTTCATCACCGCGAGGAACTCCTATCAACATAGGCAATAAAATTTTGACGACTCCGGGGAAATACTCCTGTCAACCAGTAAGAAAATACATCCGTTTGTTCCTATGGGAAGATATTCTGAATACAGTTTCTCTGCTTATCTCCACAGTAACTAACTCCATTGATCCCAACCCACAAACCTTTTAGCACTGACGTGACAGCGACTTTGAAGCGGACTCTACTGGGGATATCTGGAAACCAAACTACCGGACGCCTGTTCTGATAACCGGCGGCAGCCTCTAAAATTCTGATTCATGAAACCCTTTGATGCTGACGTAACAACAAATTTGAAGAAAATAATCCGCTGGCCGGACTAGAGAAACTTCAACAAGCAACTCTGGCGGGGAAAACAAGAGAAATTTAAACAAATAACTCTGCCCGGGGACAAAGAGAAACTTAACCCAATAACTCTGTGGGGAAAATAGTAAGATGAACCGTATCATCACACGTCTCACGGCGAGACCTCGAATGTCTGGTAATTCAATTGAGCAAGAGCTCCCTCCACCTGTAAGGAAAACAATACTTGAAACAAACGGTTAGCCAACCTGATTTATGTTTCAAAAATGCATATGTTTGAAAATGGCGTAATGCTCCGTACGACATGGAAATGCTACGCGTTTTTTATTTGGTGAATGCAAGTATGACACTATATGCCGATGCAAATGCAGACTCGAACTGCTGGGATACAGAAACCGCTTCAGCAAAATAAATGCTGAAGACAACGCCAACTCCGCTGGGGGATAATTGAATGCGCCAATCCTGATTGGACTTGTGCTGGGGAGTGAACGGGCATCACACGGTATTCCGACAAAATAAATGCCAGGACACACAACCAACTCTGCCAGGGGGAGTTTTTCCTTTTTTTAATCTTTGAGTTTCACTGGGAGGAAAGAAAACACTTGCTGGAAAGAGAGCTCTGCTGGGGACGAAACGATTCTCTTGGGGAAAATCAACTGACTCCGCTGGGGGAGAGTAAATGACCCTACTGGGAAGGGTAGACTGCCTGAGTGCAGCTCACAAGTTGGAAATATTAATCTTCTGAGGCTAAACCACTCTGCTTGAGATGGGGGAATCCTTCTGGGGGACACCACACTGTCTGAATACATCCTACAATCTTGGAATTGCCAAACTCTGCTGAGGGTAAACGACTTTGCTGGAGAATGTCCTTTGGATAAGCTACGACTAGCTGGGAAATTCGATCCTTCTTCAGCGAGGAATAATGTTATCTCGGAAGCGCGACCTGCATGGGGATCGAGTCTTTCGTTACGAGCTTCTGGTCAATACTGCAATCTTTTGATCGTCCACTTTGTACGGCTACGAACCCTGCAACACCACAAACAAGACAAGACAAGTCTATGCAACCAAATCTATTCAGGTTAGCGTTAGTGACATTATTTTCAGTTAATTCAAAGTTTTAGCAATTATTGGCAAGGGCCAGCGACGTTATACACAAGCTAGTTTCATTAAACCTAGGCGTTTATCATGCACAAAACAGTAAAGAACCAGCATCAAGTACTGAATAACATATTTTATTGATAGGGCCCCTGAATGGGCGGAGTTTTGTACACGGGATGTAACTCCTGAAAAGAGGAAGCTACGCATAACAAATATACAAGTATGCATAAGAAGCATAAATATAATGACAAATCAAATTTGTACACATGTCGGCAACGGGATGCAGACGAACATCAGGAACTGATCCTCCTATGACTCGCCCGACTCTAATGCTTTCCCGGTATTCATACTTCCGAAGAGATTGTATCTGATAATCGACCCCTCAGGTATATTTTCCCGCACTAATGCTCAATGTAGTATCAAATTCGGACCGCCGTCATTTGCTTTTCAAATCCCTAACTTTTGCGTGAACCGCCCTTTACGGGTTTTCAGTTCACCGGGATACCCTTTTTTGCCGAAGCCGCCCAGTGTAGGTTTTCAACTTCGCGGGTGTACATTTTTTCAATTTTATCCCTAACTTTTGTCCGAACCTTTCATTCTGTTTTTTTTTTTGTTCGCCAGGATGCCCCATTTTTGCCTGGACTCTCTTTTTTCTGTCCAGCGGGTCAATTTTAAGCAAAGTATTTTTTAACTGCGTCCGAATTCACAGGCGACGTAAAGTCTTCACCGTCCATGGTGGACAACAATAAAGCCCCTCCTGAAAAGACTTTTCTGACAACGTATGGCCCTTCGTAGTTGGGGGTCCACTTGCCCCTGTGATCTGCCTGTGGCGGGAGAATCCTCTTCAGCACAAGGTCGCCCGTCTGAAAGCTCCGAGGACGTATCTTCTTATCATATGCTTTCTTCATTCGGCTCTGGTACAAACGACCGTATGTTAGAGAAGCTAGCCTCTTCTCATCCATTAAACTCAGCTGATTCAACATGTCTTTCACCCATTCTGCCTCGTATAGTTGGACATCTCGTAATACTCTCAGCGAAGGAATCTCAACTTCCAGCGGTAGCACGGCTTCCATTCCATATACCAACGAGAACGGGGTTACCCCGGTTGATGTGCGTACCGTCGTACGATAACTGTGCAAAGCGAAAGGTAGCATCTCATGCCAATCCTTATAGGTCACCACCATCTTTTGAACGATCTTCTTTATATTCTTATTGGCCGCTTCAACAGCGCCATTCATCTTGGGTCGGTAAGGGGAGGAGTTGTGATGCTCGATCTTAAAATTCTGACAGAGCTCCTTCATCATTTTGTTATTCAGGTTTGAGCCGTTGTCAGTGATTATCCGCTCGGGGATTCCATATCTGCAAATGATATCTCTCTTGATGAATCTGGCTACCACCTGCTTAGTCACATTTGCGTAAGATGCCGCTTTCACCCATTTGGTGAAGTAATGGATTGCTACTAGAATGAAACGGTGTCCATTAGAAGCCTTCGGCTCAATCTTTTCGATCATATCGATTCCCCACATCGAGAATGGCCATGGCGATGACATCACATTCAGAGGACTCGGAGACACATGGATCTTATCCGCATATATCTGACACTTATGACACTTCTTCGCAAACTTGAAGCAATCGGTTTCCATGGTTAGCCAAAAATAACCTGCCCGCAGCAGCTTCCTCGTCATAGCATGCCCACCAGCATGCGTACCAAATGTACCCTCATGTATTTCCTCCATGAGCAGCTTCGCCTCTTTCTCATCTACACAACGTAGTAGCACCAAGTCGTGATTTCTTCTGTATAAGACACCGTCCGGATTCAGGTAGAAATTACCCGCCAATCTCCTGAGAGTCTTCTGATCTTGACTGGATGCCCCAGCCGGATACTCTTTGTTCTTCAGGAAATTAAGGATATCAAAATACCATGGTTTATCATCGGATGCTTCGTCAATGGCAAATACGAAGGCAGGTCTGTCAAGTCGAGAGATAACAATTCTGGGAGCCTCATTCCAGAAGTTGACTTTATACATGGAAGACAAAGTGGCCAGGGCGTCAGCCATCTGATTTTCTGCTCGCGGTACATGATGCAATTCAACCTTGTCAAAGAAAGGCAACAATCTCCTCGCATAATTCATGTATGGTATCAAATTGGGCTGACGTGTCTCCCATTCCCTTTTTATTTGATTCACCACCAGAGCTGAGTCTCCGTATACGTCTAGATTTTTGATTCGCAAATCAATGGCTTCTTCAAGCCCCATGATACAAGCTTCGTATTCGGCTTCATTATTGGTAACTGAAAAGGTCAATCGGGCAGTAAACGGGATGTGCGACCCGTGTGGAGTAGTGATGATTGCCCCTATTCCGCTACCATAGGCGTTTACAGCTCCGTCAAAGATCAACTTCCATTTGGAGCCCCATTCTGGTCCTTCGTCTGGAAACGGCTCTTCACAATCCTTCATCTTTAGGTACATGATATCCTCGTCAGGAAAATCAAACCTCATCGATTGGTAATCCTCAATAGGCTGCTCCGCTAAGTATTCCGACAATACACTCCCCTTTGTAGCCTTCTGCGAGGCATACTGGATGTCATATTCGGTTAAAACCATCTGCCAACGGGCAATTCTTCCCGATAATGCCTGCTTTTCGAATACATATTTGATAGGATCCATCTTCGAGATGAGCATGGTTGTATGATTCAGCATGTATTGCCTCAAACGCTTGGCGGCCCAGGCCAGCGCGCAACAAGTTTTTTCAAGCATTGAATATCGAGATTCACACTTAGTAAACTTCTTACTCAAGTAGTAGATCACATGCTCTTTTCTTCCTGTCTCGTCGTGTTGACCGAGAACACAACCCATACTTCCCTCAAGAACTGTCAAATACATAATCAAGGGTCTCCCTGCCACTGGGGGTATCAAAATAGGAGGCTCCTGCAAATACTGCTTTATTTTATCGAACGCCTTTTGACAATTTTCATTCCACGTTACAGCCTGGTCTTTTTTCAACAGCTTGAATAACGACTCACACGTAGCTGTTAGGTGAGATATGAACCGGGCGATGTAGTTCAACCTCCCTAAGAACCCGCGTACCTCTTTCTCTGTTCTAGGCGTCGACATCTCTTGTATTGCTTTTATTTTTGCAGGATCAACCTCTATTCCTTTTTCACTCACGATAAACCCCAGCAGTTTACCCGATCTCACCCCGAAGGTGCACTTGTTAGGGTTCAGTCTCAGCCTGAACTTCCTAAGCCTTTTGAATAACTTCAGCAGATTCACCAAATGCTCTTCCTCCGTCTGGGATTTGGCAATTATATCATCAACATAAACTTCGATCTCTTTATGCATCATATCATGGAAAAGAGTCGTCATTGCACGCTGATACGTTGCTCCAGCATTCTTCAATCCGAAGGGCATCACTTTGTAACAAAATGTTCCCCAAGGCGTAATGAAGGTAGTCTTCTCCATGTCTTCTGGCGCCATTTTAATCTGATTATAGCCTGAGAAGCCATCCATGAAGGAGAATACGGAGAATTGGGCAGTGTTGTCAACTAGCACATCGATGTGAGGAAGCGGAAAATCATCTTTCGGGCTTGCTTTGTTCAAATCACGGTAATCTACGCACATTCTTACTTTACCGTCTTTCTTTGGCACTGGTACAATGTTAGCGACCCATGCGGGATATTTTGTAACATCTAGGAAACCAGCATCCCACTGCTTTTGAACCTCCTCCTTAATTTTCACTGCCATATCCGGTCTGGTTCTGCGAAGCTTCTGCTTAACCGGCGGGCACTCTTCTTTCAATGGCAGACGGTGCACAACCATATTTGTATCAAGCCCAGGCATGTCTTCATACGACCAAGCGAACACATCACTATACTCTCTGAGCATTTCAACCAGTCTTCGCTTGACATCGCTCTGCAGCGCAGCTCCTATGCGGATGTTCTTTTCAACCCCTTCCGACCCCAGGTTAATAATTTCGATGACCTCCTCGTGAGGCAGAATGACTCGATCTTCTTGCTTTACCAACCAAGACAATTCTTCGGGCACGTCGCCATCTTCAACAATCTCTTCCTCGGCCTGAAGTACCGGATGCTCAAAGTCGAGACGAGTCATAGGCAGTTCAATGATGTCATCTGAAAATGTTATCCTGCAAAAGGAATGGTTAAATGCTTCAAGATGCGTATAAAGCGAATAACCACGTTGCCATTTTATTGTAAAACACAAAACAGGAAAAACAGAGATCGCAATATTTGTACATGAAAAAACGCCTTTTGATTAAAACAACGCAATGTACATAACAACACAGCCCTAAGCAAATCACGATGCCTCGGGTAAGACACCAGATTGTTCAACAATTAAGAAAACAAAGTATTACTGTTTGAGAGTCACAGGAACAATCTCCTGAATAGACCAATTGTATAATCCTTGTCCTGGCACGCTCGGCTGAATCCAGGCGTCCATGTCGCAATCACTGTCTCCTTCCTCGGAATCTGAAACAGCGTTGATGGCCTCGTGACACACTCCACTAGCGGTGATGGTTATCGGTCCTCTGAAACGGAGTGCCCCAGCAGCAGGCGTTGATGACGACGGTTGATATCCCAGCCCAAATCGGTCCATCTTCACGGGAATATCCAGCACCTTGCCCCAGCCTTTTGTCTCACCAGTCTCCACTAGAGCTTAAGCTTCCTTATATGACGAGACGGCTACCTCTGACGCTTTACTCGGCCCGGGACCTTTGTCTTTGATGCGCAACCCTTCAAAGGCTTGACAGGGTGTTTCATGAATCTCGCCTTCGACCTCTACATACTTGAATGATGACAGATGGCTAACCAATATATCCTCTTCTCCACAGACTGTGACCACACTATCTCCTACCATGTATTTCAACTTTTGATGCAAGGTAGACGTGACTGCCCCAGCCCCATGGATCTAGGGTCGTCCGAGAAGGCAGTTGTATGCTGGCTGGATATCCATAATATAAAATTCAGTTGCGAAAACCTCCGGCCCCACCTGTAGAGGTAATGTTATGGATCCAAAGACTGTTCTTCGTGTACCATCAAATGCCCTGACCACCAAGTCACTAGGCGTACACAGGATTCCTCTAACATCTAGTTTCATCATCGCTTTCTTGGGCAGCACGTTTAAGGATGATCCGGTGTCTACCAGTACATGAGACATGACTGAACCTCTACACTCAACAGAGACGTGCAACGCCACGTTATGCTCCCTCCCCTTCGGGGTCAGATCAAAGTCTGTAAAGCCCAAGCTATGGCCTGCGTTCACATGCGCCAACACCCCCTCCAGCTGATTCACGGAAACATCTTGGGGTACGAAGGAAGTATCCAGAACTTTCAGCAATGCATTTCTGTGAGCTTCAGAACACAATAGCAGCGATAGTATAGATATCTTTGACGGCGTCTGTTGAAGATGCTCAACAATCTATTAATCACTTTTACGAATAAGGCGCATGAACTCTTCCACATCCTTCGACGACGTTTCTTTTTCGTTCCTCTGCACAGGGACAGTCTCATTCATCTTTCCTTTTCCTTTCGCCAGTCGTTCAGCCTCTACCTCAGGCGATATGAAGATTCTCCCACTTCTTGTCATCCCTCCTGTACCGACGACGTTGTCTACAGTCTCAACTGGCTGTTTATTAACATCAATTTTCACCCCATCACAGTACACTTCCAACCCATAAGTCCAAGGGACTGCCTTAGTGCTCTCATAAGGGATTGGTCCCGCCTTGGTGATAGTGATCGGCGGTCGCTTGGCCGGCGCTGTTATAGTTATCGTTTTCCGAGGAATCGTCACAGTAGCTACATCACTTTGCTTGTCTGCTAATACCGCTGCAGGTTCTTCAACTGCCGCTCGGTCGAATTGTAATGTGCCTCCATCGATTAAAGTCTGAATACCCTTCTTTAAGTCAGCACACCCCCCAGCTTGGGTCCAGCACTCTAAACAATACTCGTCGCAACCTGGATACACACCACCTTGCAATAATCTGCTCTTTATCTTGCACAACGGTGTCTTTAGATCGTCAACATTCATGATCAAGTTCAAACCCTCCTCAGTTAAAATGGCGTTTGCCCCATGGTTGGGCATGGGCTTTTGCACTATGTTCGGACTCGCCTGTCCAAAATTGATAGCCTTACTATCCAATAGATCCTGCACCACATGCTTGAACGTGTGGCAACCTTCTACATCGTGGCCAGGAGCCCCGGAGTGGAATTCACAGCGCCTGCTTGCATCGTAACCGTATGGAGGAGTGCCTGTTATTGGCGCCAGAGTTCTCTTTTCCACCAAGTTCAGACCCAGTAACGTCTGTAGCAATTCTGCATACGTTGAAGGAGGCTTTTCAAACACCCTCCTTGGCTTACCCGCCTGGAATCTGCGTTGGGCATGATGTGCTCCCTGTTGTGGCTGCTGTTGCTGTTGCTATTGTATTGGTTGTTGCTGAAATGGAATAGTAACACTTGCCACCTGCTGCGGCTGATTGTACTGGTTTCGACCTCTGCCCCGGCCTCGGCCTCGGCCTCCAAACACTGCGCTTGCATCACCTTGACGGCGCCCACCGAAAGCCCTTCTGTTACTGCCAGCTGAAGTGGATTCCTCAGCTTGGAATCTTCCCTGTTTAATGTTGCTTTCAATCTTTTCTCCCATCAGGATTAAGTCTGAGAAACTACCCAAAGAGGTGTGAAACAACTTGTCATAAAACATACCGGAAAATGTTCCTATGAACATATCATTCATTTCTTTGTTCTCTAGAGGAGGATGAACTCTAGCAGCCATGTCGCGCCATCTCTGCGCATACTCTTTGAAGCTCTCGCCCTTCTTCTGGGACAACCCCTACAATTGGACCCGGTTGGGTGCCAAGTCACTGTTGTACTTATAGTGAGCTACAAACGCTTCAGCCAGCTGCTTCCATGTCTTTATATGAGTTGGTTCCAATCCCATATACCACTCGAGGGAAGGACCAGACAAGCTATCTTGAAAGAAATGCATTAGCATCCTCTCATCGTTTGAATACGCTGATATCCTTCTGTAGTATGACCGCACGTGCACCTTTGGACAGGTGTCCCCCTTATATTTGTCGAATGTGGGAGCTTTGAATTTTATTGGTACCCTCAGGCCAGGCACCAGACCCATTGTTGTCATATCTAAGCCAACAGCGCTTTGATTCACGACCCCCTTCATCTGCTCCTCGACCATCCTGATTCTCTGAGAGTCATCCCTAGGACCTTCGAAACCTCCGCCGGAGAAAGCATCCTCTTGCTGGTCTTCTTGCCAATTGCCGTTCCCAGTTCCGTATCCGTCGTATCCGTTATTACGGCCAACTCTAATCTGATTCATTACAGGGCCTCGCCCCCTGTTGCCATATCCCGGAGCGACTCCTGCAGGTCCGAAAGCCATTAACCCAGCGCCATTTCCATTTCCGAATCCGCCATAACCCTGATTAGTCATACCAAATCCGTCCTGTCCGAAGCCTTGAGTGTTGAAGTCGTACTTCCCAGCATGGTCAAACCCCTGGTCATTGAAGCCAAATCCAGTATTACTGAAGCCATTACCTCCCAAATTATCACCCAGGTTGACATCTCCGAGCCCAACGTTGTTGACGACAGTCTCGTTCCTGTCATACCCCGAATTTGTCCTACTCATGGTGCACTAATTCAAGTATTGTGTGAGGTTCGAATTAGGATTTTCGTATCAGAATCAAATTGTCAAGCAAAGTGATCAGGTCAAAGGATAATGGCCAGAAATTTATGACTAAATCTTTAAGTCATGCTTACCTTATTAGACTGTTTCAAACTTCAAATCAAATGCTCTTAAAACAAGTCTGGAGCCATTTTTTTGTGTCATGTGTGTGGGGCTTCATCAGTGGTCTGAATGACAAGAGTTTGAATCAAATGAGCCAATTGTCCTTCAATCGAGTTTCTCCTGAGGATTAGCAGATTCAGTGTGTGTGCAAGCATTGATGAAGTGGTTAAAATCTCGCTATTGGTATGAGGATTTAGTCAGAGTTTTTGTTCAATCAAGATCATGTTAAGTTGGATTCAAGGTCGTATTGTGCAAGATTTGTGGCATGTCAGGTTCGAGTGTCAGGATTTAAGGTGTTGTTTAGATGTGGAGGCACATATTCATTACATATACTCGCTCCCAAACCACTTTCTTAATCCATTTCATTCACATTCCAATCCAATTCATTAAACTCGTACATATTTGATTTTAACCCACTTCACATTTTATTTTCAAAATTCATTCATCACCAATTTGTTTATCATTTTATTTTTATCCATTCTTATATCCAAAGTTTCCAAATATTCAATCCATAAATATTCCATACTATAATCCAAGTTTTCTTTTTTTTTAGTTGACAACAATCAATAATATTAATCGTGTTAGTTTCTACACGAGGTAACCTTCCCATCATTTTGAAATAAAAGAGTGAGTCTATAGTTATATTATTCACTATGTGAAGGTAACTGATTGACTAGTCAAGCCGTGTGATATACCTATGTACACCAACAAACCACTATGGCACTTCCTTGTTCAAATTTTCTACAAGAAAAAAAAACATTTAAAATATCCAAGCCCATTTACTTTTTTTTTTTTTTTTTATTCATTGTTTTGTATTTCTACTTTTTTGCTTTTTTACAACCAGTATGACAAAAGATAAAAGAATACATGTACATCACCCAAAGCCACTTGAAAGCTACTGCACATACACATTAATCTAAAACCCAGCCGTGTCACCTCAACTGTACCAACCCTGCTGCCACAAAACTTGCACCACAATGAGACAAAATCCTTGAACTACACAACCCCCCAAACCTGCTCTCAAACATGCTACAATTCTGCACCTCAATCACAACAATGATTCACTTTTGCACACCCTGTACCAAGGTATCAGACCAGGTTTTTTGCACCAAAATTACAAAGTCATGCTGCTACTTTCCTGCATCAATAAAGACAGTGTCATTAAAATGAAAAGTAGGGATGTAACAGTATCTGCAGTAAAAAACCTTAACACTAATTTGGAAGGAAAATAAACTAGTCAACACACAACTCAGAGCACAGCAACCAAGGATGGGAGGTAGAGGACTATGTTTGAAGATTCAAAAGAAATAAAAGGGGAGGAAGATGGACCATAAGGGGAGAGCTTCAGCACGAGAGAAAAACATAACAATCTTGAAATTGCAGCAGAAAGAAAGATCACCAAACTGATATAAAAAAATTGTCTCCTTCCACTCACACAGATGAACCATCCATAAACCATCAAACACATATCAATCATCCATAAACCATCAAACAGATATCAATCATTCATAAACCATCAAACACATATGAATCATCCATAAACCATCAAACAGACACCAATCATCCATAAACCATCAAACAGATATCAATCATCCATAAACCAACAAAAACACCCATCAGTCATCACCTTTATTTTGTGGAGAAGGAGCTGTAGAATAAGAGGAAGAGGCTGTGAACCTAGAACTCATGTCAGAACTGCGTCCTGTGTAGAATCATAAAATTTTCATCAGCAGTAGGAGTTGCGAGAGGGAAAATAAAATCAAAGAAAGAGATTCAAGTTCATACCGGGATTCCAGTTTTGTTTGAGGTAAATATATTAATCCTTCACATCTCATTTTCCTCTGCGTGTTGATTTGAACTTGTGATTTTGAGCTTCCATTTTATCTTAGAAACACACATCCTTGATTAATCGCATGCCTAGATTAGCTTTGCTCCTGGATTATGTTTTGTTTATTTCCTTTGCTTGCGTCTGTTTGCGGTATACGGAAGTCTCGTTAGTTTTGTTTTCCTGCGTTCTGTTTTGAGCATTCGTTTGGGGTTAGGAAGGGGTAAGGAGAGGTTTCGTTCTCTCGTGGCCCGCCCCGCTGCATCCCTAAAACCACAACAGCAGTAAAACAATAGCATGAATTTTCATAAAAAGAAGAAAATTGAAAACAAAAAGGGTTATGTGGGAGAGTTGGAAACGAACCCTTTGTCTTTGGTTGATGGAGAGTTCTCGCAGAAATGTCGTTATCTCGTCGAACGTTTTCAATCGCCAAGTGTTCGTATCACAATGCACGCACCGTAGATTCCTAATTCAACCCAAACTTCCACTTCTCCAAACCGTTCTCAACCAAACAACCAAAATCATGCTACAAAGCAACAGGCTCTGCACAACCTGCATTGACCAACAACACCAAGCCAAAAACCTGCAACCAGTAAAGTGAAAAGCAGTTCAGTCCAAAAACACCTACAATACATTAAACAGAAGAAATGAAAAGAAAAAAAACTATCCTAAAAAAAAACCTTTGGCTAGGATCGAAAAAGGAGTAGCAGGGATCTTCCTTTTTGGGGATGAACTGTCCAACCCCTCTCCATGAAAAGCCTTCGCCAGAAACCAACAAAATGATCCGTGAACGAAAACCGAATCCTTCATCATTCAACCCCTCCAACCGAACTTCTTAAACTTGATTGCTACATACCAATCTTCTTCCAGCAACCACAAGTTGTGTGCATCCACCTATTTCTATCTTCAAACTCTGCCATTTCACACCAACTTCTGTTGTAAACCATACACACAGTTTTTCATTCTTTATCTCCTCTCACCTTAAGCCTGCACAACAGATCCTCACTCCATAACTGACGCACAAAGACACAGCCTGCACAAAAAAAAAACATTGATTCTTTATAAACCTTAACCACTTACAACTCTAAAAATATACACATGAAATTTTCTTCGCATAACTACATCCATCGCATTCCTTCACCCATGACATAAACCTCACAACATTTTCATATAACAAACACCTTCAGTTCATCATCTCCTTCACCTCACCTCCACAGCTCGACCTTCACCCTCCAAATCCAACTCTCAAACGAAACTAACCACCCAAATCTTCCATCGACTCCAAAATCCTCCATTCAAAAAACCTTCAACTCTTTCTACTTTCATATGCACGAAACTACCCTTGTTCTTCAACTCATCTTCTTCTTCATAATCAAAACCTTCAATAAGCTCATAACCTTCACCCTCCACATCCAAACTCCCTCTGTTTTCACCTACAATGCATTACACACCACCTAGTCGAGCATCAGAAGAATAAAAAAGGGACAAAAATGGTGATGATTTTGCTCCATATTCAGAGTTCAAAGATATCTCAACACCAGAACAAACCCAGCGAAAACTCACCACCCACTCACCGCTTTCGTTTTCAACAACCTCGCAAACTCAACCAGAAAATCCTTCTTCAATCTTAACTCCAAACCTTCATTCCCTCTGTTATTGATCTTCAATCCATGGCTAGCAAACTAACACGCCGCCGTTAACCGCAAACGTGAACCTTTGAAAACCAATTTCAGTCCCAAACTTCAATCAAACTCAACACCTCCCAACCGTTTTTCCATTTTTCGACCATAGATGTTCATCATCTAATCAAACAAACTCAAAAAAAACATCAACCAACAGCTTCCGTGAACCTTCAATAACACCGCCTCTAGAAAACCACGAGCCACTAATCTTCTTCTTCCTTGTCAATCTCCATTTCCATCCACCGTTAGCCACAAAAAAGAGAAAGAACCGACGAACTGTCATCTCCACAATTGAAACTCCTCTTTAAACATCATGAACTCACTCAGAAAACTTACAATCTCCATCCTTAACTTTCATCATCTTCATCGTTAACATCCATAGTCCTTCCAAAACTTCCAAACAAAGCTTTCAGATATTCAAACCCCCATCACTATTTTTTCCTTGACAACCCAGAAAATCTCCAACTTATTCCTCCAACCCTCAAACAATCTTCACCTTCCAAATCCGAATTAACAACAGCTACCAAAACTTCATCAGACCTCAAACCCTTAATCCCCTTCGAAACTCTCACCACAACCACATCATCCGTGAAAACCCTATTTCCTTCACCGTTCAACATCAAATTTCATCACTCTTCACTCACCGACCTCCACCGATTACCAGTAAACAATCACTTGCAAATCCCTAGATTTGAAACTTCACCCTGTTCAAACCCTAAATCCCCAAACCTTTGAACCCGAACATAAACTAGAAACGAGAAGAATAGAAGGGAGATTTGAATGAACCTATTCGAATCAAGAGAGAGAGAGAGATCGAGAGAGCAAGTTGTGAGACTCCAAGCGAAGAACAAAGATGGACCAACATTAACCCTAACCCGAACCAATTTGAGATGGAGGGAATTATGTCTGAGGAAGAAGGTCGGATTTGAATCAGAGGCTTTGTTTTGTTCTTCGCGTGAATTCAATTTTGAAGTTGACAATTTCACGGCTACGCTTTGCACCTACCTTCCTTTTCTTTTATGTAAGTAAAATCTGGTTTTGTTTTTAGAATTGAACTTCTTTCTTTGTTTTGAAATGTGAACGGGGCTTAGGGCCCGTTTTTTCTTTTCATGTACATTATTTGATTCTTTTTGGTTTGCTGTTGATTGTTGGGGGATGAATGGGCCGTGAGGCCCATGATGATTCCACCCAACTTTTTCATTCATCTATTAAATTTTAAGAAACCTCTTTTTTTTTCTTTATTATTTCATTTTGATTTTTGTTAATTTTTCTAAGGGATTTAATATTATTTTTATTAAATTAGTAATGTTAAAATATTGTATTAAAAATGATTTTATTTTTGTTGATGTTAAATCACGCTTGGGCTTATTTTGTGTATCACTCTCTTCCTCTTCGAGTGTCGCGATGCCCACTGTAGTGAGGGTGGTTTCGACACTCGTCTTTCAATACGAAGACGTTTCCCATCCATTTTCAAATCTCATCTCCTTAAAATCAACTCTTTGTGTTGAGCTAAAGAGAGGATTGGGTGTAGACCTTTTCTTCTTCGAGCATAGGGATGCCCACTGTAGTGAGGGTGATCTCGATGTTCGTCTGTCAATACAAAGACGCTTCCAACATTTCCTCATAAAAACCTAGGTCTCGTACCGAGCCCTTTTTTCAAACCATAATAATTTGATTTCTCTTTGTACCGAATTAAAAGAGGGGATTAAGTGTAGACTTTCTTCCTCTCCGAGTGTCGGGATGCCCACTGTAGTGAGGGTGGTCTCGATACTCGTATTTCGATACGAAGACGTAACTTTATCCATCACATATCTCTTTATCCACCATCTCGCTTTCGCATTCCTTCCGTAACCCTTTTCACCTAAAACCTCGGTCCTGCACCGAGTGCATTTTCAATTCATTTTCTCAACAAAAACTTGAATGGTCGTGGAGTGGTTAGGCGTAGGCCTTCTCCTATCCCGAGTACTGACGTTTACCATAGGGTTCTCTGTCGCAAAAGTACTTACCATTCAAAACCAAAAACACTTTAATAAGAGAATGAAGTTCTCTTTGCATTGAATTAAAGAGAGAGGATTGGGTGTAGACCTCTTCTTCTCCGAGTGTTGGGATGCCCACTGTGGTGAGGGTGGTTTCGACGCTCGTCTTTCAATACGAAGACGCCTCGTTCGCCACACCTTTTTATAACAAAAACTTTGAGACAATGAATTGGGTACTACCCGTAGGGGTTACTATCCGAGGACATGTCTCGCCCCCCTAAAAACAATTCAACAAATCAAATGCGACTTCTTGCCTCGCATGGCGAAAACCAACCTTTCAAAAAGGATATGATACGTCCGTTCTACCGCAAACAGGTAATGCCTAAGTCTCCAACGAGCGAGCAGCAAAACACCTAACTGCTAGAATGCGCACGATAGCATCGTCCATAAAAAACATCAACACACCGCAGGCCGAACTACGGCTGCTCTGATTCTTTACTTTTTCAAGTAAAGATACGTAGGCACAAGGGCCACAATCCTTGCCGAGCACATTCCCCCAATATCTGTAGTTCCCCGAACTACGTCGACTCTGACTTTCTCACATCTATTGAGAATACGTAGGCATAGGACTGCGAAGTCCTACCGAGTCTGTTCTTTCTCTTTTCTTCCCTGTTCTCTCTTTCCTCCTAATTTTCTTGTTTCAAACCCTTCTTTTACCCAGTGGAACTTTCTTCTTATAGCATAATATTTAAGCAGATAAATTCGCACATCGACAAACAAAAGGTTCCCATCGAGTACGATGGATGCGAGGGGTGCTAATACCTTCCCCTCGCATAACCGGCTTCCGAACCCGTTCTTGGTCGCGAGACCATCTTATCCATTTCTTTCTTAAGGTTTTCTCGATATTTTCCTTTCCCCTCATGGGACAAATAAAGTTCGGTGGCGACTCTACTGTCTATCCTTTTCGCCTCCCCGTCGTTGCGCGATGCATTTTTTCGAGTAGCGACAGCTGGCGACTCTGCTGGGGACTCTCCTAGCGAGCCAGACCTATTTTGTTTGTCGTGTTTGTGTTTTATTTGCTTTTATTTTTATTTATGTTATGTTCACTAACTTTTGGGTTTATTTGGATGGTTTGTGAGATAAGGCTTTCTACCCGAGCTTTGAAGTACACACTAAGATAGGAGGTGGGTTCTTTCTGATTTGCGAGACTTAGGACTCGTTGAGTTGGATCGAATTCCACCGCTCAGATGAGACCCCGTTGGAATGATTATGTCTTACGTGTAGTCGTAATGACGTCTTTGTTTCCGACGTGGGAGTCCGTGACTCTGAGGACCTTTGTAGAACCTTATTCCAAAGGTTGCTAAGACATAACTCTGTGTTCATCCTTTGAAGGGATTACCGTCTTACGAGTAGTCGTTATGATGGAAAACTTTCGAGGGCTAGTACATAGGACTTTGTTTAAAAGCCTTTGGGATACCCTCTTATAAACCATTAGACAACCCACCCGATGGGAGAAATGTTTTGTGTTGTTTTGCAGGACCAGTGATCTTGATCTCGTTTTGTGCTCTTTATCATGTGCATTCATAAAACATTGCATTTGCATATCATTTCTCGCATATCAAGGGACTTAAGAGACTGTGATTATCTCAGGTATTGGTGAATACAATGACTGACCAAAGAAAGCGAAGCACAAATTCCATCAAGTTTAGAGAACCAAAGCTGGAACTAATTCAAGACATTCTGATTGACGTACCAAAGGCTATCAAGATCAACTTTCAGGGAAAGTATGGGAAACTGCTTGATCTCCTCCATTCTAGGGTCGACACTTGGGCTTTGTTCGCTATGGCTCAGTTCTACGATGCACCTCTCAGATGTTTCACTTTTCAAAACTATCAGTTGGCCCCTACTCTTGAGGAATATTCTCACATTTTGAACATCAAGATCAAGGATCAACCTATATACACAGGCTTGGAAGAAGAACCAAAACCTCCTGCCATTGCTCTTGCCCTACGTATGACCAAAGAGGAAGTCAAAGAGGGTCTAACTAGTAAAGGGGGCGTTCAGGGTTTTCCATTGAAATTTCTACTAGAAA
This sequence comes from Lathyrus sativus, assembly GCA_963859935.3. NCBI lineage: Eukaryota > Viridiplantae > Streptophyta > Magnoliopsida > Fabales > Fabaceae > Lathyrus > Lathyrus sativus. Next base: position 569,186,408 of record OZ012738.1, on the reverse strand, counting down.
AGGCTGCTCAATGCAAGGTGGATGAAGATTGGGAAAAGTTCGGAATAAGCGTGGCCCTAATGATTTATGGGATTGCCCTCTTTCCAAATGTGGACAATTTCATAGACATCACTGCCATCGTTCTCTTCATGCAGAAGAATCCTATCCCTACACTCCTTGCCGATGTTTATCACTCCATTCATTGGAGGAGTGAAAAGAAGGCGGGAATGATCCAATGCTGCTCTCACTTACTATACAAGTGGTATGTTTCTCATTTACCCAAGAAAGGGCCGTTCATGGAAAACAAGAATAAATTAAAATGGTCTCAACGCATCATGTCTCTGGAAGCTAATGATATTGCTTGGTACTCTCCTGAGTACTATGATGTGGAAATCATTTTCAGTTGTGGAGAATTCGGTAATGTACCTTTGATCGGTAGGGCCGGTTGTATTAATTATAACCCAGTCATGGCATTACGTCAGTTGGGCTATGCTATGGAGGGCGAGCCCGAGGCAGAGAAGATTCAGAGTTTCTTTTTGCTAGCCACATCAGAGGACCCTGCGTTTGTCAGGAAGGTTGCTAAGGCTTGGGGTAAGATTCATACAAAGGGGCGGAAGGAGTTAAAAGCAAAGAATTGCGTGGCAAAGGAGCCATACAACCGGTGGTTACTAGCTAGAGTAGCTGAAAGGTCGTTACCATTTCCCTTAGAGCCCTCTATGCAAGAAGCACCTCTTGCTCCCACCCATGTGTCCATAGAAGAATATGAAAAATTGAAGCTAATAGTGGAGAGATTGACTAAGGAGAACCAGGACCTTCAGAATGAAGTCCACCAAGCAAAGGTGGAGAGTGGTCAGTACAAAAGAAAGGTGGAGTTTGAACAGGATCAAGCAGCTGAAAGTAGCAAGAAGCTAAAATTAGAAACAGATCTGAGAGTCAGGTACCAACAGGGTTACGAAGGAGCTGATGCATCCTTAACAACTCTCCGACAACGCTTAAAGGACACCAAAGCTTCTTGTGATAGGGCATGGCACTTCTTTGAGATAGCCTCCGCCGAAAAGAAAGAAATACGAGAAAATCTTGAGGCTGATATTGGGGATCTTGAAGAACGACTGAGAAATGCTTTGACCCTGGTGAAAAATGAACGAAGACTCAAAGAAGAGGCATTGAAAGATTCATATGTCACATCCGACATGTGGAATAACAAATGTCAAGAATTGGAAACTGCCCAAGAAACAGCCCTTCTATGGAGGAATCGTTTCGAGGCTTTGCAAAGAGATAGTGCGCAGTGGCTCGAGAAGGAGGCTCAGCTCAATGAGTTGTTGGACACCCATGTGGATTCCATTTGTTATTACCAGTCGACTCTAGATATGTGTCGTGCTAGGTACAACAATCTGGTGGAGCATTGCAACCTCATGATCCGTGATATCCCATGGAGGTTGGAAAGCGCCATTCAAGACCTGGAAGGAAATGATATCCCCCCTTCTGTTCACCACTTTATCCAGCTCTGCGACCAAATGATTAGGAGGTTCATGTTTGAGACGAAGAAACTTGAAGAACGTCTCCAAAAGAGAGAAATTTAGTTATTCAGTTATCTTTTGTAGCACGACTTGTAGTTTTGGCTTATTTAGCTTTTGTCTGTATGAATTTTTTCTAAAAAATTTAATGAAAGATTGCTTTTTGGTCCAAATTGTGCATTTCTTTATTATTCAGTCATGATTCTATGATACCAATGATAATCACAAGCCTCGAAAGTCTCTCGAGCATTTTGCATACGTTTGCGCATTTCTCTTTTTTGCATTTCCTACAACCCGATCTTACACACCGCTCACCCCTTTCAGAAAGAGTAAAGCAAGCTGACTTCACGGCATCGGTATAACACAAGGAATAGCCAGAAGAGAATCATGGATCAGATAGAGCAGGACCAGGCTACTATGAGGAGCGAGATGCTAGGCATGAAAACGCAAATGAATCAACTCATGGAGGTGATTCAGAATATGGCCAGAAGTCAAGAGGAGATGAGACAAGCAGCGGAGAGGAGCGCTAATCAGACTTTGGCTGGTGCAGTTCCCAATGCAAGTGGGGCAATTCCAATTCCTGTTGATGCCACCCCAACCCCTGTTGGGGCAATTCCTACTTCTGCCGGCGCCGTACCTATCAACACCGTCCCTCCGCCAGTCGGTACGACCCATCCTCATGGTACTACGATCCCAACACAAGTCCAGTACGACGATCATGAAGGTTTCTATGAGAATTCAGGTGAAGCGTATGGATCACAGACCGCCGAATTAGAGAATAAGTTTAATGCTTTACAGGAGATGGTGAAGACATTGCAAGGCCCCGATGTTTTAGGACTGGATGCCGCTGAAATATGTCTTGTACCCGGAGTTAAGATACCTCCAAAGTTTGTAATTCCAACCTTTGAGAAGTACAAGGGTAACAGTTGTCCTAAGACCCACATAAGGTCTTACTGTAGGAAGATGGCCGCCTATTCTGATGACGAGAAGCTACTAATCCATTTCTTTCAAGATAGCTTAACAGAGGCATCCCTAGAATGGTATATGCACCTTGAACGATCCAACGTAAGAAGCTGGAAAGAGTTGGCAGACGCTTTCGTGAAGCATTATCAGTATAATACTGACATGGCTCCGAATCGTATGCAGCTTCAGAATCTGACTCAGAAGCCGAATGAGTGTTTTAAGGACTTCGCGCAGAGATGGAGGGGAGTGGCTGCAAGGGTACAACCTCCACTGATGGAGAAAGAACTGACAGACCTATTCATGGGCACGCTACAAGGACCGATCTTTGAACGGTTAGCATCCTCAACATCCACAGTGTTTTCTGAACTCGTTATGGCTGGAGAGAGATTAGAGAGTTTCATGAAGGCGGGAAAAATTCAGAATGCAGGCGGATCTGCAAGCGGGGTCAAGAAGCCTTATCAGGGCTTCGTTAAGAAAAAGGAAGGCGAAACTAGTGCAGTGTTCACCAATGGAAGGAGAACTCACCAAGGTTATCACCACATTGCTGCCATCGCTCCACAGCAACCACTTTCTATTCCGGCAAATCAGCCTGCGCCTCAGCAAAATCGACAACAACAACCCTATCAACCAAGACAAAATCAGTATCAAGGGCAGAGAAAGCCAGAAAGGAGGCTTGATCCAATTCCGTCCACTTACGCCAAATTGCTTCCGTTCTTGTTGAAAGCAGGTCTCGTTCAACTTAGGGAAATGAAAGATCCTCCGGCTGTTCTCCCCTACGGCTACGATGTAAATGCGAGATGCGAGTTCCACTCTGGCGCCCCAGGCCATAGCATCGAGAATTGTAAGGCTTTAAAATACATTGTGCAAAATCTTATCGACTCCAAAGCGATAAACTTTACCCGAAATACTCCGAACATCAAATCTAACCCAATGCCACCTCACCATTCAACAAACATGATTGAAGGCTCTAAGGGGATCCGATTAGTTTCGGATATTGAGAAATTGAGGACCCCACTTCCCACAATTAAGGAGCAACTCTTGTTAAAAAACATTTACCCAGGATGTCCAATTGATTGCCATGTTTGCATGGACGGATCTCAAGGATGTGCTGAGCTGAAGAAGGGCATACAAGGCCTGATTGAGCAGGGTGTATTAGTAGCAGAACAACTATCAAAGATTGAGGAAGTTGCTACTCTTGAAATTCCGTTCGAAACATTGGAGATACCATATGATGATGGATATGAGCTTTGGATCCCAGTTAACAATTCGAACCGCACACCATTGACCATACCGTGCGATGAGGAAGAATGGGACAACGTGTATGGACGTACTCCGATCCCACTGCAAATCCCGTATGATCCAGTTCAGATACCTATGTCTCCGCCGTCAATGAACCAGCTTGTCATTTCAACCCCATCTCCTTTTCCGTACGAAAGCACCAAAGCTGTACCTTGGTTATACGATGAAACTGTTTTTCTCAACGGACAGAAGGTGGCAGAGAAAGATATATTGGAAGAAAAGAAGACTGTAGGGAACATTGTGGGAACCGGAGGCGTCACTAGAAGTGGTCGAATCTTCGCTCCGACTGCACCTCCTGTCAACAGCAGTGACAATACAAGGAAAGGTACTGCCATACCAAGCACCAATGAACAGGGGCAGTCCTCTAAACAGAAGGGCATCCCAAATGATGAAGCGGAGGAGTTTCTAAGAATCATTCAGAAAAGCGATTACAAAGTGATTGATCAGCTCAATCAGACGCCCTCAAAGATATCCATGCTGTCATTGTTAATGTGTTCAAAGGCCCACCAAGAAGCATTGCTAAAATTCTTGAAGGCAGCTCATGTGCCAGAGGAGATATCAGTGGTGCAGTTTGAAGAAGTGGTGGGAAATATTGCATCAGGTCATATTTTGAGCTTTAATGATAGTGAATTACCTCCCGAAGGTAAAAATCATAACAAGGCCCTGCACATTACCATCGAATGTGTGGATGTTGTATTCTCTAGGGTGCTTGTTGACACTGGATCATCGCTGAATGTATTACCCAAAAGCTCGTTGTGCAAGCTGTCAATTGAAGGACTTGTGATGAAGCCAAGTCAAACCATTGTAAAAGCATTTGATGGAGCTAAGAGAACTGTGGTAGGCGAGGTCGACCTCCCGATCAAGATCGGACCTCATACTTTCATCATTACATTTTACGTAATGGATATATACCCCGCTTACAGTTGCCTTCTTGGCCGTCCGTGGATTCATTCCGCAGGCGCTGTAACTTCAACCTTGCATCAAAAGATCAAGTTTATGATTAACAATCAGATGGTCATCATTGAGGGTGAGGAAGATGTTCTTGTGAGCCATCTTGCTTCTTTCCGCTATGTGGAAGTAGGAAATGAGGTGCATGAGACACCGTTTCAAGCTTTTGAAGTGATCAATGTTGAAATGATTTACGAAAAGCCAGCATCTTCAATAGTGACTTGGAAGGACGCGAGGACGGTGATAGAGGAAGGACATCCGCGAGGATGGGGCAGGGTGTTAGAATTGCCCGTCAACAAAAATGGAGCTGGTCTAGGCTACAAGCAGAAGAATGCAACTGATAAGGGCAAAGAGCTTGCAACTCCGTTGGTTTTTACTAGTGGAGGCCACCTTGTCGATGGTCAAGTCATGTTTTTGGAAACTGAAGCCGAAGATCATGAAGAGCTGTGTATGGTGTATCCTAGGGCGCCTAATCAAGTTTTGAACAATTGGAGAGTCGTCGAAATCCCCGAAGTTACTCTAGTAGACGAGTAATTCCCTTTTATTTTACCTGAAAAAAATCATATGCTCTGCCCAAGGCATATGGATCATGTTGTAGGGCCTTTTGCTTTTTTAAAAGCACAACTTATCATCAATAAATAAACTTTCGCATCCAATTACGCTCTCTTTCTTTCATTTTTACTTTTTTTTGCACATAAAATTATCTTTGAAAGACAATGTTTTGTTTTATTTTCCTTTTTCTGTCAACCTTTTCTAAAAATAAAAAAATAATAATAAAGCATGAAGTCATTCATCGTGCAGATCTTCCCGTGCTCCTGTCAATAACGACCCCGCTATGGTCCAATATGACTTTGATAACCCGATCTACCAAGCTGACGAAGACTGCGAGGAAGATTGTGATCTCCTAGAAGAGCTAGCTAGACTATTGAAACAGGAGTCAAAAGTCATTCAGCCCTACCAAGAAGAGGTCGAAGTCATCAACATGGGAACTGAAGAAGATGCCAAAGAAATCAAGATAGGCGCAGCTTTGGAGTCAGAGATTAAGTCAAAACTGATAATACTGCTTCGAGAGTATGTTGACGTTTTTGCTTGGTCTTACAAAGATATGCCCGGTCTAGATGAAGAGATTGTGATGCACAAACTACCTCTCAAGGAAGGTTGCCCGCCGGTGAAGCAAAAGTTGAGGAGAACAAAGCCAGAGATGTCTTTCAAGATCAAAGAAGAGGTACAAAAACAATTGGACGCTGGTTTCCTGGCAGTATCCAACTATCCGCAATGGATAGCGAATATTGTCCCAGTACCTAAAAAGGATGGGAAGGTGCGAATGTGTGTAGATTATAGAGACCTTAATAGAGCGAGTCCGAAAGATGACTTCCCTTTGCCACACATTGATGTGCTAGTGGACAACACAGCCCAATTTTCTGTATTCTCATTTATGGATGGCTTTTCTGGATATAACCAAATTAAGATGGCGCCCGAAGATATGGAAAAGACGACTTTCATCACTCCATGGGGAACTTTCTGTTACAAGGTTATGCCATTTGGACTCAAGAACGCAGGCGCAACATATCAGCGAGCAATGGTCACTCTTTTCCATGATATGATACATAAAGAGATTGAGTGTTATGTAGACGATATGATTGCAAAATCCCGGACTGAGGAAGAGCACCTTATCCACTTGGGAAAGCTATTCGCCCGGTTAAGGAAATTCCAGCTGAGACTAAATCCCAACAAATGCACTTTTGGTGTAAGATCTGGTAAATTGCTAGGTTTTATTGTGAGCCAGAAAGGGATTGAAGTCGATCCAGATAAGGTCAAAGCTATCCAGGAGATGCCGGCTCCCAAAACTGAAAAAGAGGTCCGAGGATTCCTTGGGAGGTTGAACTATATCGCCAGGTTCATATCCCATCTAACGGCCACTTGTGAGCCCATCTTCAAATTACTTCGGAAGGATCAAGCCGTGGTATGGAACGATAACTGTCAGAAAGCCTTTGAGAAGATAAAGGAATACTTACAAGAGCCGCCGATCTTGATGCCTCCGGTGCCCGGACGACCCCTGATCATGTACCTGACTGTGTTAGAGGGATCCATGGGATGCGTATTGGGACAACATGATGAAACCGGCAGGAAAGAACATGCAATCTATTACCTCAGCAAGAAGTTTAATGACTGTGAAACGAGATATTCGATGCTCGAGAAGACATGTTGCGCGTTGGCTTGGGCAGCAAAACGCTTGAGACAATATATGCTCACCCATACGACTTTGTTGATCTCCAAAATGGATCCCGTCAAATATATATTCGAGAAGCCCGCTCTCACTGGACGGGTAGCTCGTTGGCAAATGGTGTTAACAGAGTATGACATCCAATATGTTACGCAGAAAGCCATCAAAGGGAGTGTGCTCTCTGAATACCTTGCCCACCAACCTATGGACAACTATCAGTCTATGCGCTTCGATTTCCCCGACGAAGACGTCATGTTTGCCAGAGATTATGCCACGCCAGACCCAAATGAGGGACCCGAACCAGGGTCGCGATGGACGCTCGTGTTCGATGGTGCCGCAAATGCCAAAGGTTGTGGAATTGGGGCAATCATCACTTCTCCAACTGGCTTTCACCTGCCATTCACCGCCAGATTATGCTTTAAGTGTACCAACAACATGGCCGAATATGAAGCTTGTATTTTCGGAATTGAAGCTGCCATTGATAATAGAATCAAGATTCTAGAAGTCTATGGAGATTCCGCGCTGGTCATATGCCAGATTAAAGGGGAGTACGAAACACTGGACCTCAAGTTAATTCCTTACAGAGATCATGTCTTGAAGTTAATCCCGTACTTTGATGAGATCACTTTTCATCACATTCCCAGAGGAGAAAATCAGTTGGCTGATGCTCTAGCAACACTAGCATCTATGTTTCAAGTCAAATGGGAGAATGAGGCGCCATCCATCCGTTTAGAATATTTGGACGAACCCGCTTATTGCCTAGCGGCCGAGGAGGAGGAAGCTAAAACTGATAATCATCCTTGGTTCTATGATATCAAGCGATACCTAGAGACACAAGAATATCCAGAAGGTGTAACTATCACTGACAAGAAGTATCTCAGAAAGCTCTCCTCAAAGTTCTTCCTCAGTGGTGACGTGCTATACAAGCGAAATTACGATTCAGTTCTACTCAGATGCGTGGATAAACACGAGGCAGAACGTATCATAAATGAGATGCATGAAGGATCTTTTGGGACACATGCTAGTGGTCACACTATGGTTAAAAAGATTTTGAGGGCGGGATACTATTGGATGACGATGGAAACGGATTGTTGTCTCCATGTCCAGTCATGCCACAAGTGCCAAATTTACGCAGACAAGGTCCATACTTCACCACTCCCTCTGAATGTTTTGACTTCGCCTTGGCCCTTCGCTATGTGGGGTATAGATGTAATCGGGCGCATCGAGCCAACCGCTTCAAATGGGCACCGTTTTATCTTAGTGGCCATCGATTACTTTACCAAATGGGTAGAAGCGGCGTCCTATGCCAACGTCACTAAGCAAGTGGTGACTCGCTTCATCAAAAAAGAGATTATTTGTCGATATGGAATCCCGAACAAGATCATTACAGACAATGGTTCAAACCTCAACAATAAGATGATGAAAGAGTTGTGTGAAAATTTCAAAATTGAACACCACAATTCAACACCTTATCGCCCTAAAATGAACGGAGCTGTTGAGGCGGCAAATAAGAACATTAAGAAAATCGTCCAGAAGATGGTGAAGACTTACAAAGACTGGCACGAGATGTTGCCGTTCGCGTTGCATGGCTATCGCACCTCAGTGCGCACTTCCACAGGGGCAACCCCGTTTTCTCTCGTATATGGCATGGAAGCAGTATTACCCATTGAAGTAGAGATTCCCTCTTTAAGGATTTTAGTAGACGTCAAGCTAGATGAGGCCGAATGGATACAAGCCAGACTTGACCAACTCAATCTCATCGACGAGAAACGCATGACGGCCATCTGTCATGGACAATTATACCAAAAACGATTGAAAAGGGCCTTTGACAAGAAGGTTCGCCCACGACACATCCAAGCAGGAGATTTGGTGCTAAGGAAAATTCAGCCAACTCACGTCGATCCAAGGGGAAAATGGGCACCAAACTATGAGGGTCCATATGTAGTAAAGAAGGTTTTCTCCGGAGGGGCCTTGATCCTGTCAACCATGGATGGTGACGATCTCTCATCCCCTGTGAATGCAGATGCAGTTAAAAAATATTATGCCTAAAAGATAGACCCGGTGGACCCAAAAAGAAAATCCACGCAAAAATGGGCGTCCTGGTGGACCATAAAAATGGTTCAGGCAAAATTAGGGACTAAAAAAAAAGAGTATCCTGATAGGCTGAAAACCTGAAAAGGCGGCCTAGGCAAAAGTTAGGGATTCAAAAAAAGGCAGAACTGCATCTTGAAAAGACGTGTGAATTATTCCTTGTAACCATCAAGCTCTCGACTGAGAAAGATCAATTTGATTCTGGCGCTCGAAAGCAAGGCGTGAAGGGTCTTCGGAGACATATGGGCTATAGCAGGTTTGAAACTTGGCAGGGACCATTTTCGACGTTGTCTTAGTTTTTATTTTTCTCGTTTAAAAGCAGTTACCTCTTTTAGGAATTGCCTCCCTTTGTAATTTTCCCATTTATGGGTTCTCATCAATAAAATTACTTTCATCAAAGCTTTTTCTGTTTTTATTTACCCTTTGGTTGCAAGTTTCATTTATTTGATGATGGGTTTTGCATATGATGACATTATGGTAAATTAGATTAAGGGATAACTTACCCTCTTGGGGTAGCTAAAGGGTGACCATGACTCTAAAGAGTACGCAGGAACATCATTCTAAATTTTGTAACAACTTGACCGACAAGGTCGTCAAACCCGGCAGGGCAGGCCATGAGCGGAAAATCTCAACACATCCAAGTTCTTTATACATCATAAATAGATGATGCCGGGAAGTCAGGCTTATCTCTCACTTTCCCACCACCAAAGTCCGCCATGTCGGCACCTGTATTTCCATTGCCCGTCCGCAATCATATGCATCATACGCATCGCATTCGGCTTCATAAGCGTCTTGCTTCATAAACATCTTGCATCATATACATACCTATGATTACATCGTACTTTCCTCCGCCCTTGCATCACCGCGTGTTAGCATTTGCATTTGCATTTCCATTCGTTATGGAACATCATTATCATCAAGCATTCACATACGCGAGATCAGATCCAGGATCAATCACGAAGATTTCCAAGATCATCAGCCCAGACAGGGGCACCTCTTGCAAGACTGTGGGTTTCTCTTACCAGAGTCAGAAGATATCAAGACAAGATTGAGCCCAAGCAGGGGCATTCTTCCACAAGACCGTGGGTGTTCCCCACGAAGTTTTGCAACTTATTGAGCTTCAAGGCAATTAGCAGCCCAGTCAGGGGCATTGTCTGCAAAGGCCATGGGTCCTCCCATGGGATTCAAGATTATCAAAGCAAAATTCAGCCCAAACCAGGGGCATCTTTTCAAGACCATGGGTGTATTGCATGATGTATTGCAGCTTCATGGTTAATCAGATCTTCAAATCAACAATCAGTTGGACAGGGACATCTCCAGTAAATCCATGGGCGTTTCCCAGTGAGTTTTCTCCAGCAGACTTCTGCGATAAGTGGCAATCTCTTCAGAGAAGCTTATCCATCTTCAGCGATAAGTGGCAATCTCTTCAGAGAAGCTTATCCATCTTCAGCGATAAGTGGCAATCTCTTCAGAGAAGCTTATCCATCTTCAGCGATAAGTGGCAATCTCTTCAGAGAAGCTTATCCATCTTCAGCGATAAGTAGCAATCTCTTCAGAGAAGCTTATCCATCTTCAGCGATAAGTGGCAATCTCTTCAGAGAAGCTTATCCATCTTCAGCGATAAGTGGCAATCTCTTCAGAGAAGCTTATCCGTCTTCAGCGATAAGTGGCAATCTCTTCAGAGAAGCTTATCCATCTTCAGCGATAAGTAGCAATCTCTTCAGAGAAGCTTATCCATCTTCAGCGATAAGTGGCAATCTCTTCAGAGAAGCTTATCCATCTTCAGCGATAAGTAGCAATCTCTTCAGAGAAGCTTATCCATCTTCAGCGATAAGTGGCAATCTCTTCAGAGAAGCTTATCCATCTTCAGCGATAAGTGGCAATCTCTTCAGAGAAGCTTATCCATCTTCAGCGATAAGTGGCAATCTCTTCAGAGAAGCTTATCCATCTTCAGCGATAAGTGGCAATCTCTTCAGAGAAGCTTATCCATCTTCAGCGATAAGTGGCAATCTCTTCAGAGAAGCTTATCCATCTTCAGCGATAAGTGGCAATCTCTTCAGAGAAGCTTATCCATCTTCAGCGATAAGTGGCAATCTCTTCAGAGAAGCTTATCCATCTTCAGCGATAAGTGGCAATCTCTTCAGAGAAGCTTATCCATCTTCAGCGATAAGTGGCAATCTCTTCAGAGAAGCTTATCCATCTTCAGCGATAAGTGGCAATCTCTTCAGAGAAGCTTATCCATCTTCAGCGATAAGTGGCAATCTCTTCAGAGAAGCTTATCCATCTTCAGCGATAAGTGGCAATCTCTTCAGAGAAGCTTATCCATCTTCAGCGATAAGTGGCAATCTCTTCAGAGAAGCTTATCCATCTTCAGCGATAAGTGGCAATCTCTTCAGAGAAGCTTATCCATCTTCAGCGATAAGTGGCAATCTCTTCAGAGAAGCTTATCCATCTTCAGCGATAAGTGGCAATCTCTTCAGAGAAGCTTATCCATCTTCAGCGATAAGTGGCAATCTCTTCAGAGAAGCTTATCCATCTTCAGCGATAAGTGGCAATCTCTTCAGAGAAGCTTATCCATCTTCAGCGATAAGTGGCAATCTCTTCAGAGAAGCTTATCCATCTTCAGCGATAAGTGGCAATCTCTTCAGAGAAGCTTATCCATCTTCAGCGATAAGTGGCTATCTCTTCAGAGAAGCTTATCCATCTTCAGCGATAAGTGGCAATCTCTTCAGAGAAGCTTATCCATCTTCAGCGATAAGTGGCAATCTCTTCAGAGAAGCTTATCCATCTTCAGCGATAAGTGGCAATCTCTTCAGAGAAGCTTATCCATCTTCAGCGATAAGTGGCAATCTCTTCAGAGAAGCTTATCCATCTTCAGCGATAAGTGGCAATCTCTTCAGAGAAGCTTATCCATCTTCAGCGATAAGTGGCAATCTCTTCAGAGAAGCTTATCCCCCTATCATCCTTTGGTGTTAGGGTTGATCTTGTTTTGCTCCATCATCCTTTTGATGATGGGTCCGACATTCTTTTGGTGTCATGACTAGCGCGTGTTTCCACCATCCTTTTGGTAGTAAGTCCTTTATATTCTTTGATGACAGGAAAATGTGTGTGAGTTTACCATCGTCCTTTTGGTGATGGGTATCTTTCTTTGGGTGTCAAGTTTTCTTTGTTAACATCCTTTTGGTGTTAGCGACCTTTGCAAGGTATCCAGTATTTCATTCCCAAGTATCTTACTTCTTGTTGGACAAATTCAGGGTCTTCTTTTTTATCTAAATCATCTTCTACCTCGAAAGAATAAATGCCCATGGCATTTCATCTTACTCGGTTTAAGTCAATTAGATAGGGGCAGCTGTCATACCCCGAATTTGTCCTACTCATGGTGCACTAATTCAAGTATTGTGTGAGGTTCGAATTAGGATTTTCGTATCAGAATCAAATTGTCAAGCAAAGTGATCAGGTCAAAGGATAATGGCCAGAAATTTATGACTAAATCTTTAAGTCATGCTTACCTTATTAGACTGTTTCAAACTTCAAATCAAATGCTCTTAAAACAAGTCTGGAGCCATTTTTTTGTGTCATGTGTGTGGGGCTTCATCAGTGGTCTGAATGACAAGAGTTTGAATCAAATGAGCCAATTGTCCTTCAATCGAGTTTCTCCTGAGGATTAGCAGATTCAGTGTGTGTGCAAGCATTGATGAAGTGGTTAAAATCTCGCTATTGGTATGAGGATTTAGTCAGAGTTTTTGTTCAATCAAGATCATGTTAAGTTGGATTCAAGGTCGTATTGTGCAAGATTTGTGGCATGTCAGGTTCGAGTGTCAGGATTTAAGGTGTTGTTTAGATGTGGAGGCACATATTCATTACATATACTCGCTCCCAAACCACTTTCTTAATCCATTTCATTCACATTCCAATCCAATTCATTAAACTCGTACATATTTGATTTTAACCCACTTCACATTTTATTTTCAAAATTCATTCATCACCAATTTGTTTATCCTTTTATTTTTATCCATTCTTATATCCAAAGTTTCCAAATATTCAATCCATAAATATTCCATACTATAATCCAAGTTTTCTTTTTTTTAGTTGACAACAATCAATAATATTAATCGTGTTAGTTTCTACACGAGGTAACCTTCCCATCATTTTGAAATAAAAGAGTGAGTCTATAGTTATATTATTCACTATGTGAAGGTAACTGATTGACTAGTCAAGCCGTGTGATATACCTATGTACACCAACAAACCACTATGGCACTTCCTTGTTCAAATTTTCTACAAGAAAAAAAAACATTTAAAATATCCAAGCCCATTTACTTTTTTTTTTTTTTTTATTCATTGTTTTGTATTTCTACTTTTTTCTTTTTTACAACCAGTATGACAAAAGATAAAAGAATACATGTACATCACCCAAAGCCACTTGAAAGCTACTGCACATACACATTAATCTAAAACCCAGCCGTGTCACCTCAATTGTACCAACCCTGCTGCCACAAAACTTGCACCACAATGAGACAAAATCCTTGAACTACACAACCCCCCAAACCTGCTCTCAAACATGCTACAATTCTGCACCTCAATCACAACAATGATTCACTTTTGCACACCCTGTACCAAGGTATCAGACCAGGTTTTTTGCACCAAAATTACAAAGTCATGCTGCTACTTTCCTGCATCAATAAAGACAGTGTCATTAAAATGAAAAGTAGGGATGTAACAGTATCTGCAGTAAAAAACCTTAACACTAATTTGGAAGGAAAATAAACTAGTCAACACACAACTCAGAGCACAGCAACCAAGGATGGGAGGTAGAGGACTATGTTTGAAGATTCAAAAGAAATAAAAGGGGAGGAAGATGGACCATAAGGGGAGAGCTTCAGCACGAGAGAAAAACATAACAATCTTGAAATTGCAGCAGAAAGAAAGATCACCAAACTGATATAAAAAAATTGTCTCCTTCCACTCACACAGATGAACCATCCATAAACCATCAAACACATATCAATCATCCATAAACCATCAAACAGATATCAATCATTCATAAACCATCAAACACATATGAATCATCCATAAACCATCAAACAGACACCAATCATCCATAAACCATCAAACAGATATCAATCATCCATAAACCAACAAAAACACCCATCAGTCATCACCTTTATTTTGTGGAGAAGGAGCTGTAGAATAAGAGGAAGAGGCTGTGAACCTAGAACTCATGTCAGAACTGCGTCCTGTGTAGAATCATAAAATTTTCATCAGCAGTAGGAGTTGCGAGAGGGAAAATAAAATCAAAGAAAGAGATTCAAGTTCATACCGGGATTCCAGTTTTGTTTGAGGTAAATATATTAATCCTTCACATCTCATTTTCCTCTGCGTGTTGATTTGAACTTGTGATTTTGAGCTTCCATTTTATCTTAGAAACACACATCCTTGATTAATCGCATGCCTAGATTAGCTTTGCTCCTGGATTATGTTTTGTTTATTTCCTTTGCTTGCGTCTGTTTGCGGTATACGGAAGTCTCGTTAGTTTTATTTTCCTGCGTTCTGTTTTGAGCATTCGTTTGGGGTTAGGAAGGGGTAAGGAGAGGTTTCGTTCTCTCGTGGCCCGCCCCGCTGCATCCCTAAAACCACAACAGCAGTAAAACAATAGCATGAATTTTCATAAAAAGAAGAAAATTGAAAACAAAAAGGGTTATGTGGGAGAGTTGGAAACGAACCCTTTGTCTTTGGTTGATGGAGAGTTCTCGCAGAAATGTCGTTATCTCGTCGAACGTTTTCAATCGCCAAGTGTTCGTATAACAATGCACGCACCGTAGATTCCTAATTCAACCCAAACTTCCACTTCTCCAAACCGTTCTCAACCAAACAACCAAAATCATGCTACAAAGCAACAGGCTCTGCACAACCTGCATTGACCAACAACACCAAGCCAAAAACCTGCAACCAGTAAAGTGAAAAGCAGTTCAGTCCAAAAACACCTACAATACATTAAACAGAAGAAATGAAAAGAAAAAAAACTATCCTAAAAAAAACCTTTGGCTAGGATCGAAAAAGGAGTAGCAGGGATCTTCCTTTTTGGGGATGAACTGTCCAACCCCTCTCCATGAAAAGCCTTCGCCAGAAACCAACAAAATGATCCGTGAACGAAAACCGAATCCTTCATCATTCAACCCCTCCAACCGAACTTCTTAAACTTGATTGCTACATACCAATCTTCTTCCAGCAACCACAAGTTGTGTGCATCCACCTATTTCTATCTTCAAACTCTGCCATTTCACACCAACTTCTGTTGTAAACCATACACACAGTTTTTCATTCTTTATCTCCTCTCACCTTAAGCCTGCACAACAGATCCTCACTCCATAACTGACGCACAAAGACACAGCCTGCACAAAAAAAAAACATTGATTCTTTATAAACCTTAACCACTTACAACTCTAAAAATATACACATGAAATTTTCTTCGCATAACTACATCCATCGCATTCCTTCACCCATGACATAAACCTCACAACATTTTCATATAACAAACACCTTCAGTTCATCATCTCCTTCACCTCACCTCCACAGCTCGACCTTCACCCTCCAAATCCAACTCTCAAACGAAACTAACCACCCAAATCTTCCATCGACTCCAAAATCCTCCATTCAAAAAACCTTCAACTCTTTCTACTTTCATATGCACGAAACTACCCTTGTTCTTCAACTCATCTTCTTCTTCATAATCAAAACCTTCAATAAGCTCATAACCTTCACCCTCCACATCCAAACTCCCTCTGTTTTCACCTACAATGCATTACACACCACCTAGTCGAGCATCAGAAGAATAAAAAAGGGACAAAAATGGTGATGATTTTGCTCCATATTCAGAGTTCAAAGATATCTCAACACCAGAACAAACCCAGCGAAAACTCACCACCCACTCACCGCTTTCGTTTTCAACAACCTCGCAAACTCAACCAGAAAATCCTTCTTCAATCTTAACTCCAAACCTTCATTCCCTCTGTTATTGATCTTCAATCCATGGCTAGCAAACTAACACGCCGCCGTTAACCGCAAACGTGAACCTTTGAAAACCAATTTCAGTCCCAAACTTCAATCAAACTCAACACCTCCCAACCGTTTTTCCATTTTTCGACCATAGATGTTCATCATCTAATCAAACAAACTCAAAAAAAACATCAACCAACAGCTTCCGTGAACCTTCAATAACACCGCCTCTAGAAAACCACGAGCCACTAATCTTCTTCTTCCTTGTCAATCTCCATTTCCATCCACCGTTAGCCACAAAAAAGAGAAAGAACCGACGAACTGTCATCTCCACAATTGAAACTCCTCTTTAAACATCATGAACTCACTCAGAAAACTTACAATCTCCATCCTTAACTTTCATCATCTTCATCGTTAACATCCATAGTCCTTCCAAAACTTCCAAACAAAGCTTTCAGATATTCAAACCCCCATCACTATTTTTTCCTTGACAACCCAGAAAATCTCCAACTTATTCCTCCAACCCTCAAACAATCTTCACCTTCCAAATCCGAATTAACAACAGCTACCAAAACTTCATCAGACCTCAAACCCTTAATCCCCTTCGAAACTCTCACCACAACCACATCATCCGTGAAAACCCTATTTCCTTCACCGTTCAACATCAAATTTCATCACTCTTCACTCACCGACCTCCACCGATTACCAGTAAACAATCACTTGCAAATCCCTAGATTTGAAACTTCACCCTGTTCAAACCCTAAATCCCCAAACCTTTGAACCCGAACATAAACTAGAAACGAGAAGAATAGAAGGGAGATTTGAATGAACCTATTCGAATCAAGAGAGAGAGAGAGATCGAGAGAGCAAGTTGTGAGACTCCAAGCGAAGAACAAAGATGGACCAACATTAACCCTAACCCGAACCAATTTGAGATGGAGGGAATTATGTCTGAGGAAGAAGGTCGGATTTGAATCAGAGGCTTTGTTTTGTTCTTCGCGTGAATTCAATTTTGAAGTTGACAATTTCACGGCTACGCTTTGCACCTACCTTCCTTTTCTTTTATGTAAGTAAAATCTGGTTTTGTTTTTAGAATTGAACTTCTTTCTTTGTTTTGAAATGTGAACGGGGCTTAGGGCCCGTTTTTTCTTTTCATGTACATTATTTGATTCTTTTTGGTTTGCTGTTGATTGTTGGGGGATGAATGGGCCGTGAGGCCCATGATGATTCCACCCAACTTTTTCATTCATCTATTAAATTTTAAGAAACCTCTTTTTTTTTCTTTATTATTTCATTTTGATTTTTGTTAATTTTTCTAAGGGATTTAATATTATTTTTATTAAATTAGTAATGTTAAAATATTGTATTAAAAATGATTTTATTTTTGTTGATGTTAAATCACGCTTGGGCTTATTTTGTGTATCACTCTCTTCCTCTTCGAGTGTCGCGATGCCCACTGTAGTGAGGGTGGTTTCGACACTCGTCTTTCAATACGAAGACGTTTCCCATCCATTTTCAAATCTCATCTCCTTAAAATCAACTCTTTGTGTTGAGCTAAAGAGAGGATTGGGTGTAGACCTTTTCTTCTTCGAGCATAGGGATGCCCACTGTAGTGAGGGTGATCTCGATGTTCGTCTGTCAATACAAAGACGCTTCCAACATTTCCTCATAAAAACCTAGGTCTCGTACCGAGCCCTTTTTTCAAACCATAATAATTTGATTTCTCTTTGTACCGAATTAAAAGAGGGGATTAAGTGTAGACTTTCTTCCTCTCCGAGTGTCGGGATGCCCACTGTAGTGAGGGTGGTCTCGATACTCGTATTTCGATACGAAGACGTAACTTTATCCATCACATATCTCTTTATCCACCATCTCGCTTTCGCATTCCTTCCGTAACCCTTTTCACCTAAAACCTCGGTCCTGCACCGAGTGCATTTTCAATTCATTTTCTCAACAAAAACTTGAATGGTCGTGGAGTGGTTAGGCGTAGGCCTTCTCCTATCCCGAGTACTGACGTTTACCATAGGGTTCTCTGTCGCAAAAGTACTTACCATTCAAAACCAAAAACACTTTAATAAGAGAATGAAGTTCTCTTTGCATTGAATTAAAGAGAGAGGATTGGGTGTAGACCTCTTCTTCTCCGAGTGTTGGGATGCCCACTGTGGTGAGGGTGGTTTCGACGCTCGTCTTTCAATACGAAGACGCCTCGTTCGCCACACCTTTTTATAACAAAAACTTTGAGACAATGAATTGGGTACTACCCGTAGGGGTTACTATCCGAGGACATGTCTCGCCCCCCTAAAAACAATTCAACAAATCAAATGCGACTTCTTGCCTCGCATGGCGAAAACCAACCTTTCAAAAAGGATATGATACGTCCGTTCTACCGCAAACAGGTAATGCCTAAGTCTCCAACGAGCGAGCAGCAAAACACCTAACTGCTAGAATGCGCACGATAGCATCGTCCATAAAAAACATCAACACACCGCAGGCCGAACTACGGCTGCTCTGATTCTTTACTTTTTCAAGTAAAGATACGTAGGCACAAGGGCCACAATCCTTGCCGAGCACATTCCCCCAATATCTGTAGTTCCCCGAACTACGTCGACTCTGACTTTCTCACATCTATTGAGAATACGTAGGCATAGGACTGCGAAGTCCTACCGAGTCTGTTCTTTCTCTTTTCTTCCCCGTTCTCTCTTTCCTCCTAATTTTCTTGTTTCAAACCCTTCTTTTACCCAGTGGAACTTTCTTCTTATAGCATAATATTTAAGCAGATAAATTCGCACATCGACAAACAAAAGGTTCCCATCGAGTACAATGGATGCGAGGGGTGCTAATACCTTCCCCTCGCATAACCGGCTTCCGAACCCGTTCTTGGTCGCGAGACCATCTTATCCATTTCTTTCTTAAGGTTTTCTCGATATTTTCCTTTCCCCTCATGGGACAAATAAAGTTCGGTGGCGACTCTACTGTCTATCCTTTTCGCCTCCCCGTCGTTGCGCGATGCATTTTTTCGAGTAGCGACAGTTCCCAATTCCAACGTTACCGTTCCCGGCAGCAGCGCCGTTGTTCACATTGACAGCAGGCATGTTTACCACCGGTGGAGCCACTGGTGTGGGGCAACCATCCCCGTGAATAGTGTCGACTCGCACAGACTGATGGTCTTCATTTCCGTGCCCAGCATTTCTTACCAATAGAGGCTGCACCAAAGCTTGCAAATTCTCCTGTCCTTTCGCAATGGTCTCCATTGTCTGCATGAATAGCGCCAGCTTCTCACGCATGTCTTGCATTTCATTCTGCATCTGATCCATAATTCTTCGGCAGTTGGTACGAGTGGAGTATCGGTGCGGGCGCTGACTTTCAATCCTGAAAAGACCTGGTACAGTGCAGGAAATGAGATATAGTTCAATAATCACCTGTAATGCAATATGAATGTGAATGCAATGCAATATGTGTCTGTGCATTAGGGCGTGTCATTCCCCGATTCTAATGCGAATGTGCCAGTGTGGTGACAGTGCTAGCAATACGATGATCGGAGCCGAATCATAGAAAACCTCATATATTGCAGAGAAATCCATTAAGCCAAGAATACAATATCACTGAGTACAATAAGAAGGCATGACCTCAACCAACAATCCTGGCGATGGTCAGCGCTATGCAAATAAAGCATACACATCAATACATGAAATGGTCAAGTACTCCCATATGCCTGGTACTCTTCTAGTAACTTCTTAGTCTCTAGATGACTTGGTCGGGAAAGCAGACCCTCAACAAGTAGATCTCTCCGCTTGAGAACACGTCGTAAATCACCAGCGGATTCCTCCCATGCCCCTTCTCCGAAGCGATCCTCTAGCTTCCGCTTCTGAGACACAACTTCTTTCTTGCCCTCGATGGCCTTGTTGAATGCGTTCTGGAGACTATATCTCGCCATCACCTCTTCTTCATACTTCTTAGTGCTAGCCTTCAACTGTTCTTCGAGTTCAGAAATTTGCTGCTTCAATTTGTCCTCCCTCTTTTTGTTGTTGGTTAGCGTATCATTCCATGTCTTGTTACAAGAAGAGATTTCCCGGTGGGCGGCATCGAGTGCTTTCTTTTTGGACTCCAACATGTCATGAGAGCTTCTGAATTCTTTCCCCAGGCGTTCACGCTTCTTTTTCTCTTCAGTCAATTCAGCACCTAGCCTGTTTACTAACTCGATCTGTTGTTGGAAAGAATGCACAACCTTGTTCTTCTCACTACGCATCTGAGCCAGCTCCTTTTCTAACCCTTCATTGATCTTCATCAAGGCTTCTTTTTCTTTTACAACTTGCTCGTAGACCTCCATAGTAACAGTGGTTGGTTCTTCCACTGGAATATGAACAGGGACTGGTGCATTTGGAAATGGCATCCGCAACTGTCTGGCTCTCTCTTGGATCCAAACTTTGTATGGTACATAAGTCTGACAATCATTCTTCCCCAACAGTGGTTTCCCTCTCTTGTTGATACGCATCCAGGCGTGCTGAAGCTTGGCTAGTAATTCTCCATTCAAATCACCGGTGAAGTACAGAGATTCATGTACTTCTTCCTCCTTAGGTGGATTCTTCAACGCATATCCAAACTGGCGAACGAACAGAGATGGGTTATAATTGATACACCCTTTTCTTCCTATCAAAGGAACATTAGGATACCCCGAACAACTGAAAATAAGCTCAGACCCCAACAAGTCTCGGTCAAACCACTCAATGTCTTCAGAAGATAGTCTCATCAAGCGCTCTGGCCAATCAGCTGTAGTTGCACTATCTACAAAAGGTCCCTTCAGGGGAAGATGGCTCTTAAACCACATATTCAACAGCGGCGCACAACGGTAAACAGTCTTTCCCCTTCTGTTTTCATTTTTGTAGTGCAATGAATGATAGAGATCTCCAATCAAAGTGGGTACCGGGTTGCCAGCAGCGAACAGATGAAAAGCGTCCAAGTCCACAAAATTGGGTAAGTTGGGAAACAACACTATTCCGTAGATGCATAGAGCCAAGATAGCATTAAAGACTATCCAGCACCCGCTCTTGGCGTACTCTTGAGCTTTGCCAACCAGAAAATCAAGGGAGAAACCTGGAACCCCGAGCCAAGAAGTCACTAATAGTTCAGAAGCATTCATGTGCAAGGCCTTAGCTAAGTCCTCCAACTTGGGCTCAGCGGCAGAATGAATAAAGGGAACCTTATTCTGTACTGGCAGCTCAGTAAACTCTACATACTCTTCAATGGTAGGCCCCAAAATAAAGTCAGTAAACGTGAAACATCTCAATGCAGGGTCATAGAATTGCATCAAGGTGTACAGCCCATTCATCTCAACAGCAGTTGACTTGCAGACCAGTCTCAACAATCTTCCATGACTCATTCTGAAACTTCTCCTAACCTCCTCATCAGCAAGGGACATCAGACCAAGTAAGGGAGTAATGTCAGGTGTGGGTAACTTGTACGCAATTGTCTTTCTCAAACCAGCCATGATCAATAAGCAGAAGTTCGGGCACTAGAATCAGGGAATATGCAAATGCACCTGCAGCACAGACACACGTTAATGAAATGCATATGATAATGGTTATGCGAGCAATGCAATGCAAATAGATGCAACAGGGACCAAATGCCATGGCTGAGAAGCCTGAACCATATCAAAAGTCTCAGATAGACCCTCCAGAATTCATCAAACCCTGGTCTTGGACAGACCCAATACAAAGCTCCAACGCTGGTCTCTGATAGACCCCATAACATAACTCAAACTGGTCTCTGATAGACCTCATACCATAACTCTGACTGGTCTCTGATAGACCTCACAACTGTCATAAATACTCAGGATCTCAGATCGAGAAACAAACGGTATTTGAAGGTCTAGTTACCTGCATAACCCCAAACCCCTCTCACAGGTAGGTGTCCTAGCAACTGACAATGGTAGGGCATCCTATGCAGTCGTCGGTGTCACAGACTTTCAGGGTTGATGATACGATTCCCAGAAGGAGTGGCATCATCAAATCCTGAAGAGGCCTCACTTAGCCAACTTCCAAATGATCGGTTCCCGGAGTCGACAATCCAACTAACCAACAACCCCTTCGACCCAAAGGGTAGAAAAAGAAGCCAACCAGAAGAACCTCGTCCGAGTGTAGATTTCGTGGGACACTAATGCAAGCAAAGCCGGCACGCGCCCACTACTTTCTACTCTAATTCTAAGTGCACTCAAGCCCAGGTCCGGCTTATCTCTCAATCATAGAACACCCGTCACACCCCAATACAACAATAATAACAATAATATAATGCTGAAAGTAAATGACAGAAATATAAATCCCTACAAAATCCTCGACGGGAAAACAAGCGCTAGGATTGACTCGCTTAAGGGACATTGGATCCCAAATGCATAAGGAACTATCGCAGTCCTTAGCAGCCAGGGGAAGTTGGATCCCCGGCAGAGTCGCCAGATGTCGCTACTACGAAAATCAGCGCCGGCTGAACAGAAGAGTCGCCACCGTGCGTTATTTATCCCAACGGAGGGAAAGGAAACGCTCGAGGTAAACCTACCGCAAAACGGGGAAGGAATGGTCATCGCAGCCAAATCCTGGATTCGGGAGTCGGTTACGCAAGGGGAAGGTATTAGCACCCCTCACGTCCGTCGTACTCGACGGGATCCACGCTTGTTTTCGGTCGAAAGGATTGTTATTCTATCTACTCTACAGGTCAGGGGTTAAAAGAAAATAAAATGACTCGGCAAAGTATCGCACTTTATGCCTACGTATTCCCGTCTGGAACGAGAAATCAGAGTCAACGTAGTTCGCCTACCTACAGGAAAGGAGGGGAAGGTTGCTCGCTAGGATATCGCATTCTATGCCTACGTACTTTCATACAACATGAAAGATCAGAGCAAACGTAGTTCGGGCCACGTACGACACAAGTCTGTCTTGGTTGTTTTTAATCTCCTTCTAAAAAAGGGTTTTCCTGATTAGCAGTCCAAGCGGACAAAAATGACGTTTTGATGAGTTCACATTCTTTTACGGAAGAAGTGTCTTTTATTGTGTTTGAAATATTTATTGTGTTTTTCTGTTTGTTTTGAGAAAGAAGAGACAGAACTCTAATCTATGGTTGAAAGAGGGAATCAAACTAACCTAATGTTATCATGCATGGGTTAAGACCTAATGTCTATCATGCTCCTCTCTTGCCCAGAGAGAAACAGAGATCCTAAGAGATAAACGGAAACAGAAACAAAAGCATATATACAATAAAGCAGTAAAATATGCATGAATGCAACAATACAAGCGAGGCAAGGGAGTCCCACTCAACCTCGAACCTAGAAAACAACAGGCAAAAGTGAACATAATTCACTTTCAACCTAACAAGTTAAACAGCAAGCAATACAGTCAGGGAAATTCAGACAATACATCAAAAATTATAACCAGCAAAAACTAAACAGCAAAAGCAGTCTTCAAGTCCTCATCAAACACCTACAAGCTTTAAGCAAGCATCAGTCTTCATCTTCACAGCCTCCAAGCAAGGTCTTTGTCTTCAATCTTTTAGGGCTTTCCTTCAAGTCCCAATCTCCAAGATGAGCAGCAGTCAACAAGATGGATGGGATGTTAAGCAATCAGTTGCCTACCAAGGGTGGCTCACTAACTGTTAACATGATACAAACAATTTTCTCTCAAAAGTTCTATCTTTTAAATACATTCACTAATCCTGCAAAGGAAGGAGGTGGATATTTAAAAGAGACTTTGAATCATAGAGAAAGAATGGAGGCAGACAAGACCTTCCATGTTTGTGAATCAAGTTTTCTACTCTAGAGCTCTGCCTAGCTCCTAAATCCTATAACCCTCAACAGCTGCCAGCAAGAAATACTCCTCATCAACTCTGGAAGTTGGTCTTCATTCTCTTAATCTTCAATGGGCCTCATCAGCACAGTCTTCAGCTCAAACCCAAACCCCAAGCAGGCCCAATAACCCACACAGTCAAGTAATAACCCTAGAGAGGGCACACCACACAATCAAGCCAATACAGGAAATATACTAATAGCAATAGTAGAATAGGGGAAGCCTAATATTTTCTAAGGGATCTATTATCTACCCATAATACCCCTATAGTCCCATACCCCAAAATTCAAAATACAACTCCTAAAAGAAATTATTTATCACACTTATGTTATATCTAAACCCTAGTTTTGATTCTCCTAATCATACCTAAACAAACCATCTAAAATTTAGTCCTAAAATCATGAATTAAATCTCATATGAAAATTAAAGTCCTAAGTGAAGTACTCTAAAAAGAATGGGTCCAAAATATACAAGGGTCTAGCTAAACTAAAATCAACAAGATCAAGTATTAAACTAAACATCATTTAAAACCTATTTAAAAGAAAAATATACTAAAAATGCAAAAACAAAATAAAATGCTAATTTTATTATATGACAATTTTCTTAACAGAAATATGAAAAAGATGCAAAAACAACCATTTAAAAATATGAAATTTCCAATTTGTTATGATTTTTCAAAGAATTAACAAAATGAATGAAATTAAAAATGATTTGAATTGGTTAGGGGTGCAATTAGTCATGATTTCAGTTAAAAAAGGAAGGGTGGGCCCAGACTGGGGGTGCGCATAGCAAGGCGCGTCTGGGCCCAGTTAATCAGAAAATACAAAAAGAAAATAAAAAAACGAAAAACGGTGCCAATAGTAAGAAAAACAGTTCAATTGAAGTTGGGCCTGGATATTGGGGTGTAGATAGCAATGGCAACTTAAGCCCAGCTGAGGGTTTTAAGTGAAACGGTGCGTTTTTCATCTTCAGAATTCCCTCTTGTTTTCATTTTAAACCAAGGTCGTTGGATGAGTTAGTCAGTCAAAGTCTTGTGCATAATCCAACGTTGGGAAAGTCATCTTCTCCAATGAGCTAGGGTTTGCCATTAATGAGCCATGCACGAAGCTTCACGAACCAGACTTCCACACCTTCATACACCTTCGTTTCTCCATGAAAATCAAATCCGTAAAAAGCAAAATTGCTCTACTTTTTCTCCTCTACACAACCATGGTTTCAGTTTTCTCCAAAACTCAATCTAGAGCCGAACCCGATAGGTAGAAGACCTTGGTTCCACCATTTTACACTGAGATCAACCCTGCTGATTCTTGCTAACTCTTACACTAATGCATTCTACATGCTATGCTGATCATTCTAATCTATCTAGCTAAGATTAAGATGCCCTAACCTAAGTGTTCTAAGCCAAAACAGTTTTGGTGCTCATGTAACAAACTCCATGAAAGGCTCTTAAACTCACCAGAATTATTCATCTACCTATGCCTAACAATTCTAACCTAAAGATTCTCTATCATGCTATCTATTTCTAGCCAATTCGATGGAAATACTAACCTGGTTTAAAGTTGAAAACAGAGGGATGAAATCACCACTTCAAGCTCAGCAATGCTCCAATGGCAATCAATAGACCAAGATCTTGATTCTGTATGCAGTAGTTCTTGCTTAAACCCCTTGGATTCTTGTAACCACTTCCTTTTGCAATTTGGATGATACACTTGGATAGCACGAATTCCACTTCAATTCAGCCAGATCTTAATGGAAACTTGCTCTATGATGAATATAGATGATGATAGGATCAAGAATTTTGGAAAATGATGAAGATTTGATAGAGTTTGGAATGAATTTGCAAGATTGAAGAATGAGATGCAACTATGAGTTTCAACCAAAATGAATCACCAACCCATGATTGGATCCACTCTTCTCAATATATAGATGCTCATGGAACCCTCTAGAACTTGCTAGAAACCTCTTGCACTCAAATCCCTTGTGAATTTGGATATGTTACTTCTTTTGTAAGCCAACTAGTATAACTTCCAAACTTTGAAATAAACTCAAAAATCTACTTTTTCCAATCATCTCAAAACATTCTTTCCAATCAAAATGACCTATTATTTCATCCCATTTGGCCATGTTATGAAAAATCCCATTTTTAGGTCACTTTTATTCATTAAATTCACCTTTTAATTGACCAAATTTGGAACCTTGAGCTATGAGCATTTCCAAACTTTCATGATCACTTTTCTAGACTCAAAATGTCATTTGGAGCAAGTTTTATGTTGTGAAGTTTTTCATTTGAAGCTTCCTTGTATGAGTTTTGGGCATAGGCTTGAAATGACCTGTAATTCTCAAATGACCAAAATACCCTTTGCTTGCCAAGGTCATAATTAGAGTTCCACAAATCAGATGAAGGCATACCATACCTTTATAGAAATCTAAGACAATGAGGAACAACTTTCATGTTGATCAGAAATCCATTTGAAATCTCCTTGAGGGGTAAAAGTTGCTTGGAAGACAAGTAACTTTCACAGGCAAAATTTCAGATACCTCAAATGACCTGTAACTTGCAAGGACCATAACTTGAGTTCTATAAATCTCCTTGATGTCTTACACCACTCAAATTAAAGGTCTTTAGATCCTCTACAAGTTTCATGTTGGCCAAGGATCCATTTGAAGCTTGAATTTTGAATTATCTTGCTTGGAAGTTTGACCTAAACCAGGGGATTTTACACAGAAACCCTAATTTAGAAACTCCTCTTCTTCTTGATTTCTATTGATTTCTCCTTGGCACAACACCACATCCATATCTACATGTCAAATGATGAACCCCACATCTCTCAAATAGACCTTGATGCCTTTCAATCAATCATTTGACCTAGGGTTGACCCAGATGAAACCCTAGTTGACTGCCTTCAACTGCAACTCTTGTAATCACATCAATGACTTGCCTCACTTTCAAAATGACTCTCCATGTCTCCCATGATGTCTATATACCCTCCATGACCTCAATTCACAACTCACAACTTCTTTGATGATCTTCAAATACCCTCAGATAGGAGATAGATTCACTGCTTGATCCACAGACTTCTTAGATTTCAATTTCTTTCTGATGGCTTGGATGACCTGAATTTGAACAATAACCTCTTGATAGGCTCATAGAGATGAGAATAGTACTTGGTCCCTTGTTGGATGACTTGCTATGCTATGCTATGCAAATGATTAGACTATGTACATGACTTTATATGCAAATGCTAATGCAATTGAAACATAAACCAAGTGAAATAGGTTGAGCAAATTTTAGGGTGCAACAAGTTCCCTTGAGAATTGTGGAATTATTTAAATTTTATTGAGAGTTGAGATATGTTGTGAGTGGATTTGTAGCTTTTTGAGAACTCTTTTGAGTTATAAATAATATAATAAAATTTTGAGACTATTTTAGCAATTTTTGACGTCGGTGACCTTTTGGTAACCTTAGGGTCACTTTTGAGTAAATTAAGTTAAATTGCCAGCCCTTAGATTTAGTAAAGACATCACTTATGAAGAGTTGCTCTTATAGCCCTTTTGAATACTTTTGAGTACTTTTGGGGTACTCTAGAGTTATTTTTTAGAACTAAGAGGCATTAAGTTGTTTTTGAGTTTTTTTAAGGATTCGGATGAGTTGTGACTAATATAATAAAACTTTGAGAATTTTTTATGAGTTAGATTTTTGAGTAATAAGATAACTTTACTCTTTTTTATGAAAAATAAATATATTTTAAAAATCGTATTTTTGGAGATTAGTAATCTGAAAGGATTATAGTGACGGTTTGTGATTGACGATTTTGGAGATTAGTAATTTGAAGAGATTATAGTGATGGCTAGTGATTGACAAGATTTTGGTTCAAAAGTGGAACCATATTATGATGATGTTTTGATGATGATGATGTTTTTTTTTATGATGATGATGATGATGTTTTTTTATGGTGATGATGATGTTTTGATGATTAATGAGTTGCATGCTTCATGTTATACATGATCATGCATGCATATATTTCCGAGCTAGGTAGGACTTAGGTTCTGTAATGGCCTGGTTTAGAGATGGAGTATGACGGTCTCATGTCCAGAGAGGGACACAGTTCAAGAGGAACATGAAACATGGGCAATCAGTAGCATACCTCTGACCCCAAAAACCTGGTACCACATGCATTTTTGATGAAGAAGTTGGTGGAATTAGCATTTGCATCACTATTTGATCTTTGATTGTGTTTTGTATGAATGATGTATTTGTGATTATCGATATTTACCATCTTGTTGCTAAATTTCACCGTTGTCATTTGTAAGGTGTATTCACGCCCCTTTCTTGTTTGTGTTTATTGGATTTATGCAGTTGTTGTACAAATATCATCAGGAGTAGTCGCTTGCCAGTGGAAGACGGCCTTTGAGCTTTCTTCATTTATTTTATATTTATAGCTACTTTAGGTCAATCTTATCTGCTCAATCTTTATCATCAGAAACAGGCACGATATTTTTTTTTTAGTTTTCATTTGGATTTTATTTTCTTTAAGTAGTTTCTTTAATTTGTTATTTGATGTTATGAAGATTATTTAAGTTTCTGTTGCGAGTTTGAAATTTTTTCATGAAATGCATGTTTTATTTTTAGTAGCAACCTAATTAGTGAAAAATATTTTTTAAATTAAGAGTCGGGGTTTAGGTTGTTACTACACCAAGGTTTTGGATGTCAGAGGTATGTTACTAATTAATGCACTCGTCACTGGTTCCTCTCTGAACCTAAAACTCGTCATTGGTTCCTCTCTGAATCTAAAACTCATCATTACATCGAAGTCCTACCTTTCTTCGTAATACATGGTGCATGAATGTAACAACAATACAAATGCAATACTCATCTCAACCTCCAACTCCAATACTCATCATTGGACATAAGTCTTACACGTCATTAGTTCTTTTGAACCTAAACACGCCATCATCAAGTAATTGCCAATACAAGGCCACGTCACAGGTTTCTCTCGAACCAAAAACTTGGCACGAATTATCTCCAATACAAAGTCACATCAATGGTTCCACCGAAATGAAACATTTCAGCATAAACTCGTCACTTTTCGTCCTCATGAGGCATTCCTCAAAATGTCGACGTGATTATTAAAATTATTTAATTCTCATCATTACTCAGCAGCAACATGAAAACAACATCAAACAACCTTCAATACTCAATAAGGCATGTTCATACCAATAAAATAACATCATAGTTGACTCTAACGACTTCTATTAAAAGGTTAAGGGTTACATGAATATCCTTTAATATCTCATGGACATCTCTAATTCAACTCATTTACTTCTCAAACTCAACTCCAAACATATTAATAACTCAAACTCAACTTATTTACTTATCAAACTTAACTCTAAATGTATCAATAACTTAAATAGAAGTTATTTATAAATATATTCAAATTCCTTAAATATCTCCAAGGGTTTCCCAAAACCCTTGCCCCTATAAGTTTATCCTTAGGGTCTCTAAACCCTTGATTTAACTCTAAAATATAATGTTTAACTTCACAATATAGCGCCAAATATTATAGACTTATGATAAAATTATGAAACTCTCCAGTCTAAAGTTCTTTTAAACCCTCTTTGAAACACAATTAATTACATCTCGATCAGAGTATTCAAACTCTAGTTCTATTCATTTCAGTTCAACCATATCATAATATTTTCTGCATAAACTCTAAAATAAAATGTCAAACTTCGCAATAGCACCAAATATCATATAATTATGATAAAATTATGAAACTCTCTAGTTTAAAGGTTCTTTGAGTCCTCTTTCAAACACAACTAATTGCATATAGATCAGAGTTACAAAACTCCACTTACGTGTGAAATAATATGACCAACGCATAATTGAAATTTAAATACACTTCTGGTATAAAAACCAAAGAACTACTACTGTTGTAGTGCTCATCGACCCAATTTCCCTAACTTCAGCAGAAAGATTATCGCGTTATCTTTCTAACACAACTGACCGCATCGAAAACGGACTTACAAAACTCAAGTTATGCATGGAATAAGACGATACATCATCTTCTATCTTTATCTGCGATTTTTCTCTCTACAACAATTTCATAATTTTATATATTCATTCTCATGGCGGTTCAAACTCAGAAATTAACATTTTATCATCAACAACAGCATTTTCTCATCACAACTTAGAACACATCAATCACAAAATCTTAACACATATCATGTCAGTTAATAACATTCATATCAACAGAGAACTATATGACATCAATCATAACATTTTAACAGATATCGTATCAATTAACAACATCCATATCAATAAAGAACTATATGACATCAACGATAACATTTTAACATATATCATATAATGTCTACAATTAACCGAGCACAAAAATTAGGATTAAAAACAATAACCCTAAGAAGTTTTGCACAAATCCATTCAAGGTTTAATTCATTCACCAATAGAGGAAACATAAAAGAGAGAAAGAGAAAAAGGATAAGGACTCTCCACTATCCCTCATGCTTAACATCCGTATATTGAATAATTCTCTCCCCTTACCTCGTATTTGCAGAAAAGCTTGAAGCTACGACAATGGAGTTCCCCTTTTCCTTTAAAAGCTCTCCTAGGGTTGCCTCTTTCTCTCCTTAGCATTTTCTCCCAACATTCTACATACTGATAACTCTCTCCCTCCCCTTCTCTATTTAAATAAAACCTTATTTTTATTTTTATTTTAATTAATTCTACAACTTTTCTTAACTATTATTAATTGCAACTACTTCTCTATTTTATTAAAAAATTACTTTTCTCCCCCAAAGTCTCAATTTCTCTTATTTTCTAATTAAATAAATTCTAATTTTAATATTAAACTATTATTCTCACTTTTACACTAATTTAAATATAATAAAACTCTACCCAAAATCCAATAACTTAAATAAATAATTAACACTTTAAAACTCAATTAAAAATAAAATAATTAAAAATTGGAGGTATTACAATGGTGGTCAGGGACACCTATCAAACATGCAAGCATTGCATGATAAGGAAGAAAATCATAGCAGGTCATAGAAGGGTAGGCGTGTTGGGCGAGGAGGTGATGCGTTAGGCAAGGATGTCATTCCAAAAACTACAAATATGGGATTCTAGTTCAATTTTTAGAGAGTTTCGGTGGATCGAAGGAGTATATAATTGGACTAGGTTCGATCTGGTCTGTACTAGAAGGATAAGAAAGAAAGTCTAAAGGCATAAATGCTACTCAAGTGACAGGAAAAATTTCATTTTCGAAGTCGATGTCTCTGAAAAGACCCGTTGTCATGCTAATCATGAGTAAGTATAACTAAAATTTGTATTGTTAGGATTAGATATAATTATTATATTTATGTTCTAGATAAATCATGGATTTCTATGTAAATTTACTCATAGTCATTTGTGATTGCTTAATCCTTTCTATTTTCTTCTCATTATCCGGTGTCCATTGGGGAGGTTTAAAGTCTTAATCTTCAGATTAGGGACTTCCTCGGTAAGGTATTGGCGGCATGAGGCAGTGGAAGAGTGTAGATGGTCGGATGGAGGTTTCGAGAAGAAAGAGAGAAAATTTCAACAAGTTATTAATTTGGATGGCTCGTCAAGGAAAGGATAATGAAATGGGCTAAAAAATTTATTCATTCTACTTTACTAAATTTCCAGAGAAGTACGATGCGAAGGAGATGGCAGAAATATTCAAGGATTATTGTTTACTTTCAGAAGTTTTTATCCCGACGAAAAGAGATAAGCGGGGTAGGAGATATGGTTTCACGAGATTTCTGAAGGTGAACGGATAAAGGCTATTGGATGCTAAGCTAGATGGTATCCAGATTGAGGGGGGGAAATCTTTTCAAAGATCCCAAGATTTCATAGAGTCTCAAATACTGAGATGCCTAAAACAAGCAGGAATAATAGGAATATAGAAGGAGGGATTATGCAAGGAAAATATAAGAGTAATGGAATAGGGAGCAAAGGTTTTATGGACAGGTCATTTGCAGAAGTAGTGGGCAAAAGAAGAAAAGGTGATAAGAGAATCAACTATCAAAGTGCAAAGAAGAAAAATATAATGGAGGAGAAGCCTTCTTTTGCGCACCTACAGTTTAATGTCAATGAGCAAGAATTGATGAGATTTTAGAAGGCCTTCATGGGAGCGTTAGGGAAATCAGTTTCTACATACGGAATTCAAGATGCTTTTAATGAGAAAGTTTTCTTCAACATAACCATGACTCCATTTGGGGCTAATAGATGTCTGCTTGAAGAATCAGAAGTTGGGAAACTTAAATCAATCATTGAAGAAGACAGGATCTGGGTCGAGAAGTGGTTTAAGGAGATTCATTTGTGGTCACCTACAGACATTGATAATAACGTCTCACCTGGATAAAATGTTATGGTCTCCCATGTCACGCGTGGAACCAAAAATTCTTCAAATTCATATCTTGTCGTGTGGGAGAGTTTATTTGTTGTGACAAAGAAACGGAAACTCAACATAATTTTGACGTGGCTAGATTCCTAATCAAAACAAAATTCTCAATAAACTTTAATGAAGCAATTAATATGGATATCAATGAAAGAATATACATGATCAAACTAGTAAAAGACTACCATGGTCTAAAGAGAATAATGGCGAGAAAGAAAGTTGAGAGGGTTAGTGAATCTGATCTTTCTTCATCATAAATGGAGGAAGACAAGGAGGCGTGGGAATCAAGGGAGAACTCTGATGTTTCTAACAAAGACGAGGAAGATGGTCAGGACAAGGGAGGAGATAGGGGTAGAGAAAGGTATAATTTCAATAGCAGTAGGGTGGCTAATTCAAAAGATGTCAGCTTTGGGAAAAAAGTGTTGCACAAAGGTTTAACATGTGGAGAAAAATGTTATGATGGAAACGTGCGGGAAGTGGAAAAGTCAAATCTTGGAGTATTGGTAACATACAAATCCAGTCAAGAGCTTAAGGACTTATTGGACACTTTAGTTATTGAATGAGGGGAAAAGGTAAAGAGGCGACATCACAATGTGAACCGAGTGTCCAGGTTATGGGCCGTGATAAAAAAAACGGGCCCAAATATGGAATGTTCATACCCAATCCAATGCACGGTGGTTAGACCCATAGGTCCTAAGGAATGGTCCAAGCCAAGGAAAACCAAACTAGTTAACAAAATCTATGACAACATCATAATCCTTTGTTCCCCTTCATAATTTTCAACCTTAAGTCACCAGCCTGTTGGGAGAAATATTAGTCAAAATATTGGGGATTGCAACAATTTAGATTCATCAAAGGATGAAGGAGGTTCATCATAATACTTAGGTGGATCGATTATATGTTGTGAATCTATTATTGATTCAGACGTTAATCGGGGAAACAAGATGATATTGAAGTCCTTGGATAATACCCCATTCAGGGTGTGGAATTATATCAAGGAAATGGGAGTGGAAGGAGAAGAAGATGACGAGATTTTTGAGAGAATCATTAGAGATGTGAATAACAGAGATAGGAAATCTATGAAGAAAGGAAGGGGATAGGAATCAGGGTACCATGAATTGTATGTCACTAAATATTTATGGGTGCAGATCATCTCTGAAGAAACGAAGAGTGAAAAAAATTCTAGCTGATGGGAGAGCAGGCGTCTGATTTGTGCAAGAAACTAAATTACAAATTATGGATGATTCTTGTATTAAGAGTATCTGGGGATTGGAGGATGTGTGTTGGTCGGCATTAGCTGCTTCTGGACAGTCTGGTGGCTTGCACTCAATATGGAGGAATGGTATATTCAAATCAGAGTTTAGCTTCAAAGGAGAGGGATTCTTATGTATGTGTGGAAAGTGGAAACAATCATGTTGTTATCTAATCAATATATACTCTTCTTGTAACATTGCTGAGAAAAGAAGTATGTGGGCAAACCTATTCAACATTAAGAGGAAGCTCCCAATAGGTGAATGGATAACATCTAGTGATTTTAATGCAATAAAATCAAAGGAGGAGAGAAAAAGAAATGGATATAGAAATGTTGCGGAGATGGAGAATTTCTCAAATTTCATTGATCATATGGAGTTAATGGACGTTCCAGTAATCGGTAATGCATTCACTTGGTTTAAAGCTAATGTGAGTTGTAAAAGTAGACTGGACATGTTCTTAATTTCAGAAGGCCTCCATTATGCATGGGGCGTGGTAGCAGAGAGAGACCATAAACCAATCTGGTTACAAGCAAATAGGGCAAACTGGGGTCCTAATCCATTCAAGATCTTTAATTGATGGTTTAAGAATCCAAATTTTCCCAAATTTATTGAAGAAACTTGGACATCGGTGACTATTAGAGGTAACCCTTCTCATGTTCTGGTGGAAAAATTTAGAATACTGAGAAACAAACTCAGGTGGTGGAACAAAAACATTTTTGGTTGGAGGGACCTAAAGGTGGAATCAGGTGTGAAGGCCCTTAAGGAAATTGAGAATGAATTGAGTTGTACAGCAGGAGTAGATTCAGAGGAAACTCTAAAAGTGCGTAGCATGGAAATTAAGAAGATTTGGAGCAATTTGAAACTGAAAGAGAGTATGATCCAACAGAAATCGAGAACTAAATGGTTGGGTGAAGGACATTCTAATTCTCATTATTTCCATTCATTGCTCAGAAGTAGGGAAAAAGGAATAACATATCCTTTGTGAAATATAGAAATAGTCTGATAGAAGGAGTGGATCAAGTAAAAAGTTGTGTCAAATCCTTCTTTGAAAGCAAATTCAAGAGAGCTGTATGTGGGAGAGTTCATTTGAATATGGCAGGCCCCCAAAAACTATCTGAGATGGACAATGACATGCTGATTCAACCTTTATCGGATGAAGATATTTGGGAAGCGATTTCTTGTGGAAAGGGCAATAAAAGCCCAGGCCCAAACAGTTTAAACTTCGAGTTCTTACAACGTTGCTGGAGTGCAGTGAGACCTGATGTTAAAAAGGTTATTCGCCATTTTCATAAGTGTGGACATTTACCTAAGGCCCTTGCTTCCTCTTTCATAGTTCTAATCCCAAAAAGAGATAACCTACAAGGTCTTGATAACTTCAAACATATTGGTTTGGTTGGTAGCATCTATAAGATAATTGCAAAAATTATGGCGAAAAGGCTTAGTAATGTCATGGAAAAGTTGATCTCCAAATCACAAACAACATTCTTACAGGAAAAGAAAATGCTTGATGGAGTACTCTTAGTAAATGAAGTTCTAGATTTAGCAAAGAGGAGGAAAGATAGTTGTGTAGTATTCAAGGTCGATTTTGCGCAAGCATTCCATTGTGTGGACTGGTCATTCCTTGAAGAGGTTTTGCTAGCAATGAACTTCTGCTCTAAGTGGATATCCTGGACTAAAGGATGATCCTTAAACTGTTATCTTTCTGTCATCGTGAATGGAGGAACCACGGGGGACTTTAAGGCTTCACTTGGCCTGAGACAAGGGGACCCTTTGTCCCCTTTCATATTCTTTTTAGTTGCAGAGATGATGAAGCAGGCCAACAACAAGGGCATTCTGAAGGGCTGTGTTGCGGTGGAAATAGGATATCAAACTATTAATTAGTTTGAATCATAATTCTTGATTCACAACCGCTCTTTGATTTATCCGAAGGAAAAGGTCAAAAGAGGAAAAACCTAATTTTGCATCGTGAAGACAATGCAGGGAGAGATCTAGGTAAGGGGTTGGTTAAGCTTAGGGAAGGTGCTAGCACCCTAAACTTCTGTAGTACTCTACATGAACCTTTTATTTATTGTATGCTTTTTTATTTTATTATCTGTTTGAAATATATTGCTAAGGGATAGAGTGACCTAAAAGAGCTAACGGTTAGTCCTAAGTTTACTCGGCAAGACGTCGCATCTTGTGCCTACATATCCTGACGGGAATGGAATCAGAGTAATTGTAGTTCCCCTAATTAGGGAGGTTAGAAACCTCTTGACTGTGGTCAAGGTTTCAAGGGGAGTAAGCATATCTTAAGGACACACTTACGTGGAGTCTTTGAAACTCCTATTTCGATGTTGAAATGTTAATTGAAAATTTAGGGTTAAATTAGGGATTCCACAGTGGGAAAACCTAAACAGAGCACGGCGGCTCTTTGACCTAAAAGCTAGGGTAAAGGGCAATTTTGTCCACGGCGGGACACCTAAGCTAATTAGGGTTTTGAAATGGTTGAAACTAGGGTTATTGACTCGGCGGTCAAACTGTTACCTAATTCCTTCGGAAGGGAATAACAGTAAAAACATGCAAGCAATGGCAAAATATTATATGACAGAAATTAAAATACGAAAAAAAATAAAGAAAGCGGCGCGACGATCACTCGCGTAAATTACAAATCCCAAAAATAAATCGCGACCACGGCCTCGCGTAAATTACATCCATGGAACCAAAATAGTACGGACAAATAAAGTGACAACAAGCTAGAACACACAACCTAATGAGAATAGACGAAATGGAAACGGCTAGACTAACTTTATTATTAATTTTTTTTTGAACTTTTATTGTAAAGAATTAATATTAACTTCGAATTAAAAATTAACTATAAGTGAATATAAAAAAATAAGAAAAACTAACTATAAGTTATAAAAATTTTACTAACTAGATATTATTAAAATGTTTTTAATTGTTAGTTATCAGAAAAAAATAATTTTAAGTTATTAAAAATAAATAAATTAATTATAAGTTATAAAAAATAGTTTTTAAAAAAAGAATTTATAAAAGGAGTTTAACTTTCTGAGAGAAACTACTTTTAATTTATGAAAAACAAAATTAAAATTAAGAACATTAAGCTTAATTAATATATCTAGAATAACTACCAAAACTTGTAATTACTTAAAAAGGTTTTTGCTTAATTTAAATTATAAAAGAAATTTCAGCCAAAAATGTTAAAAGGATTTAGCTTAATGTTTTTTTTGTTGTTGTTAGAAGTTCCTTTTAAAAAAAGTTAATTTGAAATTATATACAAAAAATTAGAGCTTTTAACATCATAACGTTCAGGTTACGATTCCCATCTAATAAAGCCATTATTTAACAAATACTAATTAGAAACCTAAACCAAATTAAGCTAATAAAATAAAAGATAAAAACAATATAAAATGATACGGTCTTGGTTGAAGCCCTCATTTAGGTCTTAATATTTTCCGTCTCCCCCTTCTTCTTTCTGGGTATCCGCGGCAGCCATGGG
Organism: Lathyrus sativus; assembly: GCA_963859935.3. Taxonomy (NCBI): domain Eukaryota; kingdom Viridiplantae; phylum Streptophyta; class Magnoliopsida; order Fabales; family Fabaceae; genus Lathyrus; species Lathyrus sativus. The sequence continues at coordinate 569,149,382 of OZ012738.1, read as the reverse complement.
AGCCGCTGTGGAGCTTTCTGTCTCTTCCCTTCCACTTGCATGTTCATTTCTTTTTCTTGTCACCTGCAACAGACGTTCCATAAAAAAACCCAAATTATAAATTCTTACTTTTTCTGGTCGCCGGTAGAGCTAGGCCGGCGTTGAACTTCCAAGTTCCGCTGCCGCCTCCGAGTTCGATTGGAGATGAGGATGTTCCGGGTGACGCTTTCCCGACCGGTGATGTTGACTGAGGTCGTGGAAGTTGCCCGTTGATGTTTAGCGGCTTCACGGTTACTCTTCGCCGGCGAATGAACTTCTTTAACTCTTCTTTCTGGCTCAAAACGGTGATGATGATGAAGCTATGAGCTTCACTGAACCGTTTTCGTTTTGCTGAGCCGCCGCTCTGTGTTCTTTAGGGTTCCCCCTTTTTGAACTCTCTCTGATGCTATTTATACCAGTTTGATGTTTCTGGTGGGCTTGAGATTTACCGATTTGCATTGCGAAATCCTTGCAATTTGGGTGCGATTTCCTAAAATGTTGCTGTTGGATTTTGACCGTGAATTAGTGGGTGACTTGGCGTTATTTGTTACGGATTTTCCATGTTTTAAGTTTTGTGGGACTGGGCCCTCATCTTCTAAAGATTTACTTCCGAAACTTCTTATTACCGTTAAGTTTTTTCAGGTGGAATCTGACTTGGTTGCTTGTTTGTCGAGATGTTGGTGGAACGGATTATGAACTGGTTTTTGAACCGGTTGTTTAAGTTGGCTGTTGAACTGGTTTTAATTTGAACTGGATTGGTTGTGAAATTGGTTTACTAAACCGTTTTCTGAACTTGTCTTGATTTGATCTTCTGAACTTGTTCTTAGAATCGATTTCTGAACTGCTTTGGATTGATTTTTATACACTTGCTTTGGAATTAATTCGGGGAGGTTGGCGTTACGGCCCGAATATTCGGGCAAACCGCCTTTCTGAATAAGCACTTCGGCCAAGCAATTTATTTCGACAAACTTTCTCTTCATCTTTCTCGGCTATCCCGCAAATAAGAACAAATGCTATCGATCTGGCGTCGATGTCACAGATTGGAAATGGGAGTAGGATGCGGCTTCGGTCGTACCCTCCCGACACCCGGTGATGAGACTTTTCTGAGGGTGTCAAAAATTACTAACCAATATTTTTCTGTCTGCTTTGCTTATTTTACAGGTTCGGAAGGTTCGGAAGGTTCGGAAGTTACTCGGAAAAGTCGGGAAGAGTTGGAGAACTTGGAAGAAACATTAGGACTTTAGTAATTTTATTTTATGCAAAGTGTAATGAAATGCTTTTTTTTTAATGTAATTTTTTATTCTTCATGATTTTTATTACTATTATAATAATAATCTTTATTCTACAATATTATAGACTAAACATTATTATTAATTATTATTATTTTTGTTATAAATAATAAAAAAAAATGAACTATTATATATAAAATGAAAACAATATTGAAAATAGAAATTATTTTAAAGATGAAGTTATGAAATGAAATTATGCTTATTTTAAAAAGGAAATTATGAAATGACAATAAAATTAAAAATGAAATAAAAATAAAATATAATTAAATGAAAGTTAATTTAAAAATAAGATGAAAATACAATGCAATATGATTAATTTAAACACACAAATGAAATGAAACTCAATTTTTTTTAATTAATTCCTAATTTTTCCAATTTGTCCGACTATTCCCATTTCCAACACAAATTCCGATTGAACCTCATCAACTAGATTAAACAGCCCACGTTTTCCCCAAATTAAGTTGTGCCCGGTGATATAAGCGATACCGGCCTTGAACGAAGTAAAACGGTAAAAAAAGCAGAGAAATCTGATTAACAGTGAACAGAACTAAACTCCGCACCAAAAGTTCCATTTATGTTTCCGACTAATAAATCCAACGCCATGAACCAACTCGGCCAAAAATTTCAATTAAATAAATGTAACAAACCTCGACTTGAGCCAATTTTGTATCGCTTTCCTTTTGAGAAATTTAAGTGGCAGGTAGCAGAAGAAGCAGAAAATAATTGTCTGTTGAAACCAAATTCAACAGAACGGATTCTTGCATCGCCTTGAACCAAACCGATTTGATATCTCAGCATAATCTCACCCCTATGACAAAATAAATGTCTCGGAAATCTACTGATGACAGAGTCTTGGCCCGTTGAATTGATTACCGTATCTTAAAGATCCTAATGCCAAAATTGTCGTGAATTTCTGTTCACCTTCAAAGAAAATAAGGAACTCGGAGACGGAGGCTCTATTCATTCAATAAATCTCTGATGATGACTCAGCTTCAAAGACTGTCAATAAACAACGTGAAAATGACCATTTTGCCTTTAACAGCTAAAGCGTATCAGACGTGGTTCCTGCAAAACGAAACAAACTACGTAACTTGTTAATAGTTAGCTGATGCAAAAATGAGATGACATGCGACGTGAATAGACTAATATGAGGGTAAAATTTGGGGTATTACAGTTGCCCCTATTTAAATAGCTACACCAGATGATTTGAGTGGCAGAGACTCGAGAAATCATGGTGGAGGGATTTAAATATAGATAACCGAAAATTTTGCCCTTAGACGCAGTGATCATGCAATACTATGGACCAAGAAGGAAATATACTAATGTTGGCCATGCTATGAATATGGTATGAGGTGTATGATGGAATGGTTAATGCAAAGATGTAGACAACATGAAGACACGGGGGACAGGCGCTACGAGGAAACACACTAGGGAATACGACGCGCTGGGACGACAACACGACACTGGGGAATTCTAAAGTGATGGTCAACTGGTGCTGGCACGACCAAATGTCACTTTTAGAAAAGGAATGGTAAAATAGGATCCTCAATGGAGATGGCACCGATGGGACGGCCTCCACTGGGGAAATTTAAGAGTAATTTTTCAACAGGTTCAGGCATGACCGACTGATACTCTATGGTAAAAAAAGTAAAATTGGATCTACACGACTGTAGGATCGATCAATAGAATGCTGGAGCGCTAAGTAAAGAATAACATCCGAGCTTCTGTAAACTTTCCCTTGTGACAGGATCAAACGGAATTTTCGGGAATCCATAGGAAATATACAGGGCAAGACCGACTGTATGCCAAAATAAATAGACATTTAATGGGAAATGCCCTGATAAGCTCCTCGAGAGAGAACTGCCACTTATCGTTGGAAGGGACTTAAATGCCAAAACCGGATAAGCTCTCAGATAAAGAGACTGTTGCTTATCTGTGGATGATAAACTGAAAAATAAACTTCTTCCCATCTCAGGTATGTGCTTCCTGGACTTGATTCGGTTTCTTCTTTTACTAAAGGGTAAAATAAACTTCTTCATACTTCAAGATCTGTGCTCTCCTGAATATGATTCAGCTTCTTCTTTTACTAAAGGGTAAACTGAACTTCTTCATTTTCAAGGTTTGTTGCTCCCTAAATATGATTCAGCTCCTTCTTTTAATAAAGGGTAAACGAACTTCTTCATAATTCAAGATTCATGCTCTCCTGAATATGATTCGGTTCAAACCTCCTCATACTTCAAGACGACAAGGAAAATGGAAGCCCAGCTGCTCGATGGAGATGGCCATTTGCTGCAAGTCATAACGAAGATAGGATCAGCTTCTCAGGCGAGAAATGTCTCTTATTTGCAAGAGTGGCAATAATAAGCTTCTCAGGTAAGAACTGCTTGTAGAGGTGATAACAGGTAATGTAAATTGTAAAGAAAGTCGTGATGATGGCAAACATCTAGATCACGGAGTGATAGCAGGTAACATAAATTGTAAAGAAGGTCGTGATGATGGAAAACATCTAGATCACTGTAACGTAAATTGTCAAGAATGTTGTGATGATGGCAAGCATCTAGATCACTGTAATGTAATAATGAGCTCCTTGTATGAGAAGATCAATTATAGAGTGTATTGTAAAGTGTAAGGTAGGTGATAAGCTCCTCGGCTGGGAACGGTTGCCTGTCTATTGTGCAATGTAGTGATAAGCTTCTCAGGCGAGAACTGTCGCATATCTGCAAAGAATTGTAAATGCTTTTCTTGAGAGATAGTGCAAAATAAATGCACGTCCAGGCAGGTTCGACGACCGACAGGACTGAAATTCGATCTAGAATTGGGCTAGAAAGAACTGATAAACAAAACTCCATTGAGGAAACGAACTCGAATGGGGACTACTTTATCTTAACGCGGAAAGGTAACGGAAATAACCATCGTCTACGAGGGTTGAACTCTATGGGGAAATTGGGAACAAGTAGGTATTTTATGCTTAGGGCTGACGATCTACTTGGAGAGGGCGGACAAACCCAGTTACTCGGCGGTAACGACAAGGATGACAATAAATAGCAAGCATGCAACTGCTAATGCGTATGCCAAAGTGTATACGAATGTGTATGTTCATGTGTATGACAATGAAAGTGAGTATGTAATGCTCATGCTTATGCTTATGCTGACAAAACAGATGAGAGAGGAGACATGAGATGAAATAAACATCTCGACAGGAATACCCCGTGACTTCTGCAACAGTACATCTATTAGAGGATAGGAATAGTTGATGGTAAGACCGAATCTGGCTTCAAAGTTAAACTTTTCCTGGGGAGAAAATCTCATGACTTCCACATGGGGATGCGATACGATTTCACCGGAGAGTATGATGCTCTGACTTCAACTGGGGATTCATGACCTCCGCATGGGGAAACGATGTCATGACTTCACAATGAGGGATTTCTATCATGAACCATAATCAGCTCAAGAACTCTTGGATCAGAGATTTTCGGGGATAAAATAAATATCCGCTGTATGGGGAAGGTGTGGAGCTAGACAACTTCATGGAGATAATGTAGCAACTTCCTGGGAAAAGTACCTCGGCTTCCTGGGGAAAAGTTATATCCAACTGGGGATAAGATATATCAAACTTCCCTACGGAGAGTTCATCAGACTTACTGGGGAGAAATCAACAGACATTCCTGGGGAAGGTATCTTGACCTCTTGGGGAGAATATGGCCGTCTCCTGGGAAGTATTTCCTGAGGAAAGTAAGGCAATTTCACTGAGGAACAAATGCTTCCACTGAGAATGGGTATTCAAGAACATATATTACTTGGAGGATACCAGGGATATCTCTCTAATCTTGAGAGTCACTGGGGATTCATCGGATGGATCCCAAAAGTGTTGACAGCTAAAAGTCTCGCTGGGGACTATCACTGGGAAGATGCTGGTAAGATCTCTGCTGTCTGGGAAATTACCGGCTCGGCCCAAAGTGTTGTCAGCTTAAAGTCTCCCTGGGGACTGTGTCGGCTTAAAGTCTCTCTGGGGACTGTGTTGAGGCAATGGTTAAGGTGTAGATTCTGCAACGATGAGATTTACTGGGGAGTGAAGACCACCGGGAGTAAGATCCATCGGGTGCATGAAAATGTCGTGAAACAAGCTAGTTTTGATCTTAATAGACTTCGGGATAGTCGCCATTTTGAAAAACAATATGCCCTAGAGTACCTGCTTTGTGAGAAAGTCATCTCGAGAGGATTTTACAGAGAAACATGGAGTCCAGATGCCCCACTATTTTCCAACTCTTGGAGAGATTTGTCAGATCTCGACATAACTGGCTCAGATCGACGGTGACATGACTGAGTCTTCAAAAATAGCTCTTAAGAATGTCTGGCTTGTGTTGATGAGAAAACCGGAAACCATCTGCCCCTGTTTAGCAGGATCTGTGACATCTATATGTAAGTTTCTAAGATATCAGGCAAAACCGACACGCGTGAAATGCTATCCTGAAACTATCAATGTAACAATATATTTGTCTTGGAATTTTTGTTTTTGAAAAAGATATCACTGTAACTCGTGACCGAAATCACTAGTTAGGATATAAGTTTAATTTATAATGCCAACATGAATTTTTGAGCATAGGTCGTAGGAGTCAGGAAACGCTATCTCGTCGATTATGCTTTCAAGAGAATTCCTACTTCAATTAGGTCTTTTAAAGGTTGTATCGTGGCTTGGTTCACGGTTTAGAAACAAAGGATAAAGACTCAAAATGTTATTTGCACCCACCCACTCTTCATGATGTTCTCCAATCCTATTCAGTTAACGAGATACGAGCACTCATATCTCAATCGGATTTGATATGGTCGAGGAATTACCAAGGCTTTGGACATAGTCGTCACTCACCTAGTTTCTTTTGGCGATGAGTCACACGACTTTGTTCTTTATCGGGGGTTCTTCATTGTAATCCCTTGTTTTTGTTATATTTTTTTCATTCCCTAACTTTTGCCTGGACGACGTCTTTTAGATTTGACTCTGGAGTCCAGCGGGATGCCCCGGTTTTGCCTACGTCTCCTTCATAGGTTTTGACTTAGCGGGCCATATTTTTATTTTTGCTGAATAAGTCGTGTGACTCTTTTGAAGGTTTGTGACTGCCCCACTCTTTTAGTATTAGAGGGATAGTCATGGACTTCTAACTTCCTAAGATGTTAGGGGTAGATTCTCGAAGGTTCGCTCCTCCTTTTTGAGAGTCTGAGCGCTCAATCCCTTTAACTGAAAACTACCCTGCCCCGGGTTAAAATAAGGGTTTTAATTTGTAAAAGAAGAAAACTCCTACTTCAAGGCTCAAAGGGGTAAAAGAGGGGTTATCATCCTTATATCTCCATTGTTTGGAATTTGAAACAATGCCTTACATCATCAGCAGGTTTCAATTAGAAGCATACGACAAAATGTTTGATATTTTTGGTTCATCATCCTCCTCCCAATTCTCTATCAAAGCGAGATCGGGTATAGTTGGCATTATAAGTTTATGAAAAAATATTTTTAATGAGTGAAACAAATGGATTTATTCAAGACAAATATGCATTGCATTAATTATTCCAAAATAAACAAGTTCATACATGCTAGTTATGCTAATCAAAGAAAATAAACATATAAATAATCAAAATGTAATGTCTCAAAGTCCTTCAAGATGTGTTTATGAAGTTTTTGCATCTGAGACCGGCATGGTAGTGGTTTCTTCTGGCGGAGCCTCACTGGAAGGAGTCGTCTTGCTTGCCCCAGCTACGTCTGTCATTACTTTATTATCGGTCTTCAAATCTTCACTCAGAATAACTCTCCTAGATTCTCTGTTGATCGGGGTCGCATCATCTTGAGGATTGCTGAAATGAAAAGGACTAGGCATCTGAAGAACTACCGGCTTCGGCTGATTCACCGTATGTGTCACTGGCTGAGATCTGTTGAAAACAGGCTTTGCAGAGCTTGATTCTGGCCCCTGGGATGCCCTGAGAGGAGTCTTGACTTTCGGCTGAGGATCGTCAAAAGACAAGACCTTCTTTTCTAGCAAATTTCTGACAATATTCTTAAGCGCGTAACATCCTTCCAAATCGTGACCAGGCGCACCCTCATGAAATAAACAATGAGCGGCGGTGTTGTAATTGACAGGTACCAGATTGGTAGGTGGACCCAAAGTTCGAGCAACAACCAGACCTTGTTGCACTAAGAAAGGATACAACTCAGTGAACGTCATTGGGATCGGAGGACAAGGCTTGCACGGTCTCTTATTTTGACGAGGTATCGTCTCCTCTGATGGTTGGCACACAGGAGCGTTGGGCACTCGTTGATAGTTGACAGGAGCTTGTGCAAGCTGATAAACCGGATGCTGATAGACCGGAGCCGGTTGCACAGGCTGATATGTAGGAAATTGTTGACTAAAAGGAGGTGCTACAGTAGCTACATATGGTTGTGGAGCATACTGAACTGGATAACCTTGAACATAATTCTGCTGAGGTTGCCAAGGTTGATGAGTAGCCATCGAGCGATTCCTCGGACGTGTAGGTCCTTTATGGTGGTCAACTCTCGGAGTTTTGCACTTCGGAGGAGTAACTCATTGAACTGGTTGAGCAACAGTAGGATTCACTGAACTGGATTGACGATTCTGAGGAGGTATGTTCTCGACAGTAACAGCTGGGTGAGAACCCACAACAGTGTTGGTAATCTCAGAAACAATAGTAGGTTGATTATCCATCTTCACCTTAAAGGCTTGCAGCATCTGCATAATCTGCCCCACACTTCCTCGAAGATCTTCGAGTTCATGACTGACACGGTCGATCTCTTGAGCTTGTTCTTCCATCCTTTTTCGAGCTTGGGCTCTAGTATTGTACTGATGCGGAGGACCCAGGGTGACGAAACTGGAAGGCGAGGGAACCTAGTATGAGAAACCGAGAGACACATGCAATGCAAAAATATGATGCTAAAATGCAAAATGATTTCATGGAATTCAAATATTTACGAATATTGCATAATACCAAAACTTTATTTATTACTTTGAAAACGGATTACAAATAACATTCTTAGAAAGTCTTGACATAATAGCTAAATAAAAGCTAATAATGACCCTAAGGAAGCTTCCTGTTTTGCCCCTTGCTCTGCTCTTCGGGCTAGGCCTTTTTGAGGATGAGCCTATCTTCAAAAGGTAAATCGATAGTTAGAGGAAAATAAATCCTTCATCAAAACCAAACAAGGGTACGTTGGAAAAGTCTTCACAATTGTTGGTGATTAGTGTCCTTGATGTCGGAGAAGTTCGAGCATATGGCTTTAGCAACGGTCTTGTCCTTTAGGGTCTTTCTCAAAGAAAGGGAACAAAGACTCCTTCAGAATAGGTAACCCCACCAATTGAGAGTACTCTTCTAGGGTAGGCAAGAGCTGATACTCGGAGAATGCAAGGCAAAGATACTCTGGATCCTAGGACTGTAACAAAGTCGAAAGGAAACCTTCGTCTACTTGAGGTTTCAACAAAAATAACGGCCTTCCATACTTGTTTCTGGATCCGTTATTGATCTTGAACCAAAGCTCCTAGCTTTCTTAGGTCATCTAACTTAAGTCCTTTAAAAGAATATCTCAAAGTTTTTTTTTTGTAATCCATGGTATCCTGCAATAGTCATAAATAAAATTTGAATTCCATGACATGTGATGCAATGTGATGTCTTATGGATGCAATGCATATATAAGAAAGTCCTAGGTTAAAGGTATATGCAAGGAGTTAGGGTCTACCCATCCCAATAAGGTATGTACTAAGGTTAGTTGTACCTGCAGAACAAGGTTCTAAGAAGTGCCCAAAGTCATTAGTCCATCCTTCGGATATTATCAACTTTCCAACTAACTCGGGGGTCGATAATATTCTCAAGAGAACCTCTTTTGAGTGTAGCATCGCGTAGCAACTATTGTAGGACTACTCCCACATAGTTCCCGCACTACGTCCTATATAAGGCCAAAGTGGTGTTAAGGTACTACGGTCCTCAATATCATAGACTCCAATCGAAAATAGTAAAAGTTTTCACGACTGCACTCGATCAACCGAACCATTTTCGAAAGGGTCTCAACTGAGCGGTGATTCTCGAGTCAACTTGGTCGGGACTCACTCCCGGCAAGCCTCGTCGAATATCTCACCATCCTATAATAAGGTCACTCAAATCCGGGTGTAGGACTTATCTCACAATAACAGGGTACCCCCCAAGCAAGGCACAATAATAATATATACAAGAGAATAAATAATGAAAAATATCATACAATAAATAAAATAGGGATAGCCCTTAAAAGTTATGGTATTTCCCCAGTGAAGTCGCCATTTTCTGTTGCGGTGGAAATAGGATATCAAACTATTAATTAGTTTGAATCACAATTCTTGATTCACAACCGCTCTTTGATTTATCCGAAGGAAAAGGTCAAAAGAGGAAAAACCTAATTTTGCATCGTGAAGACAATGCAGGGAGAGATCTAGGTAAGGGGTTGGTTAAGCTTAGGGAAGGTGCTAGCACCCTAAACTTCTGTATTACTCTACAGGAACCTTTTGTTTATTGTATGCTTTTTTATTTTATTATCTGTTTGAAATATATTGCTAAGGGATAGAGTGACCTAAAAGAGCTAACGGTTAGTCCTAAGTTTACTCGGCAAGACGTCGCATCTTGTGCCTACATATCCTGACGGGAATGGAATCAGAGTAATTGTAGTTCCCCTAATTAGGGAGGTTAGAAACCTCTTGACTGTGGTCAAGGTTTCAAGGGGAGTAAGCATATCTTAAGGACACACTTACGTGGAGTCTTTGAAACTCCTATTTCTATGTTGAAATATTAATTGAAAATTTAGGGTTAAATTAGGGATTCCACAGTGGGAAAACCTAAACAGAGCACGGCGGCTCTTTGACCTAAAAGCTAGGGTAAAGGGCAATTTTGTCCACGGCGGGACACCTAAGCTAATTAGGGTTTTGAAATGGTTGAAACTAGGGTTATTGACTCGGCGGTCAAACTGTTACCTAATTCCTTCGGAAGGGAATAACAGTAAAAACATGCAAGCAATGGCAAAATATTATATGACAGAAATTAAAATACGAAAAAAAATAAAGAAAGCGGCGCGACGATCACTCGCGTAAATTACAAATCCCAAAAATAAATCGCGACCACGGCCTCGCGTAAATTACATCCATGGAACCAAAATAGTACGGACAAATAAAGTGACAACAAGCTAGAACACACAACCTAATGAGAATAGACGAAATGGAAACGGCTAGACTAACTTTATTATTAATTTTTTTTTGAACTTTTATTGTAAAGAATTGATATTAACTTCGAATTAAAAATTAACTATAAGTGAATATAAAAAAATAAGAAAAACTAACTATAAGTTATAAAAATTTTACTAACTAGAAATTATTAAAATGTTTTTAATTGTTAGTTATCAGAAAAAAATAATTTTAAGTTATAAAAAATAGTTTTTAAAAAAAGAATTTATAAAAGGAGTTTAACTTTCTGAGAGAAACTACTTTTAATTTATGAAAAACAAAATTAAAATTAAGAACATTAAGCTTAATTAATATATCTAGAATAACTACCAAAACTTGTAATTACTTAAAAAGGTTTTTGCTTAATTTAAATTATAAAAGAAATTTCAGCCAAAAATGTTAAAAGGATTTAGCTTAATGTTTTTTTTTTGTTGTTAGAAGTTCCTTTTAAAAAAAGTTAATTTGAAATTATATACAAAAAATTAGAGCTTTTAACATCATAACGTTCAGGTTACGATTCCCATCTAATAAAGCCATTATTTAACAAATACTAATTAGAAACCTAAACCAAATTAAGCTAATAAAATGAAAGATAAAAACAATATAAAATGATACGGTCTTGGTTGAAGCCCTCATTTAGGTCTTAATATTTTCCGTCTCCCCCTTCTTCTTTCTGGGTATCCGCGGCAGCCATGGGAGCCGCTGTGGAGCTTTCTGTCTCTTCCCTTCCACTTGCATGTTCATTTCTTTTTCTTGTCACCTGCAACAGACGTTCCATAAAAAAACCCAAATTATAAATTCTTACTTTTTCTGGTCGCCGGTAGAGCTAGGCCGGCGTTGAACTTCCAAGTTCCGCTGCCGCCTCCGAGTTCGATTGGAGATGAGGATGTTCCGGGTGACGCTTTCCCGACCGGTGATGTTGACTGAGGTCGTGGAAGTTGCCCGTTGATGTTTAGCGGCTTCACGGTTACTCTTCGCCGGCGAATGAACTTCTTTAACTCTTCTTTCTGGCTCAAAACGGTGATGATGATGAAGCTATGAGCTTCACTGAACCGTTTTCGTTTTGCTGAGCCGCCGCTCTGTGTTCTTTAGGGTTCCCCCTTTTTGAACTCTCTCTGATGCTATTTATACCAGTTTGATGTTTCTGGTGGGCTTGAGATTTACCGATTTGCATTGCGAAATCCTTGCAATTTGGGTGCGATTTCCTAAAATGTTGCTGTTGGATTTTGACCGTGAATTAGTGGGTGACTTGGCGTTATTTGTTACGAATTTTCCACGTTTTAAGTTTTGTGGGACTGGGCCCTCATCTTCTAAAGATTTACTTCCGAAACTTCTTATTACCGTTAAGTTTTTTCAGGTGGAATCTGACTTGGTTGCTTGTTTGTCGAGATGTTGGTGGAACGGATTATGAACTGGTTTTTGAACCGGTTGTTTAAGTTGGCTGTTGAACTGGTTTTAATTTGAACTGGATTGGTTGTGAAATTGGTTTACTAAACCGTTTTCTGAACTTGTCTTGATTTGATCTTCTGAACTTGTTCTTAGAATCGATTTCTGAACTGCTTTGGATTGATTTTTATACACTTGCTTTGGAATTAATTCGGGGAGGTTGGCGTTACGGCCCGAATATTCGGGCAAACCGCCTTTCTGAATAAGCACTTCGGCCAAGCAATTTATTTCGACAAACTTTCTCTTCATCTTTCTCGGCTATCCCACAAATAAGAACAAATGCTATCGATCTGGCGTCGATGTCACAGATTGGAAATGGGAGTAGGATGCGGCTTCGGTCGTACCCTCCCGACACCCGGTGATGAGACTTTTATGAGGGTGTCAAAAATTACTAACCAATATTTTTCTGTCTGCTTTGCTTATTTTACAGGTTCGGAAGTTACTCGGAAAAGTCGGGAAGAGTTGGAGAACTTGGAAGAAACATTAGGACTTTAGTAATTTTATTTTATGCAAAGTGTAATGAAATGCTTTTTTTTTAATGTAATTTTTTATTCTTCATGATTTTTATTACTATTATAATAATAATCTTTATTCTACAATATTATAGACTAAACATTATTATTAATTATTATTATTTTTGTTATAAATAATATAAAAAAATGAACTATTATATATAAAATGAAAACAATATTGAAAATAGAAATTATTTTAAAGATGAAGTTATGAAATGAAATTATGCTTATTTTAAAAAGGAAATTATGAAATGACAATAAAATTAAAAATGAAATAAAAATAAAATATAATTAAATGAAAGTTAATTTAAAAATAAGATGAAAATACAATGCAATATGATTAATTTAAACACACAAATGAAATGAAACTCAATTTTTTTTAATTAATTCCTAATTTTTCCAATTTGTCCGACTATTCCCATTTCCAACACAAATTCCGATTGAACCTCATCAACTAGATTAAACAGCCCACGTTTTCCCCAAATTAAGTTGTGCCCGGTGATATAAGCGATACCGGCCTTGAACGAAGTAAAACGGTAAAAAAAGCAGAGAAATCTGATTAACAGTGAACAGAACTAAACTCCGCACCAAAAGTTCCATTTATGTTTCCGACTAATAAATCCAACGCCATGAACCAACTCGGCCAAAAATTTCAATTAAATAAATGTAACAAACCTCGACTTGAGCCAATTTTGTACCGCTTTCCTTTTGAGAAATTTAAGTGGCAGGTAGCAGAAGAAGCAGAAAATAATTGTCTGTTGAAACCAAATTCAACAGAACGGATTCTTGCATCGCCTTGAACCAAACCGATTTGATATCTCAGCATAATCTCACCCCTATGACAAAATAAATGTCTCGGAAATCTACTGATGACAGAGTCTTGGCCCGTTGAATTGATTACCGTATCTTAAAGATCCTAATGCCAAAATTGTCGTGAATTTCTGTTCACCTTCAAAGAAAATAAGGAACTCGGAGACGGAGGCTCTATTCATTCAATAAATCTCTGATGATGACTCAGCTTCAAAGACTGTCAATAAACAACGTGAAAATGACCATTTTGCCTTTAACAGCTAAAGCGTATCAGACGTGGTTCCTGCAAAACGAAACAAACTACGTAACTTGTTAATAGTTAGCTGATGCAAAAATGAGATGACATGCGACGTGAATAGACTAATATGAGGGTAAAATTTGGGGTATTACAGGCTGCAAGGTGAAGGATAATGAATTTGTCAACCTAGTCCAATATGCTGATAACACAATCCTAATTAATGATGGATCTTGGGATGACTTTTGGGGTATAAAGGCTTTATTGAGAGATTTTGAGCTATTATTTGGCCTGCATATAAACTTCTGGAAAAGCAATATTTTCGGCATTGGTGTGCATCATTCTAGGTTGGCAGCAGCAACATATTTTAGGTCTGCGAAGACTGTCCGGAAGCAAGCAGCAATAGCAGAATTGGGCGGTTGGGAATCATGTGTTTGGAGGTGAAAAATGGAGAGATTACAAGAAGACGTTCCTACTAATTTGGAAGATATGGTGCTGGCATTGAAGGAGCTGTTAACGAAATTTATGTCTGCTCCTGATTTGATAGACAAATTTATTTGAAAATCTGGTATTTCTAATGTTTTTACTGTTACGGCTAGCTATGACTCTCGTTTGCATCATTCTGGTTTATCACATCTCGAGATTATTCCCAAGAAGGTTTTGGACATTTTATGTCAAACAAAGATTTCATTGAAAACTCAGTGTTTATGGTTGGAGACTTGTTTGGGATAGACTTTCAACAAGAGGAACCTGACGACCAGGGGAATAATCTCGAATCCTCACGATTCGGTTTATGTATTATGTTTTAATGATGCTAAAGATGCCAACCATTTATTGTGTTCTTGTCCTTGTATTGCTCTGGTGTTGAGAAAACTTGTGGATTGGACAGGGGTCCCTTGAATGGTGGGAGATAATGTGAATGAGCGTTGTTTGGATTGGTTTTTGAAGGTAACGAGGCTTACGTCCAAATGTAATGCTTGTTTCATATGGCTAATGACATGTTGGACCATTTGGTGGACGTGTAACCCAACTATTTTTAATGATGTAATTGGTAATCAAGTAGACATTGTAGATAAAGTGATGCATATTTCAAGCTTGGTTGGAATATCTCTCCAAATCCTTAACCAAATGTAAGTAAGTTCTATGATGGTATAAATGTCCCATTAATTTTTTTAAATAGGATATCTTGGTTGAGGTTGTGGGTGAAATTGGTGTTTGTATACTATAATTTGTATTTGAATTGGTGTACTTCTATGTCCTATCAATATATTGTTGCTTATTTAAAAAAATGTAAATTTACTCACGTTACAATATTGATGACTCATTAATCCTAATTTTATTTTAGCTTTACAACCTAAAATGTTTTTATTTATTACATATGTTCTTTTTTTTAAGGACGTATTTGTGAAGAAAAAAAGCATTTTCATTTTGCTGCATGTACTTTTTAATATCACATGTAGAAAAATGAGAACGTTTTTTTATAGAAAGTGTAGTAAATCTTACATAATAATTTTTAAAATGGTTAATTCAGTTTAATAATAATAACGTTTCTATTGAAAAGTACTCTTAAAGAAATTAATAACATATTGTGAATGTGCATAGTACAATCAAATTTTCATAATTGATGATACTAATTTTAAAGAAATTGCATAGAGATTATGAAGAATCGAATGATAAAAAAATCACATTTATTTAGTTTTAAAGAGGAAAATGTCAAATGAAGAGATAGAATATTATTATCCAAATAAAAGACAATAATAACATATTGTGATTGTGGGGTGGAGGTTCATTTAAAAGATGACAAATGCTAACGTAGCAAGTAGCTAAATCACATATATAATATAAGGTGGAAGTGAGAAAATACATAAATTGACAGCTTGAGATGTTTAATTTAGAACAACTAAAGTTTATATAGGACAGCGAATCACAATTGACAACAAGACGGTTTGGCCGAGTGGTCTAAGGCGCTAGATTTAGGCTCTAGTCCGAAAGGGCGTGGGTTCAAATCCCACAGCCGTCAATATTTTTCAATTAAAATACGGTTTTTATCACTTTTTAGTTCTTTCCACACCGAACCATATCACTTTTTAGTTCTTTCCACAGCGAACCAAAAGCTGACGCGCGTGCTTTGCCTTATTAATTATAGCTAAGTATTTTTCGTTTAAAATGAGGGAAAAATTAGAGCTTTTTATATAACATAATCCATAAATAAATATCTGTTTCTAACCTTTTTAAAAAAAATGATTTCATTCAATAAAATAAATTCTTTTTAATATATTTTTTCTTTTGAGTAGTTGTTCATAAAAAAAAATTGTGTGATTGTTATTTTATTAAAATACCTTATAAAAAATATATTCATTGTTCAATGTTAAAATTAGTATTTACTTTATAACAAATAAGTTACAAAAAATAAACTTTTATTATTTTTAGAAATACAATAATAAAAACATTTTTTAAAATTACTTTTTAAAATGAAATATAAATTCTCTTAATATCAAGCACAAATATTAAAATCAATATTGAATATTATGTTATACTCGTTGATGAATCAATAAATGATATTAAGCATAAACATCATATAAACCACATAAAAATAATAGATAAAATCAGTAATTGCGTTCAAGAGTACACGGGTTATTCTTAAGAAATGGTATTAAGCTACTCATAATGCAATTAAACATATTAGAAAGAGTTGAGAAACAATATATGAATCGTACAATGAAATAATTAGGACTTCAATGGTCATAAGGCATTAACTTACTTTGCAAAAGTTCTTTAAAAACAAAATTTAAATTCCATATTATTTTATACTGATACAGAAAATAGATATTAAGTTAAGGATAACCACTATGGAAGACCGTTTATATGGTGGAAGACCTTTTTATATGGTTCAAAAGTATTATTATGTCGGTCTCAACCGTCGTAATTAGTAAATTGACTTGTATTTCCTCTTCGGATAATATGAGTGGGGGCTTTGGGATTTTAGCGTAACTTGTTCTTCCGCGAACATTCAATATTAGAGAACAATAAGAATCTCCTTAACTACCTCATCATAGTTCTTCTCCGCTATCACCTTAGCATATTCGTATGTATGCATAAAAACCTTTTCATCACCAATGGCTTTATGACACTTAATGACAACCTTCTCAAGAGAGATTACACTCTCTTTCAACTCAGAGGAGGCTCTAATTTTTTGACCTCCTTCTCAAACTTGGAAATACAATAAGGAAGCTCTTTGTTGGACTTTTGGACAACCAAAGGATTTTCTCTCAACTTATTCTTTTTCTTCTTCTTCTTCTCTCTCTCTCTCTCTCTCTCTCTCTCTCTCTCTCTCTCTCTCTCTCTCTCTCTCTCTCTCTCAAAATCCTTCTTCAGGTCCTCAAAAGACTTCCTTATCTTTCTATTGCGCTGCCAAAACTTTCTCATAGTCCTCTTTAGAGTCTTCCAACTTTTTTTCAGGGCATCTCTCTCCTTATGAATCTTCTCCAAACTGAAAACCTTGCTCTGACCACTAGCCATCATGTAATTGATAACATAAATCCTTTGCAGGTGATTGAGGGATTGTGTGACCAACTCCTAGACATTAGGACAATTCTTTTGAGGTAAGAAATTGAAGTCACTTTTTTCATTAATTCCTCGGTAATCTTTCACAAACTTTGGGACATTAGGGGCAAACATTGCTAGAAGTTTGAAGAAGAGGAACTAGATGGGTGAACCTTTGAAGTAGGAGGAAGATAATTATTATTATCTAGTGTGAGATTTCTCTGTATGGGATTTGTCTTTGGGTTTTTTCCAAAACGCTCCTCGATCACGGATGTTAATCCCTCTTCTTTAATTCAGTGTCACCTTTAGCTGGAGATAGGCACTATGAGCGAACTGATCAACCATTTCTAGAACCTCGAACTTCTTCTCTGCCGAAGGATTGGACGACGACCCTCAAATAATATGGGAAGAGGTGAAATTTACCCTTTTCTTCCTTAAGAGTAGCTTTGTTATATTCCTCTTCTCATTTGCAGTAAAACTATATACCATATATTACAAGAATTTTAGCAAGATTAATAGTAAAATAAAAAGTAAAATATAATTAGGCTACTCCTTACCAAAAAAATATTTTCTTTTTTCTTTACTTTATGCCTCAAGTAGTAAATGGGTTTGAATACATCAAATTTTCTTCTTCTCTTTGGTATCATCCTCAAGAACAATCTTTATCTCACATTCAAAGGAAATTAAGGCAAGGTGTACATATATAGACATGGTAAATGATTCATTCTTAGAACGATACAACAGAGTTTATGTCAATTATGGTTCGACAACTAAGGTGAATGTTCAACCAACTCAATATAAGAAAGTTGATAAGAGGTCTCATTTCAAAATATTATACATGTGTTATGCCACATGTAAGAAGAGATTCAAACTATCCAGATTGAACTTGATGAATATTTTTAAAGGGCCTATATGAAGGACAATTATGTCACTTTGTCTTTCAATTCTCCCTCATATTGAACTAGTTTATGCCCTTGATTTTCATTTGTTTTTGTTAAAATTTCCAACCACATTTTCTGCTTTATGATAAAAATATCTTTCTCATTTTCCACTTTATCATAAAACCAATCAAAATAAATGCACCCTGTTTGAGTAATCCCCTACATAAATTTATAAAAACATCACTCATTATCCCAAAAAAAAATTAATGAAGGATTATAAATATCTTATCCTATAATATGGACATTCCTGAAATTACTTCCTAAAATTAATATTTGTTGTAGTCCTTCTAAACACATAAAAGTTATCACACTAACAATTAAGTCTCCATCACTTCTTTAAAGTAGAGAAACCTTCGATTTGGAATTATTTGTGTTGTCTCCCTCATTACCAGTCACTTTATGAGAGAGACGAATTTGAAGAACACGTTATTGTTCTTCGATTTTAAAATGATAATGCCTTGACAGAACAAGATGGTGATAACGAACACAAGATTGAAGATGAAAACAATGAAGCCCTAATTTTACAAATAATTGTACATTGAAGAATACAAGGTTTATAACATAAGAATTTGACATGGGTGTCACGAAAATAAACACTTTTAAAATTATATTAACCTAAACTAAAAGATATGAAACTTAAACTAAAAGATATTAACCTAAACTAAAATTATATTAACCTTAATAAAACTTATGGACCAAAATAAACACTTTTAAAATTATGAAATCAATATAAACTCAAACTAAAAGATAAGAGACGGAAAAAAATATATTAACCTAAATTAAAAATGGATTTTGTGTAAAAAATGTAACACTATCCACAAATCTATATTTACAATTTTATAAGTAATTTTAACTAAAGTAAAATATTCCTAAAATTTTAATGGTTATAATATACAAACCGTGTAAAAAAATATTTAAGTTGAAAGCGGGTATAAATTAAAATGTGGAAATTATTTTATTCGAAAAATCTGGAAATGCCATGTGGCATTGGAAAGTTGGTTGGAGGAAGAAATGACAAAGGAAGAAGCCGGGATCGTTACAATGGGCAGTTAGTTGGTTTGGGAAGAAGTTCCGTTCCAACTCTGCAAAACCAAAAAACCTTTTTTTTGTTATATCACAAATCTTCTTTAATCTCTCTTAATTTTAATCCTTCCCGTTCCTCTCTCCGCTTCATATCTCCATTTGTTTTTTGCTATTCATTGTTTTTTTAAGGTATTTCTTCTCATTCATTCATCTTTTCCTTTCAATCCTCATTGTCTTCTATTCTATGCGTTCCAATCTCAATTCATGTATGTTGATTTTCTTACCTTTGGTTTATTTAATTTTTTGTTACATCCACGTTTATGTATTGGTGTATTTTTTAAATTGATCGTAACAACTTGTTCATTGTATGGTTTATTAATTAATCAATGATTAAAATCCTTATATTCATATGATTAAACGACGAACAATTATTTTTGTTTATTTTTGTAGGTTCTTTGGTTAGTATAGAATCAAAGATGCCGGGTATTGTGAAAAATGAAGCAAAAGCAATGAAAGAGTTTGAGAATCATTCTCTCTCTAAGAGCATCTTAAATCTAACCAATTCACCACAAAGTGTATGTGATATGCACTTTTCTCGTCGATCACCTTCGACTAGTAGAAGCTTTGGATCCGAGAGTGATTGGTCTATAACGGATTCGGAATTTTCCCATTTTGGTGGAGAACAAGTGAGGAAGTTGGAGATTGTGAAAGAGGAAATGGAGAAAGGTATAAAGAGGGATTCAAGAGCTAAGGGAAGAAGTCCTAATGCAAAACCTCCTATTGAAAGGAAGGGTGAGAATTGTCTTTTGAGAAAGCAAAATACAACGGTTACTAATCGTGTTATAAAACTGAATAGTTCTTCGGCTGGAAGATCAAGGTCGCAAAGTCAAGTCGAGAATTCCAAAGAATCGATGTTAGATAATCCTGAACTTGGACCGTTTTTGCTAAAGCAGGCGAGGGACTTGATTTCATTAGGAGAGAATCCTCGGAGCGCTCTAGAATTATCGATTCAAGCAATGTCAATGTTTGAGAAATCTGCTAATGGGAAACCGAGTTTGGATTTGGTTATGTGTTTGCATGTTATTGCAGCAATATATTGCAGCTTGGGGCATTACAATGAGGCCATTCCAATTTTAGAGAGATCGGTCGAGATTCCTGTTGTTGGGGAAGGTCAACAACATGCCATAGCGAAATTCGCCAGTTTCATGCAGCTTGGAGACACTTATGCCATGCTAGGCCAGCTTGAGAAGTCAATTATGTGTTACACGAAAGGGTTGGAAGTGCAAAGAATGGTTTTAGGAGTAACAGATCCAAGAGTTGGTGAAACTTGTAGGTATGTAGCAGAAGCTAATTTTCAAGCATTGCGATTTGATGAGGCGGAGAGGCTTTGTCAAATGGCTCTTGATATTCATGGAGCAAATGGTTCACATTCTTCTCTCGAAGAGGCGGCGGATAGAAGATTGATGGGACTTATATGTGAAACTAATGGAAATCATGAGGCTGCATTGGAGAATCTTGTTTTAGCAAGCATTGCAATGGTATCAAATGGTCAAGAAGTGGAAGTGGCGTCTGTTGATTGCAGCATCGGAGACACATTTCTGTCGTTGGCACGATACGATGAGGCCATCTTGGCTTATAAAAAGGCCTTGGCGGTTTTCAAGACTCACAAAGGAGAGAATCATCCTGCTGTTGGATCGGTCTTTGTACGTTTGGCTGAGTTGTATAGTAGGACATGGAAAACAAGAGAATCAAAATCATATTGCGAGAATGCACTTAAAATCTATGAAAATCCCATGTCAGGTGTCCCTTCTGACCAAATTGCTAGTGGTTTTGTGAATATTGCAGCTATTTATGAATCAATGAATGAGCTTGAACAGGCACTCAAGTTACTGCACAAGGCATTAGAGATACACAATGATGCTCCTGGTCAACAGAACACAATAGCAGGAATTGAAGCTCAAATGGGGGTCATATATTATGTGTTGGGAAACCAGACTGAATCCTATAATGCTTTCAAGAATGCTGTCTCGAAGCTTCGTGCCACGGGAGAGAAAAAATCGGCTTTCTTTGGTATTGTTCTGAATCAAATGGGTCTTTGTTGTGTGCAACTTTGTGAGTTAACTGAGGCTGCAAAATTATTTGAAGAAGCAAAGGTTGTTCTGGAAAAAGAATATGGCCCCTACCACCCTGAAACACTTGGGGTATATAGCAATCTTGCTGGCACATATGATGCAATGGGAAGGTATTCATTCTTATTTTGTGATTATCTTTTGTTGCTGTTATATACCCTTGTTTGCAAACCGTCAGAGATTATGTGTATATTAGACGCAAGTTAACTATGACAAAATTAATAGAGGCTTTATTTCATCATGGTTTAAGCGTAACAAATATTGAGTCCTATTTTGCTCCGCTTTTACAATGACAAATTATGGATCATATGTTGTAGTCCGTCTTACATATCCTCAAAAACGGTATATATCAAAGCAGACTGTATATCAGACGAGAAATGAAACCTGCATAATTTTTATGGTTTTTAACTTAGATGAAATAAAAAAGTGATTATGTGAAAGTTATTTTGTTCATGCAGTTTGATATTCTTTCTATTTCAGGGTGGATGATGCAATTGATCTAATGGAGTACATTGTGGATGCGAGGGAGGAAAAGCTTGGGACAGCACACTTTGATGTTGTTGATGAGAAGAGAAGATTGAACGAGTTGTTGAAGGAAACTGGTAGAGTTCGGAAGAGAAAAACCATGTCACTTGAGAATCTTTTTGATGTTAATACTTATCTATAAACAAACAACTTTGTCATAAAGGAGTAATGTGATGGAAACTCATTGCTTTAATGTAGCTCTAGACAAGCTAGGTAAAAAGCATAATTCATATTATGGAGCTGAAATTATATGGTTTATTCTTACTAAACTATGCTATATTTTATTTGATAGAAAATTATGCTATATTATTTGTAGATATAATGTACTGTAGTTAATAACAATATTTCGTGTAAGATTGGGAACATACAAAACTGACATTCTATAAAATACATTTATTTTAAATGTATTTAGAATTGTAAAGGGAAAAAATATATATTATTATTAAAAAAATGTATAGTGTTTAGTGTCTAATTTAATTGCCCCATATATATTTCCATCAAGATTAATAGTAAGATTTTGATGTGTTTTAATCACATTAAATTTTATGTTTTTTTTATAATATAAAACACAATCTATTTTAGTTTAATAATATCTAAAAGATTAATTTCCTAACTGACATCCAAACTCTTTGTTTTTTTATTTGAGATTCGAACTCCTGGGGCTTACTTCTATATATATTCTTATTTGGATGGGTCTGCACTTTATCGACACGGATGACTTGCATCGCAATCCGTTCGTTATTGCCAACTTGATTTAAAAATAAATCAATCAAGAAATCAAAGAAAAAAAAAGTCTTTTTAATGTATACCTTTTCAACATTTATATCCTTGATTTGAAATATTTAACAACTTCATCCACAGATAATCATCAATAAATGAAATATAAAATTTATGCAATAACAAACTATAAGAATCAGTTGATATAAGTTTATATTACCAATTGATAAAAATATATTAAAATATAATAAAAATATCTATGAACTAATATAGGTGTTTGAAATTTACTTTATCAAATCTAAAGGGTTTGTACATTTTTATTAACTATTAACTAATATAGGTGTTTGAAATTGATAAAAATATAATAAAAATATCTATTAACTAATATAGGGATAGTTTTGAAAAGTTAAAATTATTGTTTTCGAAAATATTTTTTTGGAATTTTTAAGAGATATATTTTCGAAATAAATTTATTTTTTAAAATTGAGATCTGACTAAAAAAATGTATGAAATATGTTTATTAAGGTGCGTTTGGAAATACATCTTCAAAAATTGAGAACATTTTTAAAATTTTATATGGTGCCTAAAAAATATATAGGATGCGGTATAAAAAATTATCATTTTTAAGTGTATTCAACTTTATTGCGCTATTTAAAACATATAAACAAATATTTTTTATAATAGAATGAAATATAAAGTCATCTTCTCTTATTTAAAACATATATCTAATCAAGTTTGTGACTATGAAAGAGAACCGGATTTAAGAAAACTCTCAATTCTTCTATCTTTTCATTTCTTTTTCTTAAAACAATTCATTGATAGAAGAATACAAAGTGTATTCAAAAAAACAATTACAACATAAAATAACATATCACAAAAACACATGCCAATAGAAATGGGAAATTCTCGACCAACACCAAAACTACCTATTGCAATCCAAAGGATTCGCGCACAAGTCTAGAAAACTAGAGTTGGAATAAGGAATTTCGCCACTACAAGTATGTAACACCCTATTTTTTTATTAAATATTTTATTATATTTTAAATGTTTGAATTATGCATTTTGACTATTTGTTTTATGGTTGGGTGTTGGCGTTGTATGTGTCCTTGAGTTAGTGGTATAGAGAGATGATAGAAGTGAGAAGAATAATTTAGAGTTGCTTTACTAATTAAAAATAATGTTTTATTTGTTTTATTATATTAATTAGTGAAAATAAAATAAATAGTATGTTTCGAGATTTTAGGGAGAATGAGGTAATTACATGAGGATAAATTAGGGTAAATGAGGGAAAATATAAATAGGAGAAATATTATTATTAGAAAAAAGGAAAAATTGGAATAAGAAAAGTCAGCTGCATCATAGATAAAAAATGGGGAGAAATGAGAAAGAGTGGGGAAGAAGAGGCAAAAGGATCAAGGGAGGAGAGTGAATGTTCCAATTCAGAATTTTTAAAAGAAATCTAAGGTAGGGGTGGGAATTGGGTTCAATAATATGGGTATGGATTGAGAGGTAGATTAAGGTTTAATCTTCTTTGTGTTAAGATGAATTGTTGATGCAATCATGATGATAATTATGTTTTCATGTACCATGGTATGAATTGAAATTGTGTGTGATGATGTGTTGTTGTTGTGTCCTTGAGATCAAGGAAATCCATGAAAATTGATAGAATATTGGGTGAATCAAGACATGAATCTAAGTAGTTGAATTATGAGAAAAATTGATAGATCGATGTTAATTACCATGATATATGTGATGTTTTCTTAGACAACTTATAGAGATGATTTTGAATAAAATTGGGATTGGTTTAGGGATTGAAGATGAGATTTTGGTGAAAATCCCGTAACACTGAAAAACTGAAATTTTTGAAAAATCCATCTAATGTTTTGATCATAACTTTTGATCTGTATGTCCAAATGACGCCCTGTTTGAAGCGTTAGAAAGTTAATAATCAGGGCTATAACATGGTAGTGGTTGATGAGATGTTTGAATATTATCTATGTATATACTATGACATAATTATATTTGATTGTTCATATGTTATTTTTAATTATGACATGCTTTGACGTTTTACCTCATAACTTTTGACTCGTAAGTCTAAATAACGCCCTGTTTGGAGCATTAGAAAGATAACGCTCAGAGACATAGAATAATAGCGATATGTGAAAGGTTTATATATTATTCCTATATCTACTACGTCTTTGGAGTTAATTGTTTATATGTTCGGTTGTTGAATCAATGCATTGTTGTGATAATGTTGTGTGATAATGATGTTGATATGTTGATGTTGTCATGATAATATTATTAAAGTGTTGATGATGTGGTTGTGATGTTACAAGATTATATGTTTATGAGTTTGCATATGTGAGTTACTGAAGTTGATGTTGTTGTTGGTTGTAGTAATATTAATTAATATTGTGTATAATGTATGATGTTATGAGGATATTGTTAATCATGTTATATATTGAAATATATGCATGCTATTTTGATGGTGATTATATTATTGGCGGCATACACGGTTAGAAGAGGGGTCAATGTGTATGTGTTGTTGTTGTGTGTTAAGAGCCCATGAATTCATGTTATCAGAACTTGGTTCTTTTTGGTGAGCCTCAATCCTATGGTGATGGATCAGGTGCGAATAGTTAATTCTTATTATGGGGTATTAGTGAAGCATTACATGTGATGGTGTTAACAAGTTTTGGTGAGCCTCGATCCCATTATGATGGATCGGGTGTGAGTAGTTAATTCCTATTATAGAGGATTAGTGAAGTATTACCTATGGTGATGGTAGCGATTTGGTATGCTCCGGTTCCAAGAGGGAATCAATCCTATGGTGGGGATCATAGAGTGAAATGAACCTGTGTATTCATAATTTGGTACCACATGTATGTTGAGTCAGTTGTTGATGCATTGCATTTGAGTTGCATTTGTGATTTCCTGGATGTTATGTTGTGTGGATGAGAATACTTGATATGCCTATGTGGTTTTATTTGATGTGTGATATTGTTAGATTAATCTACTTCCGATTGTCTTTTACCATTTTATTGAATCGTATTCTAACCCCTTTTGTTTGAATGTTGTCTTTACATGGGCATCGTACAAATACTCAGAAGTAGCACTATTGAAGTAAGTGGAAGATAGCCTTGGAGTTAATTTCATAGTTTATTGCTTTTATTTAGTGGTTCCTTACTTTGATCATGTAACAATGAGTTGGGATAAATGCTTGATTTGACTTTTGTATTGTTGTTGTCAAAGTTACAAACTTTTTGTGTTGTTGAGATTTTTAAGTTGTTTTGAGTTCATTTTCATACTCTTTTGATTATGATATTAAATGAATATTATTCTTCACTTTATTACCTCCCTGTTGCACCCTAAAATTTGACCAACATTTATTTACCCATCAAGTGTTTGAAGGTTGATACCTGATCGGGAAAATAGCAAGTGTACTATTTTTACCAATTGTAGTAATAAGGGAAAAGTCTCAAGTATCGATCTCGAGGACTGCGTAGTAATTAACGGAATTTTTAGGATTCAATTGAACAAAAGGTCTAGTGGTTTGTTTGGTAGCAGAGTAATATCACAAGTAATTAATCAATCTAAGAACAGTGTTAGGGGAGTGGAGACGACACGAGTAAAGACCCTGTATGATTAGTCTACTATACTAGTTATTAACCTTAATTTATCAGTTGGTCACTTTAGTTGCCTTAATTCCTTAATGGAAACCCTTTGATGATTTTCCTGTTCACTAATTCCTCAGTGTCCCTGAAAAACATCAAGCAATAGTTCCGACCATAAAATACGTGACACGGGATATCCTCATTCCTAAGCAATATCGACCGTGATACTATTTTGCACAAGTGTTAGGTTGACTTTCCAGACTAACGCCTAAGCACAATTCGAATTCTACTTTCCAATATGAATGCGAATAGGATTAATGCAAAATAAAATATATTAAGGTAAAAACATAGTTCTCATAGAATAATTAAACAAACGTCATTACATCGCACTAAGGACCACCCCCTAACAACTTGGGGTTTAGCTACTCATGTTCTTGGTAAACATAAAAGTAATTAGAATTAAAAAAGGAGAAGATCATTACAATGCAAGTTGAAATCCTTGGATCATCAATTGCTTCCGCTTTTGATCGATCTTCTGTTTCCAGCCGAACTCTCCTTTCCGTTGTCAATCCTAATATCAGTTCAAAAGTCCTCCCTTACTTTCTAAAATGTGCCTCTTATATATAAATTCAAATTATATAGCGAAATGTCTCAAATGCCCTTCGAAATAGGTCTGACAGCAAAAAATCAGAAAACAGAGAAATTTCACGTTCAGTGGCCTTGACACGGGCCGTGTTGTGCAACACGGGTGGCCGTGTCAGGCTGCTGGCTTCTTCAGGGCGTGTTCCTCTCCAAGGGCTGCAACATGGGCCGTGTTGCATGACACGGGCACCCGTGATGCAAGTCTGAGTCTTCTTTTTTCATCTACTTTGGTCCACCCGTGTCTGCCAGTCGTGTCCTTCATGACACGGGCCGTGTTGTGCAACACGGGTACCCGTGTTACAGCTCTGAGTTCCCTTTTTCGCCTTTTCTTTTCCTCCGAATGCGGTGCGATTGTCGTGCTCTCCATTCCTGCCAAAAACACACTAAAAGAAACCAAATCAAACGCACCAGCGGCAAAAGCAACATAAACTTCAAAATAAGACTCGAAGACACACAACTACGAGTAATGCAGATAGTAACAACTAAAGCTTCGAAAACTAGATAAAAACATTGCAAAATTAACCACAAACAGCATTTGAAAACACAACTGAAATCCACCGATCAATACCTTCATCAGAAAGTTCAAGAGATCCTCAGAGGAATTGGTTGAAACCAAGGTTGTGTGTCTCATAACTTGAGAGTTGTGGGTGCTCCTCAGATGATTCTGAGACTTTGAAGAATGGACTTGAAGCTTTGAGAAAGCCTATGAGATGTCTTGAAAGCCATCATGAAGCCCAGAGAGGTCATTATGCAAGAATTCAGAAGATTCAACCAAGAATGGTAGAATTAGGGTTTTGACTGGGTCAACCCTAGGTCAACTGAAGATTTCGAGAAGGTTGAGACCTAATCCAAGGGCCATGAGATCATGGAATGATGTATGGAGATACTATAAGGATTATTCCTAGACCAACTCATCATGATTGAGGAGTTTGAGAAGTTTCAAGCTAGGGTTACTAAGGATTGACAGTGTAAAATCCCCTAGTTTAATCCCTATCTTCCAGGCAGTTTTAGCTCAAGATGTGATTGTCATCTCATCTTCCCCACAACATGAATGTTGTAGAGCTTGTTCTTATCTTTAATTTGAGTTGTAGTAGTCCTTGATATGATTTGCAGAGCTCAAGTTATGGTTTTGACAAATTACAGGTCATCTGAAGTATGTGAATCTGGGTCCTTGAAAGTCACCCAACTTGCAGACAACTTTTGCCCTAGTAGGATGATTCCTATGATCTCTTGGTCAACATGAATGTTGAATAGCATCTTCTTATCTTTCTAGAGAGTACTAGAAGTCCTTGATAGGATTTGTAGAACTCAAGTTATGGCTTTGACAAGCCAAGGGCATTTTGGTCATTTTGAAGTTATAGGTCATTTCAAGCATATGGCCATATCTCCTACTTCCAAGCTTCAAATGGAAAAACTTTCAACATCAAAGTTTCTTAGAATGATGTTTTAAGGCTAGTAGGGTGGTCATGAGATGTTGAAAAGGCTCATAGCAAAAAGTGATAAAAATGGCCTAAAAATGAGGCATAAGTTAATTCAAGTGAAATGGAAAATCCTAAAATCCAAGCTATAAACCCTAACCATGTCATATGATAGGTCATTTTGACTCCCAAGGGCATTTTAAGAACAATGGTTCAGCCACAATTTTGATTTGAGGCTTAAATTTTGGAGTTGCTTTGTAAAAGTCTTACTTGCATAATGGGGCACCAAGTCAAAACAAAGAAAAGCTTCATAAACAAGGTGTTTAAGCTTTGTATCTTGTCCAAAATACCACTTAAGGAGAAAATGAAGATAATTACTCAAGTTATAGGGTTTTTGTCATGATATCTCATGTGGTGGGAAGTGAAATGCAAGTTACCATATCATAGAAAATTCAAGTCCTTTCTAGATGATTCTAAGAGGTTCTAGATCTTTCTAAACATGTCTATATATTGATCACATTCTCCATTGGTGAGGGGTTGGTGATTGTTGATGTTAATGGTGGTAGAGAATAGAAATTGAACCAAAAATTCTCCATTTGCAAATTGAATTGAAACTTCATTTTTTTCTTCATTACCCTTCCATTTCTTTCCACAAATCATCACTACAAACCTCCCTGGACATGTTCATGCTAGAGTAAGGTTCCATTGTTGAAGAATTGGAGCTTTCCAAGTGAAGTTGCAAGAGATCAAAAGTGATTGGATCTGAAGATACAAGCCATCTCCATCAAATCTTGTGCAAGAAGAGTATTGTTCATCACCTAGAGACCATTCTTGAAGATCTACAAGGATTGATTCGAAGCTTTTCACTATCTACCATTGCAAGAGTCAAGGTAAGCAAAACCACTTCCACACTTTGATTTAGGCATGGCTAGGGTTAGTTCTTGTTGTGAAACCATTAGAGACCATTAGGTGATTCATTTGGATGAGTTTTAGACCAATTAGTGAGGTTTCATTAATGAAGGTTGATTCTTGATGGAGGTAGAACACACTATTTAATGGATGATAATGCACGAATTTTGGTTGGTTTTAATCAGCATGGCATAGGGATTAATTATATATAAAGATTGTTGAGTTTTGTGATGGTGGAAAATTGAAGAAAGTTTGGATTCTTGATGTTGTACTGTTCGGGTATGATGATAGAGAGAGTTTTAATGCAATCTAATGGCATGGTTGGATTCTACATAGAATTCTAGTCAAAATTGGTTCTTGGATCATGGCATTTGGTGGAATATTGAAGTCATACGAAGGTGAGGAAGATTGGTGCATGGAGTTTGTTTTTTCATGGATTCTAAAACCCTAGGTGTCCAAAGGAAGAAGACATAATCTAGACCATTGATCACATGTAAGACCCTTTGACTGAAAAGACCATCCTGCGGCCGAGATTTTATTAAACTTTAAAAATTCATAACAAATTGAAAAATCATTATTTTTTAATGAAACTTTTTTTCTCATTTTTCATTTTTTGTATAGAAAAATATAAAATCATAAAATAGCCATTTTATTTCATTTTTATATTTTTTGCACATTTATACTTTTAATTGCTTTTTTAATTCTTTTAGTTGGTATGCTAATTTGTAGAATTTAATTAGGATAGTTCCCTTAGGATTTTGAGTTCAATTTTTTTAGGATAATTAGATGAATGGTTTAGGGTCCCCCTGAATTAATTTCATAATTTTGTGATAATTTTTAGGTTAGTTTTAATTAGGTAGTTCTAGGTAGTATAGAATTTGATTAAAACTTTAGCATAGGATCATAACAATTTTAGATTTAGGTTTTATAGGGCAATTTAGTCTATGGGGAATATATGGGACTTAAGGGTAGTTATTTAGGGTCCCCTAGCATTTATATTAGGAATTAATAGAATAATATACTATTTTTAGTTGATTTTTGAATTGAATGATTGTTTGTGTGGCCTTTAGGGCAAGTTTTGTTTAGTTTGCTTTGCTTTGGAGTTTTCCTTTGGTTTGAGGAGCATGGCATATCTTTGTGGAGCTTATTGGAGCATACTAGAAGATTGGAGGAGGCATGGAGGAGCTTGAGGAGCTTGTTCTTCTTCTTTTTGTGTTGTTTTAGGGTTAGGATTAGGAAGAGCTTAGATGTAGATAATTTCTTTCTCAAACATGGATAGTATTCTTCACATCCATTCCTCCCTGTGATTCAAAGTCCTTCCAGGGTATACACCTCTCTCCTTTGGAGGGATTAGTGTCATACCCAAGAGGTAGAACTTTTGAGGGAACCCTTCACTTGATATTGAACCCTTATAGGTCACCTTTGGTGATCAAATAAGCAGTTCAATATCCCCCAGTTTATCCAGTAGTGATTTCTCTCTGATTTGATTTGTCTTGAGAGCTGTCAGAGCCTGAGCATGAAGATGAAGAATTCATTGAAGATTATTGAAGAGGATGAATCCTTGAAGACTGCCATTCCAGCTGAAGCTTGAAGAGCATGAAGATCAAGTTGATACTTGAAGATCCCTGAAGATGGTGAAGCCTGAAGGTGGAGCTGATCAAAGAAGCTGAAGCTTAAGGGAGAAGATGAGTTGATACTCATATTGTAGGGTTGATACCTGGAAAGCAGTTGATGATTGAAGTCTGAAGACTGAGTTGTTGCTGGAGGAGCTGAGGCTTTCTTCTGTTTTTCTTTTCTGTATTGTGTGTTTTGCTTGATTTGTCTGTTGCATTAGATTAAGTCCATCTAGAATAAGTAGAATCTAGGAGCATGATTGCATTAGAGGTTGAGTTGCTCCCTCTGCTTGTATTGTTATTGTGTGGCTTTGCTTGCGGGTATTCGGTAGAGCCCAGCTCCCTTGCCCATGTGGTTTGTTTGCCTGATGGCATTTTATTTCATTTTATCTGTATGATTGCAGTTTACTGTTTATTGCTTGATAGCATGTTGTTTATTTTCAGTATGATTACTGTTATTTCATTCTGGCTTGAGGTTGAGACGAGCTTGTGGAGGCTGAAGCCCCACACACATTTCCTCCCTCACTTGCATTGCATGCATTTTACTGTTAAGCTGATGCTTTGTCTGTTTTGGTGTATCATTGACATGATCCCTTAGGACTCTCATTTCCTCTGATGAGGATTTGATGATAGACTTTTAGGTTGAAACCTATGCATGACAACTTCTAGGAGTTCCCTGTTCAAACCTCAACCATAGGATGAATCCATGGCATGATAACAGTAGGACTTGATAGTCTCCCTCCTAGTTGGGCATGTTCTCTTCTCATCTCAAAACAGTTTAAGATACAGTAATCATGAATGATTTCTTTCGTACGTTACGAGCCTTAAGCTATCTGAGAAAGGGTTGTGGGAGAGCTTCTTTTCCACAGTCTGGATGTTTAGCATGGTACCCTTTGGGTGACATGCGACGCATTCACTCTCAGGTCATAGCCTCTAGTGCGGTTGAAATCGCAAACACAATAAAAAACACTTCTTTCGTGAAAACAGGAAATAAGTCGTAGTTTCCCGAACTACGTATGCTCTGATCTCTCATGCCTGTTGAGAGTACGTAGGCACAAGATGGCGAAGTCTTGGCGAGCTACCTTCCCCCATAACCCCTCCGTATGCCGAACTACGTTGACTCTGATTTCTAATTCTCTGATGAGAATACGTATGCATAAAGTGCGACGCTTTGCCGAGTCATTTTTCTTTTCTTTTTCAGCCAGCCTCGATAGGTAGATAGAATAAAACCAACCCGTCCGAGTAAACAAACAAGCGAAGATCCCGTCGAGTACGACGGACGTGAGGGGTGCTAATACCTTCCCCTTGCGTAACCGACTCCCGAACCCAGACAATGGTTGCGATGACCTTGTCTTACCCTTTTTCGTCAGTTTTTTCCGATCGTTTCCTTTCCCGCTCTGAGGGATAAATAACGAAAGGTGGCGACTCTTCTGTCATGCCGGCACCTTATTTTCGCGCAAGCGACACTCCCCAAACAAAACGTCTTCAAATCCTATCAATCTGCCTGCAAATAGACATCGGTGCTTTATAGAAAGATAGCCAAAACACTAGAAAACTGGTGAGCACTGAATTTAATAAGGTAATTCTCCCAGCTAATGAGTGCAACTTCCCTTTCTAAACTTCCAACTTTGAATTAATTTTTTCAACCAGAGGATTCCACATTTTGATTCGTCTCGAATTGCTCCCAATTGGAATACCCAGAAAAGTAAAAGAAGGTTCTTCAATTTTATCGAGAGAAAGCTTGTCGCTGCATGTAAAGTATGTCGACTAATGTTAATTCAAATTAATCTACTTTTATGGAAATTCACCGTCAAACCTGAAATGAGTTCGAATCCTCTAAGGATAGCCTTTATAATCCAAAAATTCCTCCAGCCCCTCTCCCAACTATCAAAGCGTTGTCCGCGAATTGAATTAACTCCACAAAAGTAACTTCATTTGCAATAAAACCTTCATAAGCACCAGTTTCCACAACCTTCTTGAACATCCCTGCTAGCCCTTCAGTCACTATCACGGAAAGAGAAGGTGATAGAGGATACCCCTGGCGTAAACCTCTGCTAACTGCAAAGTCAAGAGTAAGACTACCATTAACCAATATTGAAAAATGACAATTGAAGATACACGCTTCCATCCAACGCTTCCAATTAACTCCAAAAACCATTTTGTTCATCATAGCTCTCAAAATCTCCCAATTAACACAATCACACGCCTTTTCAAAATTCACTTTGAATAAAACACACTCCTTCTTTTCTCTCATAGCTGCATCCACCACCTCATTAGCAATCAAAATCCCATCCAGCATCTGTCTCTCTGGCACAAACGCAGACTGACCCTCCGAAATAAGACTGCCAATAACCAACTTAAGTCTATTAGCCAAAACCTTTACAATGATTTTGTAAAGACTGCTCACAAAACAAATGGGCCTATAATCCCCCAAGTTTGTAGGATGTAAAACCTTAGGGATAAGGATGAGGAAAGCCAAAGAAATAACTTTAGGCAGAAACGACGTTTTATGAAAATCTTGCACGAAATCAATAATTTCCTTTTTTCATAAACGCCCAACATTTCTTAATGAAGCCTAAATTATACCCGTCTGCCCCAGACTTTTTTCGCCATCACAACTCCAAATCGCTGTCTTAATTTCCTTTTCTGAAAAAGGTTCCTCCAAGGACTACGTATCCACCAAAGATAAAGCTTTGAACTGGATTCCTTCCAAAAAAGGCCTGCTTCGGTCGACTTCCTTAAATTTACAATTGAAAAAAATCATGAATTGCTCCCTTCACTTCAATCATAGAGTCTACCTTCCCATTCTCTATTTCTACTTCACCAATGAACTTTCTCCTATTTCTTCCCTTTATGATATTATGAAAAAAATTTAGAATCGAAGTTTCCCATTTTATTCCAATTCACCCTTGCCTTTTGTAACAACAAGTTATCTTTAAGATATAACTTCCTCCACATGGTTTTTCAAGATAAGGCTATCTTCTGCACCATATCCTCAACCTCATTCCCATCAACTGAAAATAGGTTAAGATCAAACTCGTTAATCAAGTCCACCTATTCATCTACCTTAAGATCAATCCACCCATAATTTCCTTATTCCACTTCTTAAGGCTTCCTTTCAACATCTTCAATTTCTATTAACAATGAAGTCACTTCTTCCCTCAACATTGATCTGCTTTCATTCCAACTCCACAAATTTCAGAAAACCTTTATCCATAAACCAACTGTCATTGGTTTTAAATGGTTTAGGACCCCAATCAAACGAACGCAACTTCAACCAAATCGGACAATGATCCAAAATATCTATCTTACTAATGGTTTGACCAACCACCCCCACGTATCAATAATAACATCAACCACCAAGAAATGATCGATCTTGCTCATATAATTGCCATCCCCACTATACCAAGTGAATCGATTTCCAAAAGAAGGCGGATCCACCAAATCCATGTCTTTGACGAACTCATTGAACTCTCCAATTTCAACATTCCTAGACACTGAAGCATTCCCTTTTCTTTCTGTTGGATCATAAACTACATTAAAATCCCATCCAATGATCCAAGGACAATTTGACAACTTACTCTTTATATTGACCAACTCCCTCCATCAAATTCTATTTGCACCTATACTACAACCTGAATACACATTCACCGCATAATATATTTCCTTCTTCCAATAAAGTTTCATACGAATAAACCCCTCCCATTTGAAAAAGTATATAGGAGAAATCAAATACACATTCCACAAAGTAATTATGCCCCCATATAGACCTACAACATTATTACTAAACCACTCTACTTCTTTATCCCCCCAAAAACTCTGAGCAATTTTATCATCAACCTCCCTTAATTTTGACTCTTGAATAAAGAAGATATTAGCTTTACCTGAGCCAATAATGTTGTTGATTATCTTTATCTTTGTGCAATTTCCCCTCCTCGAATATTCAAGGAATCAATAATTATAGTTTACCAATCTTAAGCGCCTTCTTACCATTGAATCTAGCTTTGTCCTTAACTTCCATCTTCGCAATCTTTTTTGCATAGTCTTTCTCATTTACCTTTGACACCACCCCCGTCTTCGAGATGATATTCCACACTTTTTAACCCACATTAGACTCTAATTGATCCCAAATTTTGAAATTACAAAGTGTCACAGCTGCGAAAAAACAACCGGCGGAAACAAACAGAAGAGTCGTCACCAAACGTTATTTATCCCAAAGAGATGGAAAATAAATGATCAAAGAAAACCTAAGAAGAAAGGAGAAGACAAGGTCATTGTAACCAAATATTGGGTTCGGGAGTCGGTTACGCAAGGGGAAGGTATGAGCACCCCTCATGTTCGTTATACTCAATGAGATCCATGCTTGTTGTCTAATCAAAGGGTGAGTTATCTAAAAATCTACTGCTAAACGGGGGAGGAAAAAGAAAAAGGAGTCTCAATAGGAAATCGTCGCCCTATGCCTATGTATTCCCTCGTGCAATGGGAAAGTCAAAGTCAACATGGTTTAGAAAACTACGGGGTGATGGGAGAAGGTTGCTCACCAAGACATCATCGTCTTGTACCTACGTATCCTCATCTGATATGAGAAATCAGAGCAAATGTAGTTCGGGTAAACTAGACCACTGGTTGGTTAAGTGGCTTTTATGAGTGATGTTAAGTTTCCATTCCAGCAGTTAGGGTCGATGTCTGTTTGCGGTAGAACAAAATGTAACATACTTTTTTTTGAAAGCAATTTTGAAGCAACTCCCGAAGGATAAAAAGGTTTGAATTTTGTTTAAGAGTTTTAGAGAAATGAATTGAATTTGTTTGAGATTCATGTTGCACTAAAAACTATGATATAGGAGTGAATGTGTCGCATATCGCTCAAAGGGCATACACTCAACACTCTAGACAAGTGAGGAGAAAACCCCCACTCATCATTTCCTATATACTTAAGGCTCGTGGCACACAATGTTCGTCATTCTTTATTAAATGTCTTAAAGTTGTTTGAGATGAGAAGAGAAGACACAAAAGAAAACACTAAAGGGAAACTGAGAACCCTAATGTTATCATATAAAATGGTATTAAGGTTAGGATGAAAAGGAAGTCTACCTAATGTTATCATACAAATGATGAACCTAAAGTTGAGATCAAAGAAGGGGCTATCCTAATTGTTATCATGTAAAGGATTGAAAGCCTAATGTCTCTCCTACTCCCACCTTAATCAGAAATTAAGTGGGGCTAGGAATCCTAAGGAACATGTGAACAATCACAAGTAAACACCATACTAATCAATCACAAATAAAAATAAAAACAAGACTTAACCAAGTATCAAGAAAAGAAAGAAAAGTAAGAAGAATGAGATTAAGAAGAAGAAGCAACACCAAGTAAACACTCATAGAAGTTCAACTCAAAAGGCAAAGTAAGCAAACAAGCAATCATTAATCTCAATAATACAAGGCACACATCAACATCATGTTAAAGTAACAATAAAATGAATACATGCCAAACTATACTCAAAGATTGGAAGTCAAAATAAATTGGCAAAACAGAGCACCAAAACACACACAAATGACTTAAAGTCCAACAAGAAGTATTATCAATCATCAAGCAAAGGGAAATGAAGTCAAATGAGATGAGAAAGAAGATAGGGAAGTAGAAAAATCATATCATGTTCAACTCAATTCAAATATTAGAAAATGAACACAAGAGTGTCAAGCATGCATCTCACCAATATCCAAACAAATAGCAACGACTAGCTCATACAAAAACACACTTCAAATGATCAAACATGTCAGGTTAAAGTATGAAACTAGGTGAGGGTAGAAACATAATCATGTGCATCAATACCTTATCAACACATGAATCACAAGAAGAAATATCAAAGATCAAGCTCAAAGTATACATAAAGACTAATCAAGCATATACCACAATCATCCTTAAAGAAAAGGAAATATTCAAACAAGGCACAAGGCACAAATGAACAAGCAAATGCACACCATACCATAAAGATCAGAACCAAACATAAATTATACACATCATATTCATTTCTAAGACATCATACAAGTTCAACAAGTATCATGCCAAAAAAGTTAGACAAACACCATTCGAATCATCCATAGCAAGAACAAAATGATCATGTAAAGAGAAATATGAGAAATGATCATACAATGAACATCACATCATGCAAATAAAAAACTCAAACATGTCATCCAAAGCATACAAGTATTCACAAATATCCATTAGGTCACACAAGAAATCATCTTAAGGAATTAGGTCAAGAACAACAAATGAGCAAGCTCAAAACAACGTCAACTTAAGAATTCAACCATAAATTGAAAAATAATCAAATGAAAGTGAAACCAAAGCTCAAACCAAGTTAAGACAACATTTTACCACATCAATAAATCATCTCAAGCTTCACTCAAACACAAGTAGGCAAAATGGATTCAAACTATGTCAAACCTCATGCATATACAATCCAAAACCAAGTCACAATTAGGCATCAATCAAAAATAGAAAAATAACCTAATAAAGTTTAAAAAAAAGGCTCTAACTGATGTTATACCTATCAAGACGAAGTGTGCAAAAAATATCAACAAGATTTGTTCAAATGCATCAGTAAACCAAGTCAACAAGGCAAGGGTATCACAATGATCGAGCATGCATTGAGAACAAAATAAAATCAACTAAGAACCAATCAAAAATTGATCATCCAAACACCAAACCAACATTCAAACAATCATTAATGAAGTTTCAAAACATGGTAAAAGTATTGGATCAAGTAGGCAAATCAAAAGCATTAAGAACACAAACCATAGCCAAAGACAAAATTGTAAAAGCACTCCAGAAAAAAAATATAAATGAAATAGGATAATCAATTTAAAAATAAAATAAAAATATGAAAACTAACTTAAGAGGTCAAAGGACCATAAATATATTTTTGCAGAATTTTATCATGGTTAGAAGTAATTAAAATAAAATGAAATGAAAATGATAAGAAAATAAAACTAAAATAAGAAGAAATAAGGAAAAGGGGGTGCAAGAGTAATTATGGAAATAACATGATTTAGGTTATAACGCGCCTTGGGCTGAAAATAAGGAGGGTGCAGAAAGAAATTACGCTGAAGCCCAGTCCAATAATCCAAACAAATATTCAGAAATAAACCAAAAACGTACACACGTGCATTCATTAAAACACATAAGCTCCACATAAGCAACACATAGGCTTGGTCAACATGTCAAACGGAAAACACACGTAGATGCCGAAGCTTGGGCTCCAGTATTCTTCTCTGGTGACCTACGTCGGAGGTGACTAAAAACAACACAAAACACAAAAACGAAGACGCAATATTTTTCACGTAGAATCAGAATTTGGCCTAAAAAATCAATGATAACCATCCTAAGGCCATGACATTAGGGCGCGAAAGAAGATACACAAACTAGAAACTTGCTTGAAAAGAAACAACTATAACCCAACTATACTTTACATCAACCCATGGTCCAAAATACTCAACAAACAAGGTTTATAACACGTGAAAAATAGGAGACAGAGATTGAGAAATAGTTACCAAAGAAGGAAGCTTGTATGTTGCTGACCTTACTTCAAACCTTCAACCAAGACTCTCTTTTACTTCTATGGAACCTTAGGATGGAGATAGGGGTAGTGAAATGAGTAGAAACCCTTGATGAATGAGTTTTGAAATATGGAAGAAATTTGAATGTGAGAGTTTTTCTTGATTTGAACTTGTGCAAAGTGAGGCTGATTCCTTCTCATTAGGGTTTTTAGGCTTATATAGTGAGGTTTGGGATGGTTAAAAGTGGTTTACTATGGTTAAAGGAAATGTCACTTGTTTTTTCGCAAAATTTAAAAATTGGAAGGATGAAAGAGAGTGGCACATGTTTATTTAGTATGAGGGTGATGTTTCTAAGTGGAAAAGGACCAGAATGAGGCATGAGAATGACACATGAGTGGAGCAACACCTTGTTTGTGCAGGTTATGTTCATTTGGCATTTTGCTTCTCTTGGTATAACTTGCTCATGAAGGAGCATATGGCATACGTTATGTTTGACACACTTTAGGAAATGTTTGGTGATGTATCATGCGTGGGAAAATGGTAAGGAGAGGTGTTTTGGTGACAAAATTTAAATGGTGTACAAAAATAGAAACATGGCATGGCTAGTAACAAATTGATAGGTGAGGTTTTGAGTTCATGGGAAAGTATGAAGATCAAGGAACATTTATCATGTTGAAAACAAATTAAGGTGAGGTTTGGAAGGTTATGAAAATTTGCATTGAAGTTGATCACAAAAATCTGCGTAAAGTAACTTAGAAAAAATTCTAAGTTATGAATTTTTGGCAACTTTGACACCCTATCTTTGAAAGCACATAACTTGAAGAGTTTTGATCCAATGAAAGGTTTCTCGTAATGGATAGAAAGCTTGAAGAATTATCTTAAACTTTGATGTTTGAAGGATGATGAGATGGAGTTAGGATCTTGGTGAAAAATTCCTTGGAAGATTGGTCCAAAAATCTGCCTAGAAACTTGACAAACTTGACATCTTTGAAACCCTAACTTGGAGACATCATAACTTGAGTTCTACACATCCAATGGAAGAGTTATAGTACTCAAAAGAAAGCTTAGAGGATACTCTACAACTTTCACGCTGGAGGGAAACTCATTTTAAGATTTTATCACCATGTAAGATAGGCTTGAAAGTAGGTACTTCAAGCTGAATTTCTATACATAGAAAATTTTCTAAGTGTTGAAATGACAAAATTTTGATTTTCTCAACTTTAGCTCATCATATCTCCCAAACTATGGATCTTTTAGATTTGCTTCCTTCCATAAGTTTATATTTCATGATGTCCTCTTTAATTTTATAACAAGTTTGCTTCCATTGGATTAAGGATGAAAAAGTTATGGAAGTTGCAAAATGACTATAATTTAGGGTTTTCCGCACTTAGAAAAATTTCACTAAAACCCTAATTCAACCGATCTCCTGATTTTATGTTTCCTCTTGATTTTTATTGTTCCAAACACATGAAATCTCTTGAAAACACATAGCATACCCTTGGTTGACCTTGATATCCAAGATTTTTACCCCATTGAACCGCAATTGACTTTTGTTGACCAAATGAAATCCTAGGATCATTTCCACTGATTGAAGCTCTTGTGATGGCTTGTGATGACACATAATCCATGTAGGGGACCCTCAAGATGTGTGTTTAACTTTAGAATCATGTCTTGCCCAAGGAAATAGCCACAGATTCCTTTTGAACCAAAACCCTAGTCCAATTATCCATAAGATATAAGGAGGTAAACAATGCTTGAATTCTTGACTCAAATGGCTGTTAGAGTTATATTGATGATGAGGGAATCTTATGACTTGAGATTGCCACAAAGTTGAGCATGAACCCTTTGTTGAGCTTTTGAAGATGAAGCCTTTCCTTTGAGTGTTGAACAAGATACCTTGATTCCTTGTCTAGAACCAATGTTATGCACTAATGCCAATGCAAAATGATATGAAACATAAGGAAAGATATAAGAAAAAGGATGGAAAAATTTTGGGGTGTTACAAAAAGACGAACATCCGAGTCAGATATTACATCACAACAAAGAACTGCTATTGCTGAGTAACTATTTGAGCTATCCATGTGTTCATATTGAAGATTACGAGCTGATGAAGAGTTAACTTTACCTCCTTTGTTTCTATTTTTAAGTAAATCAAAACATGAGGGCTGAGAAAAGGATTCTATAGTGTTCATAAAGTATAACAGCCCAACATCATTAGCTAGCCCCAACACTCTCTTTTTGGGCTTTACCGATTTGTTTCCCTTAGGCCCACATAGCTCTTCCAAGCTTTTCAACTTGACCTTTTTCAAATTCTTTTTAATCCCAGAGCCATTAGACATAGTTCCTCCTTCCAACAACCTAGGAGAAATTGACAGATTACAACTGACAATCAAATTTCCAAGTGCCATTCTGTTGCCCACGTTTATTAAGGAACTTTTCAATGCAGCTACCTCCTTAACCACCTGAATCGCAAAGTCAAAGAC
This sequence comes from Lathyrus sativus, assembly GCA_963859935.3. NCBI lineage: Eukaryota > Viridiplantae > Streptophyta > Magnoliopsida > Fabales > Fabaceae > Lathyrus > Lathyrus sativus. The sequence continues at coordinate 569,108,726 of OZ012738.1, read as the reverse complement.
AAACATATTTTCCCCATAAACCTCATTAGTTTGCAAAACTAAGGTATCCTTAGGGATGATCCTCTCCAAACAATATTCTTCCCTCACATCAATAGGGTTGAACTCTTCTCTAGCCACAAACTGATTGACACAACGTCTGCCAACCCTATTTTCCTCTACAATCCCATCATGTCTGACTTTGTTCTCTTCCCAACAATGTTTACTCCACGGGCTTTCCAACTCAGACGACGAGTATCGAACGTCTTCTTCCAAATTCTGCTCTTTTGCAGAAATATGGAGATGACCATGATAGTCCTCCGTCATTTTAATGGTAAAAATCTCCCAATTGATCTGCACTTTAAACGTTTCATTTAACACCACTTCACAAGACGTACGAACCACAATTCTAGCCATATCCATGCATTCACCCTTTAAAGTGTTTTCATTAACACAAACATACTTCCCCATTGTTTTAGCTAGGATTTCAAAGAAGGAAAAATTTCAAGCATGTTCCGAAGCACCTCAACCACGTAACACGCTCCTTATCAAGATTGTCCTCCTTCCATCTACGGATCTCTGAAAACCATTGTCGCCACTAAGATTCGGCTTTTCTAATGATATCGTTAATCTCATTTTCCTTGCATTCCTCTAATAAACATAAATTTGCACCCAACAGTGTAACCTTGATCGAAAAATATCCCTCAATATCAAAACTAGTTTGAATGTTATAAGACATTCCAGGATTGATTACTACCCCCACATAAGCCTTCTTGAACCTCATCAACTCTGCCTCCTCAGTTCAAAAATTTAAGTGCACCTTTTCCTCTCTCGAAACAGTCCCTTTGCTTCTACCATTCACCACCTCAACAAATGATATTTTATCCACCTTAGCTCCCCAAGCACCACACACTTTATGCACGATATCCTTCACACCTGCTTTATCCTTCATAAAATACCCCAGAATTTTCCCTACAGTCACAACTTTAGCGATCCTTTGAAAACGAGGAACGTTAACATACAACTTTACTTTATCTATTAAGATATTATCCAGGCAAATAACAAGCAAACGACTATCCTCCACACCTTCAAACCTTGCAAAACCGAAACGTTTCCTTACTCAATTTCTCTTCTGCGAATCACCACTTCTATTAGTTCACCATAACTACCAAACATATCAAAGATGTCCTTAGCCTTCACTTTATCCGGAATCTCTGAGAAATACAACGAGCAAATCTCCTTAGCTTCCCTGTCAAAATGTTTCCTCGCTAGTGGAAAAGAATCCCATCTAGCTTTACCCGATACAAAAGCTCTTCTATGAACACCTTCCTTCCACTTTATATAACTACCATAAACACCTTTCCAGGCTAGAGAGAGATGAGAATTTCTCTCTCTAAAAATTATGACTGTGTCTTTAGATTTGAAAATGGTTTTTGATTGTATGGTATATTAATTTATTTTTCAATCATATTTTTTTTCAAGTTATCGTTTTCCATTGCATATACTTATTTTTTATTCATTTTAATTTTGATTATGATTAGTGATATTTTGTTGTGGCAATTTTTTTGTTTCTAATCTTTCTTCTTTGATGTTTGATTATAATTGAATTAATTGTCATTTAAATTTACATATTTTGTTGTTAAATTTTTTAAAGTGTTGATCTGTATTATAAATCAGAAGGTTTTTTCCAATGGAATAGGTATACACAATTATATATAATGACAATTACAACAATAAATAACTTTCATATCTATTTGCTTGAGTAACTCGCCACTCATTCAACTTATATATATAAAATAAAGCAAATGAAAAAGAGGGATAACATAATAATTCCAATATTTTATCTTTTACTTCTATACGTGTGACCTTGCTATTAAACACATCTTTAACCCTGAGAAAAAAAAGAATAACAATATTAACAATAAAATTTATTGTGAATTATTGAAAATTTGAAACACTAACCATTCAATTTCTTAAATTAGTTGAATTTTATTGTTAATTTTTTATTTATGATTTTTACTTTTTGATGTTAGAGAGACATGCAAAATAAATGTCATATTACTTTAAAATTTAATTTGAAAAATAATTTAACTTTTAACAAATTAAAAAAAAAATATTTTCTTACAAACATGAGAGTACTTAAGTAATTTAAATTGAAATCATAATTAAATAAAAAAATATTCGTTTAAAGTTCAACACATATACTCATTAAAAAAAAAAGTAGATAATCGGATACGAGAGCTTGTTTAGACACTAATCTATACCTGTGTAGTTTTTTTTTCCAAATATACAATTTTTAATTTTTATTTTAAATTTTAACCATTTTTTTAACAAATGCTAATTATGTGATGATTTATTATCTTTTATATTATTATCGACTACTATTATTTAAATAATAAATAATAAAATGAAAATTAATTAAAAATAATAATATAATTTATATTTTACACGTATAAATATTATAAAAAACGCATAAACGGACACTTACTTAATTATAATTTTAGAAAGGATCCGTTTAGATGTTAATTGATTATAATAATCTAACACATCCATAAATCAAAATTATTTTATTGATAAATTTGGATACTATATGTGTTGATACTTATCTTTTTATTGTTCAATGAAATTCAGTTTTCCTTCAATGAAATTTACATTATCTTTCATTTTCATAGGATAATTTTGAATATTTATTCAATTAAAAAATCAAAAGAAAAAGAAAAAACTAATAATAAAATAACTGGTTTTTATTTATTTTTATTGAATTCATTAAAAAAAAAGTGGAATAGGATGAGAAAAACATGTGATTTAAATTGCATTAATTGTTCGGTGTATTTCGAAGCCTAAATAGAAGAACAAGATGATATGCTCAGAGAAGGAGGAGAGCAAGTAAAACCCCCAACTCTCCTTTTTTGTCTTCACTCACTTCACTGTAATCTCATTACAAAAACATGGCAACGACGCAACCACCACCTCCTCCTCCCGTCGCCACCGCCACCGCCTCCGATGTAAACCAAGGTTTTGAATTCTCTTCATTTTATTCTTTTCACGTCTCTTATTATCGATCGCCATAGAATCGCGATTTCTTCGCTAGTCAAATCGTAGCATATTCCGATTCTACTTTTCACTTTGAATAATTCTTTTTGCTTTTTGTTTCTCTCTCTTATGTAATATATTTTCACGATTCGTATCGTCCTTGTTAGTTCTCGCTCGATTAGCTGATAGTTTCGCACATTTATGGTTTCTTATTCAGTTTTTGGAGCTTAATTTTTGTTGAATGTTGACTGCTAATTTTTTATTCGAAATTCTTGTATATGATTAGTGATTACCTCAGTGCTGCACTGCACTTATTTTTTGTTACGCTAATGTTTAACTCTCATTCACTAAAATAACAGTGAGCAACAAATCATTACTCCGGTACTGTATATAAACAAGTTAGCAACACTCCTGAAATATTTAGGTGAAGCTACACCATGACAATCTCATTCTGTTTCTCGGTTTCTCCGATTCTTGGAGTTTCAATTAGACTGTGTTTTGGGATGATTAAACAATTTTGAATTTTGAATTTCCAAACAGCATTTCAGTTTTTAGATAAAATTAATCTCCACAATTTATGGTAACAATTTCCAAACAGACTATAGGAAAAACATCCTCCTTTTTTGGAGTCCATATATAGCTTTATTTTGGAAGGATCACACAACTTGATAATCCAGTAATCTGTTTTCGGTAAATGTAAAATATCATGATTGTCATATTTATTTGACTTGTATTCTGTTTTCCTTAATTTTTCCACAACTTGCATAATTTTCATGCTATCTTGTCAAATTCGGCAGTTCCGGCCGTTATCTCGGAACGGAACAGCAAAACCAAGAAAAGCGTGTCAGGCCATGCCGTTCTGTCACATATGGGTAACTCGGCTGGAATGACCGCGATAATGGGATTGGATTTGGAACAACTGCGCTCTGACGTAGCCGCTCCGGCCGTGTTACCCGTATATGATATTACCCTTAAATTTTTGAGGATAGCCAAGTTATTTTATTGGCATTTGGAAATATGTTTTGCTTAAGACTTTGGTTTTTATTTATAAATATGAATACTTCATTAGTATTAAATTATAGTAGTGTCCGCATCACTAAAATATCGTCTGTTCCGCTCCCTCCTCCCGTTCTGTTCCTTTTTGGGGATGGCTGCACCGCGCCGCTATCTGAGATTGATAACTGTTGGAATTTCCGCCTTAATTACGGTCTGCCGCTAGTTGCCTTAATTGCGGCATTTGGCTTGACTTCATTGCAGTCTCCAACACCTTCATTGTGTTGGGTTTAAAGGGGATGGATTTAGTCCACATTGTTTAGAGATTGATCTGTGTTGTGTTTATAAGTGGGGACAATCCTCACCCTAAAAACCGGTTTTGTAGGGATGAGTTAGACCCAACCTAAATTCTGAGATGGTATTAGAGTCTATCCTAAATCCATTGTTAGGCTTCCCGCGTCGTCCACGCTTCGGGCTCATTGAGTGCAACATCATAAAACAAAAAACTATAAATTTATTTACACAATTTGGAACCCTTGGGTTTTTGCTTCAGCTGGCAAAGACTACTCTCACTATTAACAGAGGATTCTAAATTCCAACTTCACCGTTCGTCGCCACAACCACCGCCTTCGCCACCGTCGGTATTCCAAACTTTCTCTTCTGTTCCGTATTATACCTAATTTCATGTCATGAAGCTCCCTGTTTCTGTATCAAAACGGGGTAAGCATGGGAGATAGAAATCTCATGTATGGGTACTCTTCCATGAGGAAACAACTGGTAAACCAGGACGTGCCAGGGCTATATATGTAAAAGATGCAAAAGATCGTTTGCCTATATGAAAGAATATAGACAATCTGGCACCAGCCATATCAAAAGACACATTGCTTTGGGAACATGTCAAAGAAATCTGCAAGCCAATTGCTCCAATACTGGTGCTAATCTACATCTGCATAAGAAACAAGCTAGAGCGAAACCTTACTGTAATTCTATCTCATTTGATCAAGTGCATTGTAACAATAAGATTGCCAAAATGATTATTTTACATGATTATCCATTTCATATTGTAGAACACAAATGTTTCATTGATTTTGCGCGAGCACTTCAACTGCGATTGAATCCACTGAGCTTAAATACTGTCCAAGTGGATTGTGTTGCCATTTATTGCAGAGAGAAGCAAAACCTTTTGAATCTTGTTGACGTGATTCCTAGGCGAATCAACCTCACCTTGGACTTGTGGACTTCAAATCAGACATCGGGTTATGTTTTTTCTTTGTGGCCACTTCATCGATGGTGATTGGAACTTACACCATCCCATTCTTAATGTTTTTGTTGTTCCGTTTCCTGATTTGGATGGTTCCCTTAATCCAACAATAGTGACCTGCCTAAGAGGTTGGCATTAAGGGTCGCTTGTTTTCCGTTCTATTTGATAAACTATTATCCAATGAGACCTTCATAGAAATTTGGTGTGTATTGGAGAGAAAGCTGCTTCATCTCAGCAATTGCTGCAACCATGGATCCGGGGTATAAAATGAAACTCGTGGAATTTACTTTTGCCAAAATATTTGGTGAGAATGCTGAACCATGGATATGAACTGTTGAGGATAGTCTTCAGGAACTGTTCCTCGAATATAGTATATCATACAAGTGCTTCTGTTTACCAAAACAAATTTTGACATCGGGAAAGAGAATATGATGAAAACTGATGCATTTAAAGAAGTGTCACTTGATGCATTTCAAGATGTATCTCTTGATGATGCATCTATTGTTCCTGTTGAAGACAGACTTGTTGAAGATGGACTTTCTGATATTGAATTCTATATACCCGACTTCGCTACTAACCAGACATTTAAATCAGAATTGACTTAATATCTTGAAGAGCCTCTAGAGCCCGGTGTGCAAGAATTTAACGTTCTAAGCTGGCGGAGAATTAACGGATCCAAGTCCCCAACATTGTCCAGAATGGCATCTGATATTTTATCTATGCTAGTATCCACTCTCTCTGCAGATTCTATTTTCGACACAGAAATTAGAAAAATGAATAGCTACAGGAGTTCACTAGACTCTCTGACTCTTGGGGCCCTTATTTTAGTACTAAGGATTGGTTCCATTGTGAATCCAAACCCTTTGATGTTTCACATACACTTGTGAAAATGAAGTATTAGGTTTAAAGTATTATTCATATATACTTTTTAATCTTAAAATATCATGTTTATTATAATTATTATTTATTTATTTGAAAATACAAATTAAATAAAAATATCAAGCATTATGATTATTTTTAAAATAATTAATTATTTAGTTTAATTATTGATTTTTATTGTTATTGAAAAAAAAAATACATTATGCAGGGGCGGGGTTGGGAAACCCGTTCCTTGTTGGGGGTGGGGACCAATTGTTAGCCCCGCACCCGCCCCGTTGCTACGCCTAGATGCTGGAAGCCTAACAATGGATTTAGAATAGACTCTGATACCATCTCAAAATTTGGGTTGGACTTAACTCATCTCTACAAAACCAGCTTGTAAGGTGATGATAGTCCCTACTTATACACACAACACAAACCATACCTCTTAGCAATGTCGGACTAAATCCACCCCTTCAAACCCAACAGAATGAAGAATGAATGTGTTGGAGGCTGCAATTAAGGCAAGCCAAATGCTGCAGTTAAGGCGACTAAGGTATTAGCAACGTGCTTATCATTTTGGATTGTGGCTGATTAATGGTAATGATATTTACACATATTTTAATGCCAAACCTCAACAGCTTTATCTTTATTTTTATACTTAAATGATATCATGAGAAGACTAATACCTTTTACTGGGGTTGAACTGCTAATAATGACTAAGTTAACCAACGAACATGCAATGATAAATCATATTTCTCAATTGATTCCTTAATTTTATTAATACCAAAGAGTATGTTGCTTCATCATTTTACTGTAGCGTTCTTTAGTTTTTCGTTGATTGATTGGATTTGCTAGCAGAATATTACAGATAAGTTGCAGTTATGTTGTTTTGGGTATGATAAAATTGATTTGACGATTCTCTTTTGAGATTTAGGTGCTGAATCTATCCAACCAACAAACATGGATCAGCAAAATGCTGTAGATGAGTCTGTTAAACCCAGTTCAACTACATCAGACTTCGTGAACTCAGAACCATTGCGGGAAGAACAAGTTCAGAATGCTGTGAAATTTCTGTCACACCCAAAAGTTAAAGGTTCGCCCGTCATGTACCGGCGGTCATTTTTGGAGAAGAAGGGCCTTACAAAGGAGGAGATTGATGAAGCCTTTCGGCGTGTGCCTGTAAGCCAGGACGTTTTTTCTTTTCTTTTTTTTTTGTAAAATAGTTATCTTTCAGACACTTTCCTCTATGTTCATCTCTTTTTATCCTCATCTTAATTAAATATCACAGGATGCGGCTCCAACTGTGCAGACAGATGGTGGAAATCAAGGTGAAACATTAAATAATGCACTTTTCCTTTGGGTTGAGTCAAATTGCTTGAGATATCTCCATTGGATTAGTTTCAATTAAACTGGATGGATTATTGTTTCAGTTACATTTTAAACATGGCTGTTATAATATGCTAACAGATGGGCGATTGAAATCATCATCAAATGTTCAGCAACAGGCCCAACAGCAAACTTTGCAGCCAGTTTTACCTGCTTCTGCTGGTGTTAATACTTCATCCGGAACCTTAGCACGAACCAAATATCACTGGTCCCATGCCCTTATTTTAGTTGGAGTCCTGACTGCATCAGGTGCTGGAACAGTTTTGATAATTAAGGTATTACCACCAACTGTTATGTATGAATTATGATGCCATCTAAATCAGTATCTTAATGGTTGTGTGCTATTCTCAGTTTTTTATTGAAATTTTATTCACTTATTGTAATTAATATTTTGATACATGTACAATTTTGGTCACATTTTTGTATTCTTCTGAACTTCAAGAATGCTTCATGTTTTAGAATTCCCTTCTTCCTCGGTTAAAATCTTGGATACGCAAGGTCGTCTTAGACAACGATGATGAACTATCAAAGGAAACTAACAACAAACCAACCCTGGCTGAAGAAGTTGCTCAAGCTGCAAAGTCAGCAGCAGCTGCAGCTGCAGATGTGGCAAAAGCAAGCCAAGATATGCTGGCTTCAAAGGGTGAAGGTGGGTTTAACGGAACTCTAATTTGCATGATATAAAATGTCTTCGTTTTGTTTTGATACCTCTACTCTCGTGGGCCTTAATTTATTCTGAAAAGTTACTGTAATTATTGTCTTATTGCATCATCTGGTTTATTATACTTTGCAGAAAGGAAATACTTTGTGGAAGTTGTGAGTCTTTTAGATAAGCAAATACAAGAAATGAAGTTAATGACAAATGCAATAAGAAGATTGGAAGGTAATTGGGTGTTGCCATTTAATATATTGGCCTGACATGAGAGGCAACTATTGCTTTGAATATTCTGTTGTGGTTTTCATTTATGACTTGCCAATAGAGTTTGTCTCTTTGTTAGGAAAACCTGTGGTTGTGTAATTGGGGAACAGGTTCTTTATAACCCCTTAAGAGTGCAACGAGGTGGTTCATTGGTGACCAAGAGCACAAATTTTATCTGTATTTTTAAAATTGTAAATGGACTTCTGGCTTCATGACTGTATCAGGAAACCCGTTTATTCCCTTAAATTTGATTTCATACAACTGTTTAGGCTTCCCGATAAATTTTGGCGGCAAAATATCCGAAATTATTGTGTACTTATGCTGGAGAGTTTTGCCAGTTACTTAGAATTTTGAAGTTCTTGTTGAATATCTGTTTCTGCCAAATTATGGAATAAAAGGTCCCTTATGATATCTGTCTCAGGGCAAGAAGATCTCCGAGTCAGTCAAACAAGTTCCAAGGTCAGATGTAAATAGAACTCAAAGGGACATTCTCATCATCTTTTACGATTTCTTTTCCGCACACCTTTCCTGATCCTGGTTTGAGTTGTCTTATGTTTTAACTTTTGACGGCCATATTTTATTTTGAATACATGCAGCGACTGGTTGCGAATGGCAAGGCGGACTTTGACTTACGTTCAGGTTGTAATATTTATTATTAGATCTTAACTAAATTAGTCTTATTCTCTGAATTATGTTACTTATAATTAGAATGTTGTATGCAGGGAGATCATTATCCCCGCCCGCATCTGTTGAACTATCAGGTCCTCCTCATCCAAAATCATATATGGAGGTAGTATTTTATACTGCTTTTATAGTTTTTTTCCCCACCTCCTTGCCTTGCCTTTTACTTCTGGCTCATATCTAGATGCTTGCCATTTCAGCAATGTCTTCATATCTTGTAGATCACATCTATTAAAATCAAAATATTACATTTAGGCATTAATTACATTGGGACACTTGATATTTCTAACTACATATTTAAGTCTATTGTGCTGTAATAGTGTGTATGTTGTCACTGGTTATCCCAATCTTGAGTCTTTGTTGCATAATTGATGTCCAATTTACTTTATTTGCTTCACCTGTTAGCTGATTCAAGTATTTAAGAGTATTTGCTTCCGATGACATTCTCCATTTTGTCTATTTTAATTAAGAAATAGATTCACTGATTTGATCCTTAATGAGAATCCTCCCTTCAATTCATGTTATTGAACCTTTTTTGTCTGATTTTATTTTATTTATTTTTGTTTTCTAGGATATTTCATTTTTCTTCTGAGTTGTACATTACCTTTTCTATCTCTAATTTAGTTTCTTAAAACAATTAACAAAATGCTTTTCTAGGACGTCATATTTATGAACATGATTAAGATTAGCTATTCTTGTTTCAATTGCAATCGAACTATCTAAGGGTCTGCATCTCCCTGTAACAAGAGTTTTGAATGAAACCTCAAATTTAGTATTTCCTTTGGTGTTATCTATTCGTATATCATATATAAATATTATTTGTGATATAGATTGAACATTGATTCCGGTGGGAATATATAAATTTTGTTGAATAATTGAATCCATTCTCCCGCATGGTCTGAATTAGAGAAGACATTTTTTTTGCTTTGCTCATCAAGCAGCAAATTGATATGTCTCTGACTTAAGTTTTTTCTACGAGGGAGAAAGATGGGCTGCATTCAAACGGGACGAATGAAAAGAGTGGTTGCATGTGTTTTAAAGGAGGGATAAAGTTGGAATTAAAGATTGTAGAGGGGCTGTCACTACCCTTACTGCAGAAAAAAAACAAAGTGAAGTTTTTAATGGTCAGGATAGCTTGTATTATTAGATTAAATGGGAATGTGATAGGTCTGATATGGTTTGTTAAGAAGTTGGTACTCGTTAGTTAAGTAGATTGTAGATTTGTTGAGAGGTAGTTAGGACAAATAAGGCATGCTTCCTATAAATAGATAGGAGGATTCGAAAGGTGATGGTGATGGATCTTATCATTTGAGAGGAATAGGGCCTTAAGGCATTGGGAGGTAGGCAGACCCTTGAAGTGCTGCTATTGTTTGTAACCCAAGGGGATTCTTCCCCATTTTCAGTAATAATATACCAGTTGGTTCTCTCATAATGGTTTCGGTATCACCCCTAGAAAGTGGACTAAATAAAAAGGGGAAGAGGAGTTAGGCAGTAATTGAATTTTAGAGGTTTGAATGGCAGGGGGATTTCCTATGCATCACAAGTCACATATCCCCTTTTTTTCTCTTCTGCATTTTCCTTAGAATTCTGCAATAGTGTTTATTCATCTTCTGTAAGGCTTATATTTATTGACTTCTACAATTATTTTCGCAGATAATGGCCATGGTCCAAAGAGGGGAGAAGCCTTCTAACATCAGAGTAAACCTCTTAATCTCGATAAACTTAATTGATGTTAAAACCATAAACCTCATTTGTGCACCATTAATATAAAATTATAAGAAAATTATTTGAAAAAGGTAATTAAAGTTTTATATGCGAGGAAAGGTGTCACTGAAGTTAAAGGTTATGGTTTGCAAATAAATTGTGCTTCTCTATTTAGTTTGCCAATTTTATGTGATACTTATATAAAACATTGGGTTTTAATGCAGGAGATCAATGATTTACCCCCCAACCCAAGTCAACAGCAGTCAGATCCTCGCATATTGCCTAGATCTAAGGTTTATAACAAAGTGCTTTACCTTTCCTAAGTAGTTTAGGTTTATGAAGTTTTTATTTAACCAAGTTAAATCCGTCTTTTTTGAAACTTTATTTTGGTTCATTTTTGAGGATTTTCTATCAATATGACCATCATTGTGAAAATATAATTATGCAAGTTAAGTTCTTGCTTCTAACAAGTATTGGCACACACATCTATCGAAACATTAAATTTGTGCGTAAGTTTTCTTTTTTCAATGCCTTAGTGGTATTATTTCACATGAATCTGATTGTGTGCTTCAACTTCTCCTGGGCAGCCTTGGGAGATTGGTCAGGTTCAAAACGTGTCTAGCCAAGTGTTTCAGCCTCAAGCATATGGTGAGGAATTGTATACCAAAGTCCAAGATACTACTCAATCAAATGGGGATGACCCATCCCCCTGGTGGCAGAAGAAAAATGTCAGAATCAGGGAGATTGATGAAAGTGCGTCTAATGGAGCACCTTATGGCACCACGCCCAGTCAGCAGCCCCTACAACGTGTGTGGGTTCCTCCTCAACCTCCACCCATAGCTATGGCAGAAGCTGCAGAAGCAATCAGACGCCCCAAACAAGCAGTTCAAAAAGAACAGGTGTCAGATAATCAGTCAGTAGCTCAATCTTCAGATACCTCTAACTCTAATGGGGTGCATGAGATCCCAAAACCATTGGAAACTGATGTTGCTGTAGAGGTAAGCAATGTTAGCTCTGGTGAGATACAAGTCGTACAAGAGGACCACGAAACCAAATAAGAAGAGCAATGAAGGTGAATCCATATCATAAAAAACATGAAGTTAGAAAATACAGCTTGAAGTGGTCCTAGATTCTGGATAAATTGGATATAATCTTTGTTTCATAAACTGGACATCATTACAAGATGCAAATGCTGGTGTCTTTTTCATGAAAGAATGGTACTAAAGTTTGCACTATTATAGGGGTTTTATGATACATGTTACATTCTTAGGGTTATTAGTATAAGCAGCTGCAAAATACCCGTATGGAATGCGATTAGATTATCACATATTCTTACATTAAACGTAGTATATTTAAAAAATCCTGAATAACTGATAAAAATCAGGTGCTAAGTTCAGGAGTTTCTGTGATTGAAATGCCAACTTAGAACAAAACATCCAATATCTACCATCAAGCATTAGCGACAAAGGACACTTCTTCACTAGAATACATCAAGTATAAAAATGAATTAAAAGCTCCTAAACCAAAAAACATTAAGGGAAACGAAACAGAGCCCAGCAGCTATTCCATTTTGTTTCATGATTGTCTCGTTTACTTTAGAAACACCTAATGTTATTTCATTTATTAGTAAGCCTTGTTAAATTATAAAATAAAATAAGTATTGATATTTTAAATCTAATTTTACCTTTTATTTACAATTAAACCAATTATTTCTAAATGTTTCAGAATTAACATTTATCTTCATTAGTAATGTATATGGTCATATTCAAAAACATTATTTTTATATGATCACAATTATAAATATAAATCATTGAGACAAACAAAAATATGAATAATTAATTATTTTAATAATAATAAGGTTTTTTTTAACTCTTTCTATCTTTTTCATTTATCTGTAAATAAATTAAGGGATTAGTGGTGTACTTTTACCCTATGTTTTTTTAAGAGTTCATCATTATATTTTATATATTTTTCACAAACTCTGAAATTGTGAAATTATTCCTGTCCGAAAATTTCCAAAAGGTAACTTTCTGACATATTTTATACATTTTTGTTCAGTTAACTTCATGTAGAAAAAGTTCAAAAAAGTGTAATCAGATAATAAACATTCAAGACACATCTACTTTCAGAAATTAACTTTATCATATATAAGATAGTTCTTATATGTCTCTTCATCTATTTGTATTTTTTTCTCTACATTTGACAAATTCAATTTGTTCTCGTTTAACTGAAATTACTGAACGCTCTAATTTGGAGAAAGGATAATGAAAAAATGGGTAGAGTTTTGCTGACTTTAGGAAGAGAAAGTCAAATTGATTTTTTCAATATCAGTCTGTCTAATCTTAATTATTACTGAAGTTTATTATAAATTTTTTATAAAAATTATATCAAAAAATATATGTGTTTTATAATATTAATAAATAATCAATATTATTTTTTTTTATCATACCTTTAAATATTAAATTACTCTTTTTTATCAATTATGTAAAATTTTCTTTCTGATATTATTAATGTACACATTTGTAAAAAATTTCATAATTTTTCCTTTTCAAACCATCATTATTTTTTAATAAATTTAATGGTTACACCGTCATCCAATATATTATTCTGCATGTTATATAATTAGTTTAAAATTTTTAATCTAATAAAATGTTTATGCATCACCTCTTTTTCCTTCTTAATAGGTACAAAATATTTAAAATAATTTATAATATAAAGGGAGATAATATTATTTTTTAATTATCTATTTTATAAAATATACGAAAATATATTAAAATACCGTGATTTTTTCTCTCTTAAATCACGCAATTTATTATCTAAAAAACTATAAGTTCTTAATTCAACATTGTCGGTAAAAGAAAAAGTACCAATTTTAATAGATCTCTTACTTAAGTGAATAGCTTGTCCTTCACATTTTTTTTCTTTTCAATTTCAACTATTTAACGATAGTTTTAAACCAACGTTAAATGTTAGGTTATCTTTTCTTTCAATTTTTAAATATTTAGTAATGATTTTTAATTGACACGAAATTTCATTTTTTTTATTTTCAACTTTTTATTAACGGTTTTAAACCGTTACAGAATAATTACTAAAAATTTATGGCTATTTAAAACCATAGTTAAATGATTAAAATTCAAAAAGCAATATGAACACCGGGCTGTTTTCGCTTCCCCTTTAATCCTTGAACTTCAGGACTCGCTGCTTACCTGAGAGAGCTGTTAAAGTCTCTCAATATAGACAACACCAAAGGTAAACTTATGATTTCGATTAGAGTCATTGAATAGAAATTCAATTCCAGGAAAATGAGCATTTGGTGTAAAATTTGGATATAGTTTTTTTTCTTTCTTGGATCCAAATCATACACATTCCTTCAGTTTATAATGCTGGATCTTTCTATTTTTAACTATTAGAACATATTTAATTATTTTCTTTTATTTCAATATTCCTACTTGAAATTGAAAGAAAAAGGAAAATTGTTATAGGAGTTAATTTTTGGAAAGGGTGCGTCAGTATTTATTTTTAAGGTTAACTGAACATGACTATACATCCAATATATATATATATATATATATATATATATATATATATATATATATATATATATATATATATATATATATATATATATATATATATATATATATATATATATATATATATATATATATATATATATATATATATATATATGCACATCCAATTATGCACATCCAATTAATGACAGTCCTCTTTAAGGTGAACCGAACATGACAGTCATCTTTATGATTTTCTCTCTTTTTCATATTCATGATTGCCTGTAGCAAAAGTGAAAGAAAAGTACTTTGTATTTTTATATTTTAATAATCAATTATTTTTGCATTCTAATAATTTATTATTTTAAGGATATTACTTGGGCTTAATTAATTTGTCTAGAAGGTTGTTTCATTAAAAAATAAAATAAATTTCTGCATGTTGTGTTTTAAGAAAAGCAATAAGAGTTTTTTTTAATAAATTTTTTGCTTATTAAGGATATTATTAAGTTGTTTTAAAAAGAATTAAAAAAGTATTATGTTGTATTTCAAGGACATGTACTAACAATCATTTTTGCAAAACAAATTGATCATTACAATGAAAAAAATCATACACGCAAAATGTTTGACAAATATCATTAATACAAAGAAAGAAAATATAAAAAATAAGAAATATTTTCATAAAAACATTAATTAAAAAGAAAGAAATTTTTTTTATAATATTAAAACATATTTTATTAATTTTCGATTGGGTGTTCAGTTTTTATTAAAAAAACTAATTCACATTCAAAGTCTTAGTGTAATAATCCGTATTTATAAAAAAAATTAAAATGTGTTAAAATTAACTTTTAAAAATTTAATTATAATTTTGATTCTTTTATTTTTAATTTTTTCACTTTTAATTTCCATTTTTAAAATCTCAAATTTTTAGCATCCTATTTTTATTTTGTTAAACTTTTAAATCCCTTATTTTAAAATTTAAAATTTTAATCTTTTTATTTTTATTTTTTAAACTTTTGACTCTCTTTTCTAATTGCGAAAGAGACTAAAATTCAAGAGAAATTTAAAATAAGGAATTAAAAGTAAGAAGGTTAAAAATAAATGGACCAAAATTTTAAATTTTAAAATAAAATAATTAAAAATATAAAAAATTGAAAATAAAAATCTAAAATTCTGAATTTTAAAATATAGAGATCAAAATTATAAAAAAAATAAAATAAAGAATCAAAATTACAATTAAATATTTTTTAAATAAAAACGGAATAACCACTTAAAAATTAAAAAGGTGTATTTTAACATAATAAACCTTTTTAAATAACAAATAACCTTTTATATTTTCTTTACTCCATATTTTTGTAAAACATTTGCGTGCATGATTTTTTCTGATAAATTTGTTTTACAAAAATATTGTTAGTACACTTTGTTAAAATACACTATAATTTTTTTTATTCTTTTAAAACAACTTAATAATATCCTTAACAAACAAAAGTTAACCAAAAAAAAGAGAGACTATTATTGCTTTTTTCTTAATACACAACACACATTTTTTTTAATGAAACAACGTCTATAGACAAATTAATTAAAACCAAGTAATATTCTTTAAATAAATCAATTATTAGAATGCAAAAATAATTGATTATTAAAATATAAAAAATATAAAGTATTTTTATTTTTATTTTTGCTACCGCAGTTATTTAAATGAAAAAGAGAGTGAAAATCGTAAAGATGAAATTACATTAGAATATAATGTAAATTCTAAGAAAAATGCAATGAGTTAGGATAGCTAGAGGGAAGTATTAGGAAGAGCCTAAAGTCTCACATTGATTGGAGATAGTGCATTAAAATAGTTTATATAGAGTGACACTCCTCATCTTATCAATCGGTTTTGTAAGGTTGTATTAGACCAAACTCTAATAAAAAGAAATTGGTGATGAATATCGGTCATCACTATTTTTATATTTAAAAGTAATTTAAATTAAATATTAATATTTATCATTTAAATTTTCATATAATTTATTGTTTTATGAAAAAAACACAACACACATTTGTACCAAATTAATTGGCGCCACCCTTAAATATAAATTGGATTCACAACATCACATATAATTGTCAATTAAATTGATGTCATTTCTATCATATTAAATGAAGTCAATTCGTCTATCATTAGCTCCGCGTGCAAATAGGTTTAGTTTAAAAAATATATTTAAAAGTGAATTATTTAGGTGAAAAATTTAAATTATACGCAATGAAAAAATATTAAAATTCGTTAAAATGACATAAGGTAAAAGTATGATTAATCCTAAATTAAATAGGTGGGTAGCCATGCTATTCAAGAAGCTATGATAGTGATGCAGTGTCACAATCACAAATAAAAGAGCAAGAAAGTAATGAAAGTATAATAAATAGAATGAAGAATTTTTCGAATTTTTCACCCATATACTCTAAAAAACACCTCCTAAATCCCAAACTACCTATCATTTCCCCATATATCCCAATTTACTCATATTTGTGTTTTTTTTATATTTTATACAAGGGGGCGCCATGGGGGTTGGAGTCTCCCTTATAATTTGTATGGGGCGCCATGAGGGTTGGAGCCACCCTACAAATTATAAAGGGAGCGCCATACTTATTGGAGCCTCCCTTAAATGAAATTTTCAAAATTATTTTTAATGTTTAATTAGTTTAAAAATATTTAATAAATAATTTTTAATAATTTAAAAAAATTTTAAAAATAATAATTTTGTAAATAATAATTTCTGAATAATTTTTAACAATTTATATTTTAATATTTTTAATGTTTTATATTTTTAACAATTTATAAATAAATAATAATTAATATTTTCATTAATAAATTCCAAACAACAAATAAAAATTAAATTGGATTAAATAAATTTAATCACATACAAATGGCTATATTTAAAAGATCTTGTACACTAATTTCTACGACTCGGTCGATTTAAATGTTCGCCCGTATCGCATCCTCGATTACGTACGTTTCTTGGTGGTCTTTGTGGTGGAGTCGGGTCCATTGTGTCGTCATCAAGCATTTGCATCACTTCGATGGTTGGTACTGCCTCTTCATCTATCTCTTGCAGTGGAGTCATTGTTGTGTAGTCCCCAGTCCCGAACAGATTAACCATTTGATCAACCATGGCCTCTGGTGCTTCTTCCTCCTCGTCCACAACATCAACTTCGTCAATACCCGTTGTTTCGCCAACCTCGTGTCCCCCTAAAACAACAAATATGTCTGAACACGAGGTTGGCGAAACAACGGGTATAGACGAAGTTGATGTTGTGGACGAGGAGGAAGAAGCACCAGAGGCCATGGTTGATCAAATGGTTAATCTGTTCGGGACTGGGGACTACACAGCAATGACTCCACTGCAAGAGATAGATGAAGAGGCAGTACCAACCATCGAAGTGATGCAAATGCTTGATGACGACACAATGGACCCGACTCCACCACAAAGACCACCAAGAAACGTACGTAATCGAGGATGCGGTACGGGCGGACATTTAAATAGACCGAGTCGTAGAAATTAGTGTACAAGATCTTTCAAATGTAGTCATTTGTATGTGATTAAATTTATTTAATCCAATTTAATTTTTATTTGTTGTTTGGAATTTATTAATGAAAATATTAATTATTATTTATTTATAAATTGTTAAAAATATAAAACATTAAAAATATTAAAATATAAATTGTTAAAAATTATTCAGAAATTATTATTTACAAAATTATTATTTTTAAAATTTTTTTAAATTATTAAAAATTATTTATTAAATATTTTTAAACTAATTAAACATTAAAAATAATTTTGAAAATTTCGTTTAAGGGAGACTCCAATGGGTTTGGCGCCCCCTTTATAATTTGTAGGGTGGCTCCAACCCCCATGGCGCCCCCATACAAATTATAAGGGAGGCTCCAACCCCCATGGCGCCCCCATACAAATTATAAGGGAGGCTCCAACCCCCATGGCGCCCCCTTGTATAAAATTAAAAAAAAAACCCAAACATAGGTAGATTGGGATATATAGGGAAATGTTGGATAGTTTTGGATTTAGGGGGTGTTTTGTAGGGTATATGGGTGAAAAATTCTAGAATGAAAGGCCATCTGTAATGTATATGGAAAATTTGCATTCGCCTAACGCCAAACAGGAAACATCTAGCATCTTAGAGCAGAACTGCAAGACTATTTAATACGTACTACTTTGTTTTTATAAGAGGATTCTCAATTAATGTTTACTCTCGTACATGTAATAAATTATTTTTGTTTATGTAATAAATTTTTTTTTGTGACGATATTTGTAATAAATAATTGATAATATATCACACTGCTTTTAGGGGGAGATAGGATACTCTCCATTTTCTCTCTTTATTTTTCCTCTTCATTATTATAGTTCTAAATATATTTGTAAGGTAACTTGCATTAGAAGTAATTAGTTATATTGTTATGTTAGTTAAAAAAAATTGGTGTTAGTTTGTTAGAATTATGTTTTGTGCAATTAGTTAGTTAGTTTGTGTGTGCAAGTTTTTAACATATATGATATATAATCAACTATTTAATTAAGAAAAAAACATGTTAATGATCTCTTTAATTTATTCTTTAACACAAATAATATTTACACTAATAGAAATCATTTTACGTAATTGACTAAATAGTAATGCATTATCTAATTAGAGCAATCTATATTGCCAATAGAAGTTTTTTGAAGTTCTCTTTCAAATTTGAGACATGCTTTAACCCAGGTAACAACACCCTCTCTCATTTCGTACAACATTCATCTTTCACCATCAACACTTTCTCTTTTACCTCTCTCTTTTTTCAGACCTAACTCCTTCCTTCTCTTTCTTTCTCAGATCGATTGTCTTTTTTCAGATCCAGGTTTTTGGTGTGAAGATGTTCATGTTGATGTTAATAGTGTTCAATCATTGACGTCTTTGTCTTCACAAGTGTTTGTTAGTGTTTATGTTTCTCATTTTTTTCCCAGGTGCGTAGTTCGTCGGTTGCGTATGGCTGGATTTTGGCACAACTTGATCGATCTGTTTAAATGGTTCGGTCAACATCAAAGCTTGAGTTTTCTTTTATTTTTCTTTGTCGTTGGTTAGTCGTAGTATCGTGACTCTGATTGTTTTTATCTTACTGAAGTCTTCCGAGCATATTAGCCGCCATTTTTCATCAACAAACCTCGCAAGTCTTGAGGTATTTGCTTCGCTTTTTGAATGAACTTTTTCATTATCATCGCTTTTAGGTTCAACTCTTTCAATAGCGAGATTTCAGCCTCGCCGAGTATAAAGGCCTGCGATTTTTAGCTTTTGTGATTCATAGTTGTTTTGTTTGTAAGTTGTTTTTTTTTCACTAACTTGTCTTTTAGTAACCTATGTTCTTCTATTATTTTATTTTATGGCTTATGTTGGATTCTCTTGGTTTTCTAACTTTTGTTCTATGTATTTATGTATGCATTCCAAAAACAGTTTTGAAACCAGACAACAGCTTCCGGGAAAAATGACATTCCATCTTAAACAGAGCTCTATCTAAGCTCTAATACACACAACTATCTTTTACTGGTTTCTTAAGTGTGTATTTTGTTTAAATAGATATACCTTTTCTTAGTTGTATGCTTTATTGATCAAGTGCAGTAAAAATGGTGTCTTCACGCCACAAATGCATTACAATGAGTCTTTACATTTTTATATGATTTTAGACAACATTAAAATGGAGTCTTTGTTATATGATGTTTCGGCTCATGATGATGATTGAAAATGTTTTAGGATCGACATTCATGCTTGGAAGTAGATCTGTCCAAATGGGTTACCCGACCCTAAACGGACCGGCCCTGACAGACCTCGAGCTTGTTAGGGCCGAACCTAAAAAGTCCTGTTGTAATATGGACTCTAAAATTACTACCCGAGTCTGGCCCTAGATGGGCTTCGGGCTACCCCCGATCCTAAACGAATTTAAAATAAAAAATAAAAACTCCATAATATTTACTATAAATGAAAAATATTATTTTAAATATAATACATTTTTAAGTACTATATTATCTTTTATAAATACTATAATGTGTTTTTAAATATAACACTTGTCTAAATTGTATAAAATAATATTCGAATATTTAACATAGGAGAAACTAATAGAATACGATAAAAGAGTGTTGATTATATTAATGTATAAAATTTAAAAGAGAAAGATTGAATAAAATAGAGATAAAATTTAGTAAGGTGAGAAAAATCAATGTGTTATTTTTTAGTAAGACAATATAAGTATTAATATATATATATATATATATATATATATATATATATATATATATATATATATATATATATATATATATATATATATATATATATATATATATATATATATATATATATATATATATTAAAATTATAACTATGTTGGTCTAATGGGTTACCCACGGCTCATACGAGCTAGTCCTAATGGGTAGCAGGTTTTTTAGAGTTGGACTAAAAAAGCCCTGAAAATATATGAGCTTTAATTTTAAGGCTCAAGCCCTATAAATTTTCGGGTCTGGCGGAGTGGCTCATACGGGTTAGCCCATTTTGACAGGTCTACCTCGAAGAACTTTAACATTTGTATTATGGGGAATGATTTCTAATCGATATGGTCGAAAACCTATTATGGTTATCGGCATTTTCTCAGTATAAGTTTATATGTATATATCGATGAATTAGACATTTTCTGTAGCATATGAATGTGTTGAAAATCACTAATGTTAACTTGGTTTCAGTATCATTTCAACACACTATTTAACATTAGTAAGAGTTTTTGGATGGAGGTTATCACAAGATTTCTTTTCGGATATTTGAATGGTGTAATTGGACTAACTAAGGTACTACAAGTTTTGATTTTTTTTCATCTACTTCCCTGGGTATTTGACCAAACTCCTCTATTTATTAGGCTTATGCTACTAAAGTTTTTTGAGAAGAACTCCTCTATTTATTAGACTACTTGTGATATACCAACTAACCCTATACCAATATATGGAAAAAGCTTGTGGACTTGTTGGAATTGCCAAAATAACATGGATTAGTTTAATCAGTTTCATCTTATTGTGGTAAATACTGAAAATTCTGCATTTTACTTCTTGTCATTTGAATTATGTTATGTTACTGTGGATGTTTCATTCCATTTAAATACTGAAAATTCCTCTAACTTCTTGCACAACCTCAATGAAAATCTCTAGAGAGTTAACACAAAATCCATCTTTAATTCTCTTCTCATGATCTTGGTCAACATAGATTAACTTGGTCACAAAAGCGTAGAGATACTCCTTTTCTCCCAGGTATGATCATCAACATTTCATACATATATAGAGTAAGAGTTTTCTCTGTTTGCTAGATGTATTACGTGGTAGTTTAATATTGCACATTTAACTACAAGTACTTATATGGTATTTTTCTTTTTAAATGCAGTTACACTAATAAAAGACAACTTTGATAGAGTTATGCAGTTTCACTAGGTCATTACTGATAACACTGATGGCAATTAAATGCATCATTAGTGTTGTAATGCTATACTTCATTCCAGTTTATGTGAAATTAATTGATGCATTGTATTTCTGTTTGTTTGTGACATGTTATGGGAATGATATATTGATTGTTGAAACCATTCTTATTTTCATGTGTTGTCCCTTTGCTCTAAATGTCATCATTGATGATCAATTATCAACTTATATATCTCTAGTTGAACTTAGGGGAAATGGTTTTTATGGTTGAAGTTGTCATTTTTAGGTGTTTGTAGAAAGGCATAGACTAATTATGATTGTGATGTAGTTCTTAACATTTGTATTTGAAATTTTATGATTTTTGGCTTTCTGTAACATGATTATGTAAATTATATAATTGTTGCAGAGTCGTTAACGTCAATTGATTCTTCTTCTTCTGCAAGCGATGAATCAAAGGTACACGTGGGTTATTGATACGTCCAGAAGTGCACGGAAATATCGATGTAATATAAAAGATTGTCGAACCCACAGAGACCAATGTCAACCTACCGTTATCTATTGCTGCGATATAAAGCTAAGGCTAATGATTACTTGGGTTTAAGCGGAATTAAAAGAAAAACTAAAATGAAACTTAGAAAATATATCAATAAGGAGAGGCCGGAATATGGATTTTGTGTTCCTAAGAGACTTAGTAGATTTTTAGGCACTAATTATAATTAAATTACGTTATGTAGAAAATATTAATTTAAAGACACTGTCTCACATTCTCGCGCTACTGACTGAGCCACACTCCATAACCACAGGATTTGGCTCTTGCTCGCCTGTTTTATTTAGAAAGCATAGTTTGAAAATCAATTAGATCCTAATCGATACCTAAAGCGCTCCCGCTGTTTTTAGAATCAATGCCTATTTTCCACTATCCGGTTCAATCCTCACACTCTTGCGTTATTGGCTCGAACCTTAGTATGCTTTTCACTCTCGTGACAAAACATTAATACTTACAATTAGAAACTACAACCAAAACAAAATTTAATTAATGTTTCGCGCCTATTATTTTCTATCGAGTCCCGTCGGTAACGACGGTCCTCATATACCGGTCTCAAGACAATTTAGCCAGACATGGTTGCGGAAACAAACAAACAATTTTGGGTTTTTGAATTAACTAAAGATATAATAAGCAGTTTAAAATAATTTAAAGTGATGTTCATAGAGAAAGGTAGAAGCTTGAAACAGTAACAATGGCAGAAAAATAAAGCGTAAAAGTAAATTGCGGAAATTAAAAACAGAGAAATAAATGCGATGAATCTAAAAGAACCTGAAATAAAAAACGGAATGTAAATTAAATTAAGAACTTAAAATAGCGGCAACATTTGATCCAAGCATTACATAGATTGTAGGCCTAAACATTAATTGTGTGGTAGTTCCTTGATGTGACAACACTACCACTTTAACAATGATAATTTCTACCTAAAACTATGAGCAACGCTTCTGCACGACTTGGATGCCCAAAAATGTCAAGAGAACTCCTATATATAGAGGTCCTAAGTTCCTGGTAACTCCCCCAAAATATGCAGGGAAGTTGAGAAGATGTGGGGAAGTGGGGAGAAGCAGTTTCAACTGATTTCATGACATTTTGGTTCTGCAGGATAATGGTGAACGTCATTAGGGCAATGGGGAATGTCATTGCTTTCTTCGTTAAATGACGTGGCTTTTGGTACATGGTGAACACCATTAGGGCCATGGTGAATGCCATTAGGCTTATGGTGACCGCCGCGTACCAAAAAATAGCAAATTCTGCACTTTTTCTTCATTTCTTTGCTCTTTTCCCATTTTTCTCGCACGGACGCTCTTTTTCAACAAATACCCGACACACAAACATAATACGACATAATAATATGAAAAACAAGTAAAACGACATTAAATTGCATGCAAATCGAGTCGAAATATACTATACATTTTCGCGTTATCAAAACCCCCACACTTAAACCATTGTTTATCCTCAAGCAATCAACCAATACGGTAAAAAAGAAATAAGCGCGGTTCGAAACAAAGACACAGCGAGACTCTAATTGTATGTGGCTTCTAGGCTAATGTTAGATCGATAGGTACTAAATATCAATACCAAGGATATCGTAACGTCACAATTTCAAAAACTCCCTCCTTATGTAAACCAATCTGAATCATGCCATTATAACTCAACCTATATCTCTTGCTCTCTTTCACCCCATTTCATTCTAGTGCAATCACATTAAACTCGTTATCCATACACATTCATGGTAACTAAACCTGTTAGTGATCAGGTGAGGACCACCTAACTTAGAAGGAACATATCTTATCATTCATTTTTTCCTCTTAATTTCTCATTTTGAACCAGAGACCACACACTTATTTGCATCGACTTCTTACTTAGTGACTGCTTAAGTAAACTACTTAGGGATTACTTTGAAAACTGAACTTAAGGTCTCGGCATAATGAGTACTCAAATTGATTTTGCATATTTAGGAGATTTAGGGTGTCAGGACGGTATCGATTTTATCAAAACTTTCCCAAGTCTCTCTAACATAGCCCAAATTAAAAACAACTTATATACTTTCAGAGTGTCGTGCCATGAATCAAAGCAAAAAACAAATTGTTGGAGGTTAAAATTTTAAAATTTCGGAGGAATTTAATAACAACTGAAAACCACGCATAAAGACTCGACAAAACATAAAAAAATAGATAAAAGTCCTAAAAACATGAAATAAACTAGAAAACAAAAAATCAAACTAAAAAGCAATAAATGTAAAGTGATGAGGTTCCTCCCCCACACTTAAACTAAACATTCTCCTCAATGTTTAGATAAAAGGTGGAAAAAGAAAATATAGAACCTGTATGAATGCTATTGCGTGCCATCACGGCCAAATCTACTCTCATCCTTCCCTTGTTGTCCCTGTCTTCACTGACCGCTTCTACTCCGGTGTCTGGCATTTTGAGATACCTTCATTTCTTTGAGCTTGTGATGCTTGCATATGTGATGGGCTTAAGACGTGTCTACTTATGTGTCTAGCGGTATCTTACTGCAAGTGCACAGCCTATCGAAGTAATATTTAAGATTATCGATCCACAGGGATTCTATCGTTACGTAGTGCTATGAACTTCTAGTTTAGCTAAGGCGAATAGTTGTCACGATTGTTGTTGGTTTTCTAAGACTATTGAAGGCGGAATTAAATTTAAGTTTTTAATAAAATAATACTAAGACGGTCGGTATGTAATTATACTAACTTAGGTGGGTCAATCTAACCTAGGCTTATAAAGATGTTCACTTAATCTATTCGGTAGAGATTACTAGTTTGAATACCCTCAACTCACACTCTCGTGGTCTTGAATCAGATCTTATCCCTAAAGCCCTATGCCTGCTCTCGCTAGCCCATAAGTGTTTAGAGGTAATTTTTGGAAACTAAATAATTCTAATTTATCTTAAAGCGCTCTCGCTGTATTTAATTTAAATGCCTAACTTTAGCTATCTGGTTAAAATCTCACACTCTCGTGGTCTTGACCCAACCTAATACCCTTTTCTTACTCTCGTAACGAAAAGGTCGAATTCAATTAAAAAGCATCAGCCAGAATGTTAAGCGATTAATTATTTTAGCCCATGGTTATATTTTACCGGTTAAGTTGGTTATAACTACATACCGCCCTAAGGTATTTAGCTACTCATCGAGGTTAAATCAGACTCAGAGTTAAATATTGACTTACTAATGGCAGAAAAATAAATAGACATTATAAATAAATTAAATTGCAATGATTGAAAAACCTGATTAACAAATATCTGAGTAGACTCCTTCTTCCACAGACCAGAAGGCTTGGAGTAGGCGGAAATAAAAATTAAAACGAATGCTGAAGGCTGGAAACAAATAAAAGTATAACAATTCCCTAATGTTGGAAATTGTTACACGGTTGGTTTGGATACAAATAAAATAAGACAGGAAACAAAATAATGCTGGAAAAATAATTCTGGTGGTAAGGTAATTCGGCAGAGCTTTCGCAGGAAATTTGGATAATGAAGTTTGTCCCTGAGTTCTCCTGAGCTGGTCCTATTTATAGAGCTTCCAATGGGCTGGTGCCTTGGTCTTTTGCTTCTTGGGCTTTGCTGAAGTGGTTGAGAAAATGTTGGAAAGTGGCAGCAGAAAATGGGAGAAGTCTTCCTCACGTGCTGCCTTGAGGAGAATTACTAGGAGGAGTGGTCTTCAGTGGTGGCTTGACGTAGTCTGAGTCAAAATCAAGTTATATCCTTGTCACGGGCATGACAAGGTCTTCACGCTCGTTATTTGATGATTTCAAGTGTCACGGTCGTGACCACTTCCTCACGGTCGTGATGGCCCAAAGCAAGGTGTCACGGTCGTGACACCCTTGTAACGACCGTGGCCGTAACAAATTATGCAGACTTTTTGCAGGATTCTGTCTTGCTTCATTTCTTGTGGTTTCTTTCGTTCTTTTCTTCTTAATTCATGATTTGGCCTCACATAACGATGTACCTGCAAAATAGTAAGAAAAACTCGAGGAATCGAGCGTTAAAACGGTGAATGCGCGATAAAAGTCAATGAAATCTAGCGATATAATCGATGTGTTTTCTCGTCATCAAACTTCCCCAAACTTAAACCTTTGCTTGTCCTCAAGCAAATAGTCGGTTGAAAATCGGCGGACAAGATTTTATTCGCGCATACTCATAACAAACCGTCCGGTGGATCGTTTTGTCGGATAGTCCGGTACCTTGATAGAACACTACCGATACACTAATGACATAAGCAACAGGCTATGTCGTCGACTTCCCGTCAAGCGAAACAATCGGCAATCACATTACGATTTCACCTAGAGTTTTTCGATCTTATTTCACCCGGTTTCGTTCTAGCGCAGTCACATTAAGCCCTTTGCCTTCGCACGCACGTAGTGGAGTAGCCGGTTAGTGATTTTTGATCCTTTTTTAGCACGGGGTCTGGTACACGAGTGTGGTAACCCCTTCATGTTTTATCCGATGCGGAGGTTGTGGGGGATCGAGCCGTAGCACGCCCTACCGAGTTCAGAACCAGTACCTCTGAACCAACCCGAAACGGAGTCCTTCTCATATTTCTCGTTTCTTATCTGCGACCGTGTACTTTGGTGCAATCTCTTTTCATTTTGCATTGAGATACGAAGGATCATTATTGATTAGGCATCAAACGCTTATATTCATCGGCTCCCCACGTGGTTTGTGTTCAGACGGTGCTGACTGCTAGTATAAACTACTGGGGGTTACTTTTGAACTGAAACTAAAGGTGCACTCGCAATGGTGATCGGGATGGAATTTCTTAAGCAGGGGGTCGAAGATGTCAAGATTGTATTGGTCTTGTTTAATCGTTCCCGGCTTCGTAATTACGAACCATTCGGTGGTGAGTCGGGTAATGCGAGTAATTTAAGGATTTTTCTAGTATGGCTTAATAATCGGGGAAAGCTCGATATTAAAGAAAATAACGCACAGATTTGCTCATTTCATTGATTTGCTAAAAGGGATACAACGGAATTGAAAGTACACTGAAATGAAAAGTACCTCTCCCACACTATATCAGACATTGTCCTCAATGTTGTGATATAATTGCGGTACAAATACAGTACAAGACTAAAACTGAAAAACAACATAAAAGTAAACTACTGCTGCTGAGGACCGCGGGCTCGGCCTCTGGTGCGAGAGCGGCGTCTGGAGGGAGTCGCGTCGGGATCAGAGCCGGTGCCGGAGGTAGCAGTAATGCTGATGCGGAGCGCCTCGAGATCGCCGAAAAGTTCTCCAAACCGCTCATTAGTGGCCTCCTGGTTGGCAGCAATGGTGCCGAGCAGAGCGTCATACTGTGCCTTCTGCTGACGCTCTAGTGTTGCGTTCATCAGGTTCTGCTGATGAATCGCAAGTAGGATGTCCTCAAGTGTGACGGCGGGAGCAGGGGGCTGTCGGGTGGAAGTCTCGGGGATGTCCTGGACATGCTCAGCTGCATCCATGGCGTCCTGCATCTCGTCCACTGGGGCGTCTGGCTGATCATCATGTACCGAGGCGTGATCCGCAGCAGCTGGTAAGGCAAAGAGCCAGTTGGCTCGGTTTGCTGGGTCGATGCGTGTGCGGGACGGCAGAGTGATGTGGTGGAAAACGGTGCCATTGACAACAGGGCTGTACCTGCCATCCTCTCGCTGCGCGATCAGGTGGGCGGACCGACAGTAGCTCATGGTCAGGAAATCGGCGGCGAGGTGCGGCAGATCAGCGAGCGCGTCACCAAGCCCCAGCTGAATGGCGAGGGTGGTGACAATGCCGCCAATGAAGAACGGGGATGAGCCTCGGTGCGCAATGGCCTGGATGTGGTAGAGCATAAAGGGGGCAGCGTTGATTGGCTCGTCATGAAGGGCACAGTATAAAAACAGAAGCTCCTTTGAGTTGAGCTTGTGGTTGCTCTCTCTAGCAAAGATTGTGTTGCAGATGACCCGGTGAAAGTAGCGGATAGCCGGGTTGTGGATGTGTGTGGCGTTGAGGCTCTGGAAGGTGGTCGCACGGGTGTTGGTAAGGTCGTGCCACAGTGTGAATGCTTGTTCACTGAAGTTGTCGGGCACGCGACGGTGGGCCTCGGTGCCGTGCTCGAAACCTAACAGCTCGGCAATCCTGGTTTGTGTGAGGTTGAACTCCCTGCCAAGCAGTCTGAATGTTACGATGCCGGTAAGCTGACTCTGAGAACCGGGAGGGGTGATGTAGCTGTAAGAGCTGAGGAACTCCAGCGTCAGAAGTTCGAAAGTAGGCTGTGGCTGACGACAGAGGTCCCACAGGCCGACCTTCTGCAGTAGGCTTTGAACGCTGGACAGCATACCGAGTTCTTGCAGACAGTCAGTGGCAATGTACCGGGTGGGTTGCAGACCGCGGTTCTGGAAGCGGACGAAACGGTCTCGCTGGGTTACTCCGGCTTCTCCTTCTCTGAAAATGATGGAATCCATAACATGCAAGAGTGAAGAGTGAGGGTGGAAGGATTTTGTGAGGTTTTTGGGAGAAGAGTGGTAGAATGAGGGAGATTGATGTTCGGGTTAAATATGGGACAGTTGAAATGAATTGGTTGATGGTAATGGTGGATTAATGGGGTAGTGGAGAGGTTATGGCGGTTTTTGAATGAGTGGGTAATGTTTTGGGTAGGTTATGGATGGAGAAGAAGAGTGGACACGATGAGAAACAGTTTTGTTTCCCACGATCTCTGTAATAGAGGTCGTCACGGTCGTGACATAGGCGTGACGGTCGTGACACGCTAAATGAGCACGTCACGATCGTAAGTGGGGTGTGACGACCGTGAGGGTGTGTTGTGCTGAATAATTCCCAGAAAAGAAACATTGTCTCACGTTATTTATAAATTAATAATAGTTTATTTTATTTAGTAGCACTTATAGTAACACATACCATATTATATATCGTTTGCAACACAGTAGTATACGTACCTAAGATAAAATAGTGTAGTCATACAGTATATGGTCACACAGTGTATAGAAAAGAAATAGAAAAATTATATAAGCTGCTAAAAATGAAGAATTAATTGAAATAAAAAGTGCATGGCATAAAGAAAAACTGAAATTACATAAACTCAATTTATGTTATGAAATCGTTGCGAAAGATAAATTTAACTGGAAATGAAAATAATGATAAAAAATAATGAGAAAAGAGTTAATAAACTAAATCACTGATAGCCGGTTCAAAGGCGTTTCTTCAGGTCTTCGATGGCGGAGTCCAGATGATAGAATTGTTCGCAGGCCATGTCAGTCAATCCCATGATGTCCAATCGCATACTCTTAATGTCTTCTCTGAATAGATTAATGTCAGTTTGATAGGCATTGAGAGTGTGCATGATGTTCTGCAAGTTGTTAGCGTACTCTCCGTGATTCGCTCCAGGGGTTTCATGAACTTTGTCAGTTGGGTCAATGTCATGGTATCCAGGAGGTGTCTCGGGGTCAGTTTCAACAGCGGTCATTATATCATCTGTTATCCTGTGAGACTGAGGTGTTTCAGGAGTGGCTGGATAATCAGGTGGGTTTAACTCATAAATCCAATTATCCTTATTATGAACACTTACTTTAGCATGATTGGGCAATGTAAACAGGGTGACTACTTTGTTCCGGATCAGGTACTCAAAAGGTGGGCGTCCTAAATTCCTTATGATATGTCTGTTGAAGCAGAATTTAAGATTCATCAGGCGTATGGTTCCCAGACGGGTGCACCTGTCCAGTTGGTACCTAAGTCCTAAGGCATCAGCGATCATGGTTACAAGACCTCCTACCACTATAGGTAATTCAGGTTCTTCTTGGATGCGGGTGAAGGTTTGCATCATGAAAGGTACGCCATTAACAGACTGTCCAGTATTAAAACATGACATAATAAATAATTCATCCTTAGAGACTCCGGTAATGTTTTCTTCTTTTCCAAAGAAGGTATGGGCGAGGAATTTGTGGAAGTAACGGAGAGCAGGATTATGGATCTCATCATTGTTCATGTCATTTGGTTCAGGGTGGTAGTTTCCGGTCAGAGTTCCCCAAAAGAAATCTAGCTCCACATCCATCAATTCTACCTGTGTGGTAGTATAGGCAAAAGGTCCACTAGGGAATCCTAACAGGTCAGCTAGTTCTTTATGGTTAAAGTCGTATTCTATTCCAAATAGGCGGAAACTAATGAATCCCTTTCTAGACCCAAAACCACGCTCAGGTAGGTAAAGTAGGGAACTAAGGAACTCAAGGGTGAGCTCACGGTAAGTCGCGAACTTGTGTTGGATCATTGCATTCTCCCATCCGAGTCGGTTGAACAAGTACATGACACTATCATGTATACCTAAGGTTTCCATAGTCCTATCATTTGGGTACAGGGTCAAATCCATTTGCCTCTGTGATAACTCTTCGAACTTTATTCTTTGGTTCCTACCTCTAAATTTGGTTTCCATATAGTTAATTGGTTGGTTAGCCATGGTCAGTGAAAATACGGTGGAAACAAATCAGTGGAAAAGACTTTAGAAAATCTGTAAAAAGTGATTTAGGATAAAAAATAAGAAAATGAGATGCTAAAATGTAATGGCGATAATAGTAATGTAGAATAAAACTAACAAAACAATTTAAACAAATAGTAATCACGATAATTAAAAAAAGGAGAAAAGAATAGTTTAAAATAGGTAAATAAGTAGATGGGTTGCCTCCCACTAAGCGCTGTTTTTATTGTCAAAAGCCTGACGTAACGCTGAGGTTTAGACTAATCAGGGGAATTAGCGGACAATTTCAAAAGTTTTAGATCATTCGTATAGTCTCTATTTTCAACTTTATGATAATGTTTTAGGCGCTGTCCGTTTACTATGAATGGTTCATTGTTCCTACCCTTGATTTCTATTGCTCCACTTGGGAATACTTTAGTTATATCAAAGGGTCCTGACCATCTAGACTTTAATTTTCCAGGAAAGAGCCTAAGTCTTGAATTAAAGAGGAGTACAACGTCTCCCACACTGAATTCTTTCCTGGATAGGCGTTTATCATGCCATTGCTTAGTTCTTTCTTTATATATCTTAGCATTTTCATATGCATCTAACCTTAATTCTTCTAATTCGTTAATGTCTAGGATTCGCTTTTCTCCTGCAGCGTTATAGTTCATATTGAGAGTTCTGATCGCCCAATAAGCCTTGTGTTCTAGTTCTACTGGGAGGTGACAAGATTTTCCATAAACTAGTTTGAAAGGTGTAGTACCTATGGGAGTCTTGTAAGCGGTCCTATAAGCCCATAGAGCTTCATTAAGTTTAGATGACCAATCTTTCCGAGATATGGCGACAGTCTTTTCTAAGATTTGTTTAATCTCTCTGTTTGAGACTTCGACCTGTCCACTTGTTTGTGGGTGATATGGTGTAGCCACACGGTGTCTCACTCCATACTTAGATAACAATTTGTCAAAGATTTTTGAAATGAAGTGCGAGCCACCGTCACTTATGACGAGTCGAGGTACACCAAATCTGGGAAAGATTATGTTTTTGAAAAGCTTTATTACTACTCGTGCATCGTTTGTAGGAGAAGCTATGGCTTCAATCCATTTCGAGACATAATCAACAGCTACGAGTATGTAATTATTACCGAAAGATGATGGGAATGGTCCCATGAAATCTATTCCCCAGACGTCGAAGATTTCTACTTCCAAAATTCCCTTTTGGGGCATTTCATCTCTTCTTGAAATATTGCCGGTGCGTTGACACCGATCGCAACTTATAACCGCGATATGGACATCCTTCCATAGATTAGGCCAGTATAAGCCGGCTTGCAAGATTTTTGCACAGGTCTTGGAAGTGCTCGCATGTCCACCATAAGGAGATGAATGACATTGGGCAATGACATCTTCTATTTCTTCTTCGGGAATACATCGGCGAAAGATTCCATCTGGTCCTCTTTTGAACAATAATGGTTCATCCCAGTAGTACTGTTTCAGGTTATGAAAGAACTTCTTTTTCTGCTGATAGGTTAGATCGGGTGGAAGAGCTCCTGCGGCTAGGTAGTTGACAATGTCAGCGTACCATGGCAGTCCTACAGTTGTCTGTATTATTTCCACGGGTTCTGGTTCATTTATATCTAACTGCGCTAGGTCGCTTCCTATTTGTGCTATCAGCTGTTCATACGGAAAATCATCGTTAATCGGCACTTGTTCGGGTTTAATACCTTCTATTCTAGATAAATGGTCCGCTACGACGTTTTCAGTACCTTTTTTATCTTTTATTTCCAGATCAAACTCTTGTAAGAGTAAAATCCATCTTAGGAGTCTTGGCTTAGCATCCTTCTTAGTTAATAGATATCGGATAGCAGCGTGGTCTGTGTAAATGATTATTTTCGCTCCAACTAGGTAAGAGCGGAATTTGTCAAGCGCAAAGACAACTGCTAGCAATTCTTTTTCTGTAGTGGCGTAGTTCATCTGGGCAGAATCCAAGGTTCTACTGGCATAGTAAATCGCATGGAGTTTCTTTTCTTTTCTCTGACCTAGGACTGCGCCCACAGCATAGTCACTCGCATCGCACATGATTTCAAAAGGTAATCTCCAGTCAGGGGGTTGCATGATTGGTGCGGTGATGAGGGCTGTTTTTAGAGTTTCGAATGCTTTAAGACAATCTTCATTGAATATGAACTCAGCGTCTTTCATTAATAAACCAGTAAGAGGTTTAGTAATTTTCGAGAAATCTTTGATGAATCGTCGGTAAAAACCGGCGTGTCCTAAAAAGCTTCGTATTTCTCGAACGGTTTTAGGAGGTTGAAGATCTTTTATTACTTCAATCTTAGCTTTATCGACTTCAATTCCCTTATCTGATATTACATGACCTAATACTATTCCTTCGTTGACCATAAAATGACATTTCTCCCAGTTAAGCACGAGATTCACTTTTACACATCTTTCTAACACCATTTCCAAGTTCGATAAACATCCTTCAAAGCTTTGCCCGCATACAGAGAAGTCGTCCATGAACACTTCCATGATGTTGTCTATAAAATCTGCGAAGATTGACATCATACATCTTTGAAAGGTTGCAGGAGCGTTGCATAATCCAAAGGGCATTCGCCTATAAGCGAATGTTCCATAGGGACATGTGAATGTAGTCTTCTCTTGATCATCAGGATGGATAGGGATTTGGAAAAATCCTGAGTAACCATCAAGGTAACAGAAGTAAGAATGCTTGGCTAATCGTTCTAACATTTGATCTATGAAAGGTAGTGGGAAATGATCTTTCCGAGTGGCTTTGTTTAGTTTACGATAATCTATGCACACTCTATATCCCGTCACTACTCTTTGCAATATCGATTCGCCTTGAGCGTTTTTCACAACAGTGATACCTCCTTTCTTTGGCACTACATGTATTGGACTAACCCATTCACTATCAGAGATTGGATATATTATCCCGGCATCTAATAATTTCTTGACTTCTTCCTTTACTACAGTGCTAAGGGTTGGGTTAATTCTTCTCTGAGATTCTCTGGAGGTTCTGCAATCTTCTTCAAGCAGAATGCGATGCATGCAAACTGAAGGACATATTCCTTTGAGATCGGATATGTTATATCCTAATGCAGTTGGATATTTCTTCAAAACATCTAAAAGTTTCTTTGTTTCTATGGTTCCTAAACTGGAATTCACTATAACTGGTCTTTTACATTCAACGTCTAAGAATTCGTACCTTAGGTTATTAGGTAAAGTTTTTAATCCTAATGTAGGTTTATCTTTACTTGGCATGAGATCCGGTGTAAGTGTTAAACTTTCGCTTAGACTATCATCCTGATACGGTTTTTGCCAATTATCATCTTCGAGAATTGGAGGGATTTGAATTTTCATTATTTCAGAATAAGTGGTCTCTTCCAGTTCCATTTCTCTTACACATTCGTCAATTACGTCCATTAGATAGCATGTATCCTCTATAGCTGGTGATTGTAAGAATTGTGTTAAAACAAATTCAACTTTCTCTTCACCTACTTCAAAGGTTAGCTTTCCTCTTTTTACGTCTATTATAGCTCCGGCGGTAGCTAAGAATGGTCTTCCTAGTATGATAGGTGTAGTTGAGTCTTCAGAGATGTCCATGATTATAAAATCAGTAAGAATGTAGAATTGTCCTATACGTACTGGGACGTTTTCTAGTATGCCTACAGGATATTTAACAGAGCGATCGGCTAGTTGAACAGACATTTTAGTTGGTCTTAGGTCTCCCATGTCTAGCCTTTTGCAAATCGTTAAGGGCATAACACTGATACTGGCTCCTAAATCGCATAGAGCTTTGTCAATGACGAATTTTCCTATTACACAGGGTATAGAGAAACTTCCTGGATCTTTTAGCTTAGGAGGCATGTTATTCTGAATTATGGCGCTACACTCGGCAGTAAGTGTAACTGTTCCGTTATCCTCTATCTTTTTCTTATTGGATAAGATCTCTTTTAAAAACTTGGCATACGAGGGTATTTGGGTAATTGCTTCTGTAAACGGAATAGTAATATTCAACTGTTTCAGAAGTTCGACAAATTTCTTAAATTGACCCGTCGTCTTGGAACTTATTAATCTTTGAGGGTACGGAATTGGTGGTTTATAGGGTGGTGGAGGCACATAAGGTTGTTCTTTCTCCACTACCTCTTGACTTTCATCTTCCTTTTCTTCTGGATCATTCACCACTTCAGTCGGTTTATCCGGTTTTTGGTACATGGCTGGATTGTCAAGTCTTGGATCGGTAGGTCCGTCAAGTTCCTTGCCACTTCTTAATATTACAGCGTTAGCATGTCCTTTCGGATTAGGTTGAGGTTGTCCAGGGAATACTCCAGCTGGTGCAGCAGTGGGTGCTTGTTGTTGAGCTACTTGTGAAATCTGAGTTTCAAGCATTTTGTTATGTGTAGCTAATGCATCTACTTTGCTCACTAATTGTTTAATCTGCTCACTAGTGTGAATGTTTTGGTTTAAGAAGTCCTTGTTTGTCTGAGATTGGCTAGCTATAAAGCTCTCCATCATCAATTCAAGGTTCAATTTTCTAGGGATATTAGGAGCAGTCTTTTGATATCCTGGTGATGTAGCTGGTGCTTGACCTGGTGCGTAATAAGCATTGTTATTCTTATAGGAGAAATTCGGATGATTCTTCCAACCTGGGTTGTATGTGTTTGAGTAAGGGTTTCCTTGAGCATAATTCACTTGATCAGTGGGAGTTCCTGCCAATAGTTGACAATCAGAGACTTCGTGTC
Organism: Lathyrus sativus; assembly: GCA_963859935.3. Classification (NCBI taxonomy): domain Eukaryota; kingdom Viridiplantae; phylum Streptophyta; class Magnoliopsida; order Fabales; family Fabaceae; genus Lathyrus; species Lathyrus sativus. The sequence continues at coordinate 569,073,200 of OZ012738.1, read as the reverse complement.
CTGGGACTCCACATAACTCACAGTTAGGTGTTACTGCAGCCACGGTGGCTGCAGGTGTTATGGCCAAGTTGTCGATCTTTTGGCTTAGTTGGTCAAACTTCGCATTGACTTGGTCCATACTACTTACTTCGTACATACCTCCCTTTGTTGGTTTCTCAGTTGCGACTCTCTCGCTTCCCCAAAGGTAATGATTCTGAGCCATACTTTCGATAAGTGCATAGGCATCATTATATTCTTTGTCCATCAATGCACCACCCGCGGCAGCGTCAATTGTCATTCTTGTATTGTACAAGAGTCCATTATAGAAGGTATGGATGACCATCCATTCTACTAATCCATGATGTGGACAAAGCCTAAGTAGATCCTTATAGCGTTCCCAAGCTTCGAATAATGATTCACTTTCTCTTTGCTTAAATCCGTTGATCTGAGCTCTCAGCATAACTGTCTTGCTAGGTGGAAAATACCTGTTCAAGAAAACTCTCTTAAGTTGTTCCCATGTAGTTACTGAGTTCGAAGGCAGAGATTGAAGCCATGCTCTTGCTCTGTCTCGAAGCGAAAAAGGAAATAAACGTAGTCTAATAGCTTCTTGGGTAACTCCATTGGCTTTTACGGTATCTGCATATTGCACAAAGATCGAAAGATGAAGATTCGGGTCCTCGGTAGGATTTCCGGCGAATTGATTTTGTTGCACGGCTGATATCAATGATGGTTTTAGTTCGAAATCATTTCGGTTGATAGCCGGTGCTGCAATGCTTGAATGTGGTTCACCTTGCGAAGGATTAGCGTAATACTTGAGTGGATGAGTTTGTTCTTCAGCCATTCCTGCGTTTTCTGATTTTACGACTGGTTCAGGCGGATCTAATTGAAGATCTGGAATGTTGGAATTATTTTCGAAATCGAGTATACGTCTTCTTACGTGTAAGAAGCGTTCCGATTCAGGGATTAGAGGTTGCAAGTCTTCGCTTTTGGAGCGAGTACGTGGCATACACTCGGAGATTAGATTAAATTAAATAGTTGATACCTTAGTCTAGACAATGCTACCTAAGTGCGCTAGTAACTAAATTAAGGAATCCCCGGCAACGGCGTCAAAAACTTGATGGGCTTAAGACGTGTCTACTTATGCGTCTAGCGGTATCTTACTGCAAGTGCACAGCCTATCGAAGTAATATTTAAGATTATCGATCCACAGGGATTCTATCGTTACGTAGTGCTAGATGAACTTCTAGTTTAGCTAAGGCGAATAGTTGTCACGATTGTTGTTGGTTTTCTAAGACTATTGAAGGCGGAATTAAATTTAAGTTTTTAATAAAATAATACTAAGACGGTCGGTATGTAATTATACTAACTTAGGTGGGTCAATCTAACCTAGGCTTATAAAGATGTTCACTTAATCTATTCGGTAGAGATTACTAGTTTGAATACCCTCAACTCACACTCTCGTGGTCTTGAATCAGATCTTATCCCTAAAGCCCTATGCCTGCTCCCGCTAGCCCATAAGTGTTTAGAGGTAATTTTTGGAAACTAAATAATTCTAATTTATCTTAAAGCGCTCTCGCTGTATTTAATTTAAATGCCTAACTTTAGCTATCTGGTTAAAATCTCACACTCTCGTGGTCTTGACCCAACCTAATACCCTTTTCTTACTCTCGTAACGAAAAGGTCGAATTCAATTAAAAAGCATCAGCCAGAATGTTAAGCGATTAATTATTTTAGCCCATGGTTATATTTTACCGGTTAAGTTGGTTATAACTACATACCGCCCTAAGGTATTTAGCTACCCATCGAGGTTAAATCAGACTCAGAGTTAAATATTGACTTACTAATGGCAGAAAAATAAATAGACATTATAAATAAATTAAATTGCAATGATTGAAAAACCTGATTAACAAATATCTGAGTAGACTCCTTCTTCCACAGACCAGAAGGCTTGGAGTAGGCGGAAATAAAAATTAAAACGAATGCTGAAGGCTGGAAACAAATAAAAGTATAACAATTCCCTAATGTTGGAAATTGTTACACGGTTGGTTTGGATACAAATAAAATAAGACAGGAAACAAAATAATGCTGGAAAAATAATTCTGGTGGTAAGGTAATTCGGCAGAGCTTCCGCAGGAAATTTGGATAATGAAGTCTGTCCCTGAGTTCTCCTGAGCTGGTCCTATTTATAGAGCTTCCAATGGGCTGGTGCCTTGGTCTTTTGCTTCTTGGGCTTTGCTGAAGTGGTTGAGAAAATGTTGGAAAGTGGCAGCAGAAAATGGGAGAAGTCTTCCTCACGTGCTGCCTTGAGGAGAATTACTAGGAGGAGTGGTCTTCAGTGGTGGCTTGACGTAGTCTGAGTCAAAATCAAGTTATATCCTTGTCACGGGCGTGACAAGGTCTTCACGCTCGTTATTTGATGATTTCAAGTGTCACGGTCGTGACCACTTCCTCACGGTCGTGATGGCCCAAAGCAAGGTGTCACGGTCGTGACACCCTTGTAACGACCGTGGCCGTAACAAATTATGCAGACTTTTTGCAGGATTCTGTCTTGCTTCATTTCTTGTGGTTTCTTTCGTTCTTTTCTTCTTAATTCATGATTTGACCTCACATAACGATGTACCTGCAAAATAGTAAGAAAAACTCGAGGAATCGAGCGTTAAAACGGTGAATGCGCGATAAAAGTCAATGAAATCTAGCGATATAATCGATGTGTTTTCTCGTCATCAATATGTCACATGTATCCCATCATCTCTTGTTGTTGTTGATATGTGGCATAAAATATATAATCACCCTTGTCATTACGAGATTTTCGGTTGCGTAATTCTTGAAATAACTCATTGTATTTCCCACTTCTAGAGGAAGTACCTGCAAAAGTGTTAGAAAAATATGGTGCGGTGTGTGCAGGTGGAACCTGACCATGCAAAGAATGAGGAAGAGGTGAGTTACGGACGGGAGAGACATGCTCTCTCCTATCATACTCATCATCAGCGTCACCACCACCAGTGATATTCGTAGGAATGTCCGTGGGCACCAGCTCATCTCCAGGATCGCCATCTATATATTTTTCTCCTAGATGTGGCTGAGATGTGGCAAGCAATCCATATCTTTATTTTTTGCAAATTCAAACAAACATAGAAACTTAAAATAAAAACCACGTGGGTTGCCTCCCATACAACACTTTGTTTAAAGTTGATAGCTCAACGGCTAAGGAATGTAAGCACTCATGGTGGTTCTCTCGAGAATGATTCATCGATCAAACTTTTAATAGTATTAGGTTTCCATGGCCTCTTATCAAGTCATCTCTCATGTCCCTCACTTTTTATTTTCTTCCTTCTGTGGGGTGGTTCATTCTTTTGAACTTGTGGTAGTGGTTCAGGATTTATCCTGAGTGTTAGCCTTCCCCTCTTAACATTAATGATTCCCCTAATTTCATGATCCTCTAACTTTCTCTTTTTATGCAGGACCTCGGACAAAGGTTCATCGGTGTGGATATTTTCCAATACATCCACATACGTTTTGGATTGGGAGTCTACCTTAGCTTCTACAAACCTTTGCGGGAAAGGAATCTATGGGGTATAGGGAGGAGAAATAACATTAGGTGCTTCCTTTTCTACCTCTTCGACGACCCCCCTTTCGGTGACGTCGGTGAATTTTTCTCAATCTCTATGCATTGCTCACCAGAACTCTCCTCAACCTCATTATCACTCTCCTTAGGATTTTCTACTTGTTCCTCAGGGGAGGGTCTTAGAGGTATTTATGCAAGCGGGGAGATTTGAGTCTTCAATGCCTCGTTGTGAGTCGTGAGGGACTCAACCATAATGTCCATCTTCCTAAGGTTTCATTAATTTGGAGATGTTATTTTCTAAACTATTTATTTTGGAGATTTTGTGTCTCCATAAAGCGTTCCATCATAGATTCTATCATAGAGTGAGTAAGCGTTGCATTGAATTCGTCCATTAGTATTTCGAGTTTGGGTTTATGGAAATCTTGTGGTTCCCCAAAATACTGGGAGTAGTAATCGTATAGGAATTTTGGGTGAGAATGAGTTAGCGTCGCAATGAAATCCTCCATTCATATTTCGAGGTCGGATTTATGGGATTCTTGCGATTCCTCGAAATATTGAGAGTGGTATTCGTAGAGAAAATTCGGGTGATACATAGCAAAAGAGACAAGAATTCCTTAGTCTATATAGTATAACAAAAAAATTACAATATTGATTGTTGGTCCCCGACAACGACGCCAAAAACTTGATGTGTGCGCAAGTGCACGGAAATATCGAAGTAATATAAAAGATTGTTAAACCCACAGAGACCAATGTCAACCTACCGTTATCTATTGATGCGAAGTAAAGTTAAGGCTAATGAATACTTAGTTTAAATGAAAAATAAAATAAAAACTAAAATGAAACTTAGAAAATATATCAATAAGGAGAGGCCGGAATATGGATTCTGTGTTCCTAAGGGACTTTGTAGATTTTTAGGCACTAATTACAATTAAACTATGTTCAGTAGAAAATATCAATTTAAAGACACCGTCTCACACTCTCGCACTATTGACTGAGCCACACTCCCTAACCACATGATTTTTCTCTCGCTTGCTCGTTTTAAGTAGAAAGCATACTTTGAAAATCAATTAGATCCTAATCGATATCTAAAGCACTCTCGCTGTTTTTAGGATCGATGCCTAGTTTCCACTATCCGGTTCAATCCTCACACTCCCGTGCTATCGGCTTGAACCTTAGTATATTTTTCACTCACGTGATAAAACATTAAGACTTACAATTAGAAACTAAAACCGAAACAGAATTTATTTAATGTTTCGCGCCTATTATTTTCTACTGAGTCTCGTCGATAACGACGGTCCTCATATACCGGTCTCAAGAAAATTTAGCCAAACATGGTTGCGGAAACAAACAAACAATTTTGGATTTTTAAATTAACTAAAGATATAATAAGCGGTTTAAAATAATTTAAAGCGATGTTTGCAGAGAAAGGTAGAAGCTTGAAGCAGTAACAATGGCAGAAAAATAAAGCGTAAAAGTAAATTGCGGAAAATAAAAGCAGGAAAATAAATGCAATGAATGTAAAGGAACCTAAAATAAAAACTGGAATGTAAATTGTATTAAGAACTTAAAATAGCGGCAAGATTTGACCCAAGCATTACATAGATTGTAGGCCTAAACACTTATGGTGTTTTTTAAAAAAAACAATATGATTAAACCGCACACTGGGGTACGTAAACCCGATTATAAAATATAAACAAATCAACCCAGTTTCAAACAATAAATTGTTGGGTTAGTAAACTAATCATAAAAGGAAAGAGTAGACAAAAATCTAGATCTGATCCTCGATGTGAGAAAACTACCACTTTTACAATGATAATTTATGCCTAAAACTATGAGCAGCGCTTCTGCACGATTTGGATGCCCAAAAATGTCAAAATAATTCCTATATATAGAGGTCCCAAGTGCCTAATAACTCCACCAAAAGGTGCAGGGAAGTTGAGAAGATGTGGGGAAGTGGGGAGAAGCAGTTTCAACTGATTTCACAATATTCTAGTTCTACAGGATAATGGCGAACACCATTAGGGCAATGGCAAGTACCATTGCCTTCTTCATTAAATGACGTGGTTTCTAGTACATGGTGAACACCATTAGGGCCATGGTGAACGCTATTAGACTCATGGCGACAGCCGTGTACCAGAAAATAGCAAATTTTGCATTTTTTCTTCATTTCCTTGCTCTTTTCCCAGTTTTCTCGCACATAGGCTCTTATTCGACAAATATCTAAAACAGAAACATAATACGACATAATAATACGAAAAAAAAGTAAAATGACATTAAATACATGCGAATTGAGTCGAAATATATGATACGTTTTCGAGTTATCAGTTATCAAGTATTGTGCGTAAGCGTTTTTATTTACTATTAAGTTGAAATACCCATGACATTGTTTGTTGTACTGCTAACAAATAATTTGTTTAATACAGGTAAAGTCGGGAGCATATAGTGAGGATGCAACATTGAAAGCATGTCCAAAATGTGAGACCTTGTCATGTGACGATTTAGGATGGTGGCAAAATGTAGGACAATGCTTAATAGAATTTGGTTTATTATCCATCGGTACTTTCTCAGCTATCATTTTAGGCTCTCATTCTTATTTTTCTAATTTGTTACTCACAATTGTTTATTGCAGGTCATCCATGGATAAAAAAACTATGAGTATACGAAATTAGCGTTGGATATTTTAATATTCAAGCTCATGAAGGCATACATGTGTTCTTCTTCTCTATGAAAAGTATCCTTGAACCTATGTACCAATGCTCACATCTACAATTTATAAGTAGTTTAGCTATGCGCATCCGTGATTTAGTATCTCGCTTATGTTTCAGTTACTAACCATTGAATGAAATGTCTCATTCCTAAGATTATTGATTATTGATTCTGGAATACCCCAAACCGCAACATGTCTACACATTTTTTTTGATGTGGTATTGATAAAAGATCAATTACAATCTTCTATGATGATCCTGTGAATATTAGGTTTCCTTGCAACAAACAGATTACCGTGAATGTGAGTGAGAAATATATTCACGTCTGACTTTGCAATTCAGGAAGCGACCAAATATGCAAGATGATGACTTGCTGTTATTCATTTTTACCGAGGTTTGAGACTATTTGAATTCAGTTTGGTTGATGACTTGCCATTATTCATTTTTACCGAGGTTTGAGACTTTTTTTGTTCATTTGTTTCTTTAATTTTTTAGTCTTTATTCATGTCGAAATAATGATCTCCATTGTGTTGGTATGTTCTATAGGGTTGTTTCTTAATACATCTCTGGGATGGATTGCTGGGATGGATTGCTGATCACATTTTCATAATATTGTATATTATCATTTCATTTCCAAAGAACTTTTTTAGGATTATTGATTGATCATCTCATATAAGCTTTTCTTGTCTGTTTTATTATTATATTAGGCTGTATTATGTCATTATGATGAGACAAACATAATTCTTCATTCGACTGTAAACCCTCAATTTAGTTCTTAAAAGATTTTTGAAAAAATGTTTTTAAAAGATTAGCAAGATCAATTTAGTCTTATAATGACACAAAGTCATAACTTTTGAGTTATACTAATTGAGAAATAATGGATGTTATGTAAATCTTGAGGATCAGAATGACATTCTAACTACTTTTAATTATGTTGATGCATCTTCAGTTTGTTAGTTCAGATTCTAAAGAATGAAACCAGTATCAAACTTAAATAAAAATTCAAAATTTAATTAATTGCTATGCGAAAGCAAATTTTCTTTAAAATTTAAAATATAATTATTTTTAAAAAGAAATTTTAAAAACATAAACAGACACACAAAAGCGGGTTTTTATGAACTTATAAAATCTGGTATTAGAAGAGCGAAAGTCGGTAATACCTTTAAACTTATTTTCTCACTTTAAATAATTTTTTGATTAATTAGAAGTAATTAATTTTCAAAAATAGAAGTGTTACACTTTAACATGCTGAACACGCGAAAGTGACAATATAGATTTTAGGCTAAAACTCGGTTCTGACTGTACGAAAGCAAATGGTTACTCTAAATTAGTTCTTTTTCTCATGATAAAATACTATCAAGAACATATGCATAGCTATTAATTATTGGGGAGAAACATATACTTTGTAGCATAAAATTTTAACTTTATATATATATATATATATATATATATATATATATATATATATATATATATATATATATATATATATATATATATATATATATATATATATATATATATATATATATATATATATATATATATATATATATATATATATATATATATATATATATATATATATATATATATATATATATATATATATATATATATATATATATATATATATATATATATATATATATATATATAAAGACATTGTATATAGGTAGCTTAAAACTTAGTAGGGGCATATGCCCACACTTTGGAGTGAATAGCTCTATCCCTTAATATTATCCTAATTTAATTAATTATTATTACAATTTTGTGAGTACTGTTGGTCGATGTGAGCCACATTCTGATTTCCGTCTTAATTGATTTTTTATACCAGTTTATTTTACTTATTTTGCATCAAACATTGTTATTATTAGCCTTAGATTTACACTGAAGTGATAGATAATGATACGATTGACACTTAGTTTTTTTTAACTTCGATCTTTTTATTACCACAATATTTTCGTGCACTTGCGAATCTATGAGTAAGATTCTTAAGGCACGGGTTTTGAAGACTTTCTAAAGCCTCGTTCAGAGATGCCTCAAGTTCTGCTACCCTGTTAAGAAAATGATCTTGCACCCAACTCTCCCCAAGGGCACCCTCAACTTCATAAAATGGTGGTCGAACATAGGTCAAAGCTAGCTCGCCCACGAACAACTTCACCTTGTTAACCAACATATCAGGAGACCAAAAAGCATTGACATCAACTTCCATCTCTAAAAAGGAAGCGAAAGCCCTTTTAAGCTCCTCAAGGTACTGGTCACGCTCAATAATAAGAGTCCGAACATGGTATTGGAGCACTTATTTATCCTTTTGAATTTGACCAAATACAAAGACTTTGATATAGATGACCCCACCAAAAGCCAGAATGGAAAATACTCGATGGGTAAAGTAAGCCAAATTCAATAACTCTTCCTTTCGAATGACCATAGTCAAATTGAAAAAATAGGAATATTCTTCCTTCAAAATAAAAGTCCAGACTTCTTTTGTAGTTTGCAGACCAAAGCGAGCTAGGGAGACATGAGGCAGAATCACCAAGGCAGATGCCAGACCTCCCAAGACACGTGGTTCTTTTTTATTTCTTCTTGAAATTGGGGAGAACCCAACTAGAGATCTCCTTTCACCAAGAATTTCAACTTAGAAACTGGATACCAGATCCTCTCTTCCCCAACAGAGATAGACACATTTTACACCAATGCTTGAAAAACCTTGATAAATGCCCAGCCCATCAGGCGCAGATGTGAGGAAGCAATCAACAAGTGATTCAAGATGTCGACCTCAAAATCATTGAACTAAAGATGGAAACCCAAGATGTAAAATAAAACACTCATAAAGGGGAATGACACACCTGTCATATTCACTACATATCCTTTTACCCTTGTCTAAAGTTAACACCCCCAAGTCAGAGGAAGGTCCCAAATCAACATATGCACAATTGAGACTGCCTTCGTAGGCAAAAGTAGAAATTGTTGGAAAATTGACTTCAAGCACAAGACGGGAGATTATGGTATTCAAAATTTGTGATTAATTTAAACATTTCTCAATTAAGATTGTATTAGTAACTCTTTAGGAGAGTAATCGCAGTGGAAATAAAATGCTAAAAGTAAATTATAGAAAATAAAAGGATAGAGTTAGAAAGATTGGGCCAGAGATTATAAAGGTTTGGCCAAATGCTGGCCTAGTCCTGTCCTCAAAAGGTCTTCTTGAGAGTTTCACTATAGACTTTGAGCTTTTGAAGGTTATGCTCACGAACCTTAATAAACTAAGAACATGAATTTTATAACAGGTTAATCTCAAGAACTAAACTAAATCTCCTAAAGGTATTGCACTCTTAAGAGTATAAACGATAAGCATGACCATTTACAAAAATATCTTCCTCACAAGTGAAGTTTCACTTAGTAGCACTAAGGCAATTAAAAGTGAATAAGAATATTTTATAAAGAGATGGAGAGATATAAATCCCAATAAAATATGAAAATGTTAGAAAATGGCGTGGTTGGAAGTAATGGTGTGCCTCTCTTATATAATATTTGGAAAAACCAAGAAAGGAAATAATTCATGGGCCGAATTCATTATCTAATTGATTGGAAAAAAAGCTTCAATGGATTAGACAACTCATTTATAATCGATTGGCAAGCCCAAATAGGAAGGTTTCGATATAGAGCCTTTAAAAGTCATTAATGTGTTTTCCTTTTTGATTTTGTAAGCCACTGACACTCTTCTAATCGATTAGTATAGTATTCCAATCGATTGGCTGGTTTAATAAATTTTGGAAATCGATTAGCATATTTTTCCAATCGATTAGATAGTTAAAAATGTTTGAAAAAGGATTTGGACAACTTTTTAATCACTTGGTTCTGTATTAGAAAATTATTTTCAGGATAAAAGCAATTTGAAAGATGTTTTGAGTGCGCGTGTGAGTTACCTTAGTACTCTTAAGCTACTACCTTACTTTTACAATACTCGGTTCACTCAAACAGACCGACGAATATGACCTGGTGATCTTTTACACCTTTCTCCAAAGAGCTTTAAAAATTTTGCTAGATAGTTTCTGATTGTACATGCACTTTGATCTTGAGTCCTTTTGTTGATGAGTCATAAGATGTTTTGTGTAACAGCCCAATTTTCATTAATTAATTATTTATGTTAATTAATTGATTTATTGAAATTATTGGATGATTATTTAAAGGAATTGGTAGATATTTGGAGAGAAGAAAATATAATGGAAAGAAAAGAAATAGAAGAGAAGGATATATAAGAGAAAGTGGAAAGAAAAGGATAGAAATATATAGAAAGGAAAGAAGGAAGAGAGTAGAGAAAGAAAGAGGAAGAAGAGAAAAGAGAAGGAAAATAGAGGAGAAGCTTGGAATCATCAGAACGACTTCTAACTTTCGATTAATCAAGGTAAGGGTGTGAAATATCATTATCTTGTCAATGTATATGATTATGTATGGATTGTTTGGGTCTTTTCTCCATTTTCCATTTTAGAGAAGAAACGAGTTTAGTCGATGGAAACCGATGTTTTCACGGATGAAACTCGAAATAAATTGCGTAGTTTAGTCGGGTAATGTTTAGCCGTGATTATTGGATTTCATTTGATTGAATTTGGTTGAATTTGTGAGTTTTGACATTTTTGGATAATTGGAGGTTAAGATTTTGGATGAAAATCGGAAGTCGTAGAATTTACGTTTTATGATCCTAAATTGTTACTATATAATTGGTAATAATGAGTAGGTATTTAATCGGGAGAAAATAATTAAATCGGTCGGGTTTTTGGAGGTTTTGGGCACAAACCTGTAACTTGTTTTTCCAAATTTGTCAGGTGTTAACCGGTTAACGCTTTGGGTTAATCGATTAACGGAGTGTTAATGCGCCAGGAATTGAAAACCTGGGTGTGTTAACCGGTTAACAGGAAGTGTTAACCGATTAACACTGTAAGTGTGAGAAAAATCTTATTTTTCAAAATTTTGAAAATTCATAACTTCTTCACCGTTTATCGGATTTTGTCGTTCTTTATATCAAACTGAAGCTAATAATATGTTCTATAACTTGGTGAAAAGAAATATTATTTTTAGTCAACTTTAGCCGATTTTACCGATCAATCGAGATTAATTATTTTAAGTAAGTAAGGCTTAAATAATTAGAGCGTTCGGTTGCCGTTTGGCATTGAATTGTGTGCTGTTGTGATATGCTATGGGTAGCCGTATGGAGTGAATCCTAGATTGTGCAATATTGTGAAATGTGGCCTTTTGGCATATATAATGCATGAGAACATATTGTGAATATGTGTGCATTGCTTGAAAAATGTGGTGGTGGTATTGAATTGTGAATGCATATTGATTGTATGCAATATTGTGAATAATGCATGGGAACATATTATGAATATGTGTGTATTGCTTGATAATTGTGATGATGATGAAAGTATGAATACTTTGATATGATGTGTGAGTGTGCAATCATGTTATAATTCTTGTGTGATGAATTATTAAGTATGCATGGGATTAAGATGCGAAAATGGTCTTAAGTACATATGATTGTTGATTGCATACGCATCATTTAGTCAAGAGGCAATGCTTGCTAGTTTCGTGGAGATTAGTGACTTGTCCCAAACCTAGAAGGGTGGGTTTGAAAGCATAGGGAATGGACTTTTTTTGTTATCGGTCTAGGGAACGAACCCGGTTTAAATGTAAAAACCGAAAAATGATAACAAGTGTTGGTACCACATGGCATTGAGTTGTGTTGAGTCACATGGCATATATCATTGTTATATGGAAGTATGCATGTGTAATGAATTATTAAATGAGAGTTGTGATTGTATGAATAAATATAATTGTAAATATTTATGTGGAATGATGTGAAGTGTGGATGTATGCATGATAAATATGCTTGGTGATTATCCATATTTGCTTATACATATATTGTGATGTGTATTGATGAATTGGGTGGAAAATGTGTAAGTGTGAATGATATTGACTGATGAATTGATGAATAAACATGATTGTATATGTTTATATGAATTGTAGTGATTTAAACATAATGTGTATGTTATGTGGATTGATTGAAATTGTGGAAGTGTGCATGATGTTATGCTTGGATTATATATATATATATATATATATATATATATATATATATATATATATATATATATATATATATATATATATATATATATATATATATATATATATATATATATATATATATATATATATATATATATATATATATATATATATATATATATATATATATATATATATATATATATATATATATATATATATATATATATATATATATATATATATATATATATATATATATATATATATATATATATATATATATATATATATATATATGCGTATATGGCGATGTACATGAGTGAATTATGATGAATGTGTTTGGTGATTATCCATATAGATTGTATATACATTGTGACGTATATGGATGACTTGTGGTGAGAATGTTGATTATGTGTATTCTAAGATTGTGGATATATATAATTATATGCATTGATTATTATAATAATATTTCTCACCCTTCTGCTGGAATGATGTCCTATCTGACATCGTGCAGGTATCGAGAATAGAGTTGCTCGTAGCTGCGTGGTCGTTGTTGGTGTAGCCATTTAGTAATTTAGTTATATTGGGTCGAGTCATGCTTTGATCATGTAACACTGGGATCGTTTGGTTTTTATTTTAGAGATATATTATGTATTCTATGTTATGTTTTTATATTCATTGGAATATTATGATGTTGGCCTTGGTGCCTAAGTAATATTGAAGTATGTGATGAATCTGAATATTCTATTAAGAGAATTATGTTATAAAATGAATCCGCTGCTACATGCAAATTGAAATTGTGAGAAGCATGATTATTTATTATAAGTGTTGATGAGCATTACAGGTGGTTTTGATGTTTCGAAAGTTATGTGTGACGCCCTTTTGTGAATGCATGAAAATTTACTCTGCTTATTTGTATATTTTCCGTGGGGTTTAGAAGGGTGCTACACTTTTATTATACTATTATCATCAAGGTTGAAAGTTATTGTTATGCATTGTCATCATCAAAACTTCATAAGCAGATCTTGGATCTTCATCACCTGCAAGAACATAGGTCGACATGTTAGAACACAGATTGGTTCTTAGTTATATCTCTATGTTTTGATGATAACACTAATGAAATTTTGTATTAAGAAATTATATACTCTATATTTGTTCAAGTATTTTTCTTGCAGATATTAAATTTAATATTCTTCTGAAAGCAAAAATGAATCTGAAACATTGAACTACGCAAGGCTCTGAGCGTCAGAAGCATCTCGTTAGAAGACTCTGAGCGCTACCTACAGAAGACTCTGAAGCAGAAGCTACAAAAGCATCTAAAGCGTAAACTGAAGACTTTGTATGAAGAGTTTCAAGCACTGTTTTTCAGAAGACTTTGATAGTACTGTTCGCTGCAAGTACTGAGGATCTGATTTCCAAACTCTGCTCTGATTATTACTCACGCTGAAGCACACTTGCTGCAACACTCTGATAAAGCAAACTCTGATGACATCAAGAATCTGATTACTCAAGGATCTGATGTTGATTGTTGTGAAATAGAAACTTGTTGAAGAAGATTATTCAAAGTTATATCTGTTGGTATTTTCCAAACGTCTCTTTCCTCTTATATGCTATACACAAGAACTCAGGAAAAAATGATTTCTCTGAACATTCTACTTCTAGGAAAGGTCAAGTCATGTGAAGACAAAAGGCTATAGCTACTTTGCAGTACAGGTCTTCAAGCTTGCAACGTCTTGGACTCCTTTGACTATATAAGCAAGTCTCCAACAACTTTCTATAGTTGACGTATTTTGACAAAATTCATTGAAAACTCTCTCAAAGCTCTCATACAAATTATATATCTTTGTTGAATAGTTTCATACGTTCTTAATCTTAAGTGTATAAATCACAGTTGTGATATAGCTTTCTTAGAAGCATTTAAACACTTGTTTAGTTTACATTTGAGTGTAAAAGTTCCTTAAGAAGACCAAATTGTGGTCAGTAGTTCTTGAGAAGACTAAGACAGTTGTTCTTAGTGGTTGATATTGTAATCAGTTTGATTATAGTGGATTAAGTCCTTGTGGAGAAAGGCAAATCACTCTTGATAGGGTGGACTGGATTAGTTGAGTTCAATGAACCAGGATAAAAATCATTGTGTTTTTATTGCCATAATATTTTTGAAAACCCTTATTCAACCCCCCTCCTTCTAAGTCTTTTCTCACCTTCAGTTGGCATCAGAGCTTCGGTTCTGTGTGTGCTATCACTTCACCGTGAACAGAAAAGACCCAGTTGAGAAAACTCTTGATATATTTTGGTTGATACATTATGGCTGAAGCATCAACATCCAACAGCAACAGATATGAAGAAAGGGATAGAATCAACACAAAACCCCCTATGTTTGATGGGGAGAAGTTTGACTATTGGAAGGACAGAATAGAGAGTTTCTTCCTTGGATATGATGCTGATCTTTGGGACTTAGTCATTGATGGTTATGTTCACTCCACTGATGGGGATGGCAAGAAAATTGATAGAAAATCTATGACTGAAGCTCAGAAGAAGGAGTTCAGAAATCATCACAAAGCAAGAACAATATTATTAAATGCTATATCTCATACTGAGTATGAGAAGATTACCAACTGAGAAATAACATTTGATTTGTTTGAGTCTTTGAAAATCTGTTTCTTTAATTTTTTAGTCTTTATTCATGTCGAAATAATGATCTCTCCATTGTGTTGGTATGTTCCATAGGGTTATTTCTTAATACATCTCTGGGATGGATTGCTGATCACATTTTCATAATATTGTATATTATCATTTCATTTCCAAAGAATTTTTTTTAAGATTATTGATTGAACATCTCATATAAGCTTTTCTTGTCTGTTTCATTATTATATTAGGCAGTATTATGTCATTATGATGAGACAAACATAATTCTTCATTTGACTGTAAACCCTCAATTTAGTTCTTAAAAGATTTTTGAAAAAATGTTTTTAAAAGATTAGCAAGATCAATTTAGTCTTATAATGACACAAAGTCATAACTTTTGAGTTATATTAATTGAGAAATAATGGATGTTATGTAAATCTTGAGGATCAGAATGACATTCCGATGATAGCCTCATCAGGCGCCCTGGCCAACCAGCTGGAACTGTAGTCTCTGCAACAGATCTTCTCTTAGGAAGGTGACTCTCAAACCACCTACTCAACAAGGGTACACACAGATGAACATTCTTCCCTCTTCCCTTCTCATTCTTGTAATGCAGTGAGTGGTAGAGATCTCCGAGTAAGGTAGGTACAGGATTACCAGCGGCAAACAAGTAGAAGGCGTCGAAGTCCACAAAATCCGGTATATTGGGGAACAATACTATGCCATAAATGCACAAGGCCAACAAAGCATTGAAAGCAACCCAGCACCCGCTCTTGGCATACTCTTGGGCTTTACCAACTAAGAATTGGAGTGAGAAGCCTGGAACTCCACGGGAAACAGTAGTCACAAGTTCAGAAGCATCAATATGCAAGGCTTTTGCCAAATCCTCCGGCTTGGGCTTGGCGTCATAATGAATGAATGGAACCTGGTTCTGCATGGGCAGCTCAACATACTCAGCGTATTCCTCCAGGGTTGGTCCCATAATAAAGTCAGAGAACGTAAAACACCTCAAAGCAGGGTCGTAGAATTGCATCAAAGCATACAACCCATCCAACTCTACCTCTGTAGGTTTGCACACCAATCTCAGTAATCTACCATAGCTCATCCGGAAGCTCCTACGAACACCCTCATCAGCAAGAGAGATCAACCCCAGTAAAGGAACAATATCAGGCGTAGGCAATTTGTAAGCAACCGTTCTCCTTAAGCTAGTCATGATCAAACACTCAGAAGTCTGGGCACTAGAACTAGGGAAATGCAAATGCACCTGCAGCACAGACACACGTTAGTGAAATGCAAATGGTAATGGATATGCAGGCAATGCAATGCAAGTAACATGCAACAGGGACCAAAGCTGTAGCTGAGTAGCCTGAACCCAATCAAGAAAGGTCTCAGATAGACCATCCAGAAGTCATCAAACCCTGGTCTCAGATAGACCTAAAATAAAACTCCAACACTGGTCTCTGACAGACCTCAAACCATAACTCCAACTGGTCTCTGATAGACCTCAAATCACATCTCTAATTGGTCTCTGACAGACCTCAGAACTCTCCAACTGGTCTCTGACAGACCTCAAAACACATCTCTAAATGGTCTCTGACAGACCTCCTAACTCTCCACAAATACCCAGGATCTCTGATCGAGAACAAACCGGTAGTCTGAAGGTCTGGTTACCTGCATAACCCCAAATCCCCTCACAGGTGGGTGGCCCTATAACTGGCACAAGGTACGGCATCCTATGCGGTCGTCGGCGTCACAGACTTTCAGGGTTGATGATACGATTCCCAGAAGGAGTGGCATCATCAATTCCTGAAGAGGCCTCTCTTAGCCAACTTCCAAATGATCGGTCCCCAGAGTCGACAATCCAACTAACCAGCAACCCACGCCAACCAAAGGAAGGGGCAGGAGGCCAACCAGAGGAACCTCGTCTGAGTGTAGATTTCATGGGACACCAAAGCAAGCAAAGCAAGCGGGCACCCACTAATTTCTACTCTAATTCTAGGTGCACTCAAGCCCAGGTCCGGCTTATCCCTCAATATCAGAACACCCGTCACACCCCAAGATACAGCAATAATAATCAATATATAAAGCTGAAAATACAAGGTTAGAAATATAAAATAACTCCATGCAAAATCCTCGACGGGAAAACAAGCGCTAGGATTGACTCGCTCAAAGGGACGTTGGATCCCAAATGCATAAGAACCATCGCAGTTCTTAGCAGCCAGGGGACGTTGGATCCCCAGCAGAGTCGCCAGCTGTCGCTACTGCGAAAATTGGCGCCGGCTGAACAGAAGAGTCGCCACCGTGCGTTATTTATCCCACGGGAGGGAAAGGGAACACTCAGAGTAAACCTCGCACAACACGGGAAAGGTGTGGTCATCGCAACCAAAACCTGGATTCGGGAGTCGGTTACGCAAGGGGAAGGTATTAGCACCCCTCACGTCCGTCGTACTCGACGGGATCCACGCTTGTTTTCGGGTATGGATTGTTATTCTATCTACTCTAAAGGTCAGGGGTTAAAAAGAAAATAAAATGAAAATAAAAATGACTCGGCAAAGTATTGCACTTTATGCCTACGTATTCCCGTCTGGAACGAGAAATCAGAGTCAACGTAGTTCGCCTACCTACGGGAAAGGAGGGGAAGGTTGCTCGCTAGGATATCGCATCCTATGCCTACGTACTTTCACACGGCATGAAAGATCAGAGCAAACGTAGTTCAGGCCACGTACGACACGAGTCTGTCTTGATTGATTTTATTCCTTCTGAAAAAGGTTTTCTGATTAGCGGTCCAAGCGGACAAAAATGACGTTTTGATGAGTTCACATTCTTTTACGAAAGAAGTGTCTTTTATTGTGTTTGAAATCTTTATGTGTTTTTCTGTTTGTTTTGAGAAAGAAAGAGACAGAACTCTAACCTACGGTTGCGAAGGGAAACAAACTAACCTAATGTTATCATGCATGGGTTAAGACCTAGTGTCTATCATGCTCCTCTCTTGCACAGAGAGAAACAGAGATCCTACGGGATAGGCAGAAACAGAAACAATAACAGATATAATACAGCAGTAAAATGCATGGATGCAACAGTACAAGCGAGGCAAGGGAGTCCCACTCAACCTCGAACCTAGAAAACAATAGGCAAAAGTGAACAGACTTCACTTTCAACCCAGCAGGGTAGACAGCAAACAATACAGTCCAGAAAACCAATCAATACATCAGCAATAAAATACAACAGCAAAAGAAACAGCATCAGCAGCTCTGAATCAACATCTGGCTTCAAGTAATCTCCAATCAGCTACAGGCTTCAACAAGCATCAATCTCCATCTTCATGACCTTCAGGCAAGGGCTTTGATCATCAGTCTTCTATCTGCAATGGCTTTTCTTCAAGCTCAAACCTCCAGGATGAGGGATTAGTCACAAGAGTGAATTGGGTGTTAAGCAATCAGTTGACTACCAAGGGTGGTGAACAGACTGCTTCTAACACAAGAGACATTTTCTCTCAAGAGTTCTATCTCATAGACACTATCACCAAGCCTTCCAAAGGAAGGGGGTGAGTGTCTTAGAGAGACTCTGAATCACAGAGAAGAATGGATGCAGACAAGGCAATCCATGTTTGAGAAACAAACTTTCTAACCTAGAGCTCTGCCTAGCTCCTAAACCCTAGTCTCCTCAGCATCTGCTAGCAAAAAAACTCCTCTCCAACTCTGGCAGTTGATCTTCAATTTCTGGATCTCCAATGGTCTTCATCTCCTCAAGTCTTCAACTCTCCTAAGTCCCCAGACAACCCCAATACCCAAGCAAGCAAGCAATAATCCCCAGAGGGCACACCACACCAGTCAATCAGACATACACAGAGTACTAATAGCAGTAGGGGAATCCTAACTTTTCTCTAAGGGATCTAATAACTACCCATAGCCCCTATAGTCCCATAGCTAAACTAGTCAAACCCTAAGTCCTAAGGGAAAGAATCAAACTTCCTAAGTCATCCCCTAAAAACCCTAATTTGTTCATGTTGTTCAAGCCTACATTAAGCACCTAAAATTAATTTCTAAAAATGAGAACTAAATTGTTTCTACAAGTTCAACATCTAATCTAAACAACATAAAAAGAATGAACAAAAAATATGAAAGCATTTAATAGAACAAAAATTACTAAAATCATGCATGAAATGAAGCTATTTAAAATGACATTTATTTAGAAAATATGGAAAAAATATCAAATAAAAATAAAAATGCAATTTTATTTAATGAAAATTTTCTACACATTCTAATGAAAATGATGTAAAAAGAATGGATTAAAAATGATTTTTTATCTATTTATTATGAATTTTTAAAGTTGGTAAAAATTAAAGTGGAATTAAAAACAATTAAATCAATTAAAATGATGGGGGGGGGGGGGGGGGTACTAATAGAAACCACGCTTAGTTCAAAATCTAGTGGGCCAGCAAACGGGGGGTGTGCGTAGCACATTGAATTAGGCCCAGAACCACTTCAGAAATATGAAATAAAAAGAAAACCAGCAGGGGGTGAGAAAAGTAAGGTTATCACGTTCAAAACTGATTGGGCTTAAAATTGGGGGGTGGGGATATCACTCAGCACTCAGGCCCGCCCGTTTCAATTAATGAAACGGTGCGTTTAGGGCACCACTCTTCCCTCCAAATTCTGAATTAAACTAGAGCCACACGATGGGCTTCTGAGTCAAAGGTCTTGCATGAAATGGACCGTCCAGATTTCGTCTTCTTCATCAGTTCATGAGAATTAGGGTTTACACTCCATGAAACTCCATGCACGCACCAACTTCCCTCAATCGGTTCTCACTCCACAATGCATGAAACACCACGATATAAACATGAAAAACACTCAGAATTTCTCCTTCTACAAGCCTATGGCATTAGTTCAATCTGAAACTCAACACAACTCTCAACCCGATAGCAATAATCTCTGGTCACCATGAAAATGCTCTGCAACTCATCAGCATAATTCTCCATCAAACCTAGACTAATCTCTTCCATGACTAATGGTGATCATCCTGCGCTAACAACCTAATATTATAATGCACTATGCCACAAGTTCTACATCCTAACAGTTTGGTACACCTGCTAACAATCATCACTAAACTACTCCAAACTCATCCTAATTGCTCTACTAACATCCTACATCATATCTAAACTAACAAAACCATGCTAAACTAACTAAATCAAGCTGTGGCAGAGAAAATGCACCTGGTGTGAAAGCTTGTGGATGATGATGGAATTCGTGGATCTGAGGCTTTTGAGGCTTGGATCTTGATCTACAATTGCACTACTTGATTCTGTATGCAACACCTTGAGGAGTCTTGCACTGGATCTTGAGTTCCAACTGAATTTGCAGCTTGTGTGTTCTTGAAGAAAGTGCACGAAATTGAGCTCTAACCACCAAATCTTTGATTCAATTCTGATCCAGGATGATGATTGAATGTAGGAGGATCAATGTTGATGAGAATTGATGAAGATTTTGGGAAATTTGGAGAGAATTGCAATGAGAAAGAATGAGAAAACTTTGGGAAATTTTGGTGAAAAATGAATCCAACCCTTGATCAATCTTCATTTCATGTTTATATAGGGCTCAAATGAACTTTCTAGATCCATCTTACAATTTCCCTTGCCTTCCAACTTTGATCCATTTTTGAAATGTTTCTTCAAATGCAAGTAACCATGAATAACTTTTCTTTTTCCTTCTAAACTCAAAAAAGTACTTGAACCATTGTTCTTAGAATGTCTTTTCCATTCAAAATCATATATTGGAAGTCTCCATTTGGACTTATAAATCTCCCAAACCATTTTTCACTTTGACTTTATTCAAATTATAAGCCATTTTAGTTCAAATTTGGACCAATCATGCAACTTCATGTTATGAGCTTTTCCAACAATTTGTGACCTTCTTTCTAGACTTAAAATCACATTTGGAGCAAGTTTGATGTTGTAAGTTTTTCCATTTGAGGCCTCCTTGTATGAGTTTTGGACATAGGTTAAAATGACCTGTAATTCACAAATGCCCAAAATACCCTTTGCTTGCCAAGGCCATAAGTTGAGTTCCACACATCATATGAAGGCATACTATACCATTCTAGAAAGATAAGACAATGAGGAACAATTCTTATGTTGACCAAAAATTCATTTGAAATCTCCTTGAGGGGAAAAACTAGCTTGGAAGTCAAGTCACTTTCACAGACAAAATTTCAGATACCTCAGATGACCTGTAACTTGCAAGGACCATAACTTGAGTTCTATAAATCTCCTTGATGTCTTCCACCACTCAAATTAAAGGTCTTGAGATCCTCTACAAGTTTCATGTTGGCCAAGAAGCCATTTGAAGCTAGCAT
Organism: Lathyrus sativus; assembly: GCA_963859935.3. Lineage (NCBI taxonomy): Eukaryota > Viridiplantae > Streptophyta > Magnoliopsida > Fabales > Fabaceae > Lathyrus > Lathyrus sativus. The sequence continues at coordinate 569,051,903 of OZ012738.1, read as the reverse complement.
TTTGACTTATCTTGCTTGGAAATTTGACCTAAACTAGGGGATTTTACACAGAAACCCTAATTTAGAAGCTCCTCTTCTCCTTGATTTCTCTTGAATTCTTCTTGGCATATCTCCATATCCTTCTTTATATGTTCAATGATGAACCCCACATCTCTCCACTAGACTTGAATGCCCCTTAAATCAGTCAATTGACCTAGGGTTGACCTAGGGTTGACCCAGATGAAACCCTAGTTGACTGCCTTCAGCTATAGCTCTTGTGCTCTCATCAATGACTTGTCTCCTTCTACAAATGACTTTCTAAGTCCCTCATAATGCCTAGATACTCTCCATGCCTTCAACTCACAGCTCACAACCCTCTTGTTGACCCTCAGACACCCTCAGCTAGGAGATGGACTCAAGGCTTGATCTGCTGAGCTCTTTGCTTTCAAATTCTTTCCTGATGACTTGAATAAGATTGAATTGGGATAATAACCTCTTGATAGGCTTCTAGAGATGAGAATAATGATTGGTCCCCCTGTTGTATGACTTGCTATGCTTATGCTATGCAGATGATTAGACTATGTACATGACTCTATATGCAAATGCTAATGATATTAAAACATAAACCCAAGGAGTAAGGTTGGGAAAATTTTAGGGTGCAACAGCTGCCCCTATTCAAGCGGCTTGGACCCGATTGGGTGAAGAGCCCGGAGCCTTCAGACATTCGCGGTACGAGACGGTTGAATACTAGTGAAACCAGAAATTTGCCAACCGCAAAACTAAATTGCGCTCCTGCTTGGGGAACGACATTCATCAGCTGAATCTGACTGTTACGGCAACCCACTGATCTCGCGCGACCGTGCTGGGGATTGTCTTCATCGTTCTGAAGAGGATTCTGTCATAACAGATTGCTTGCTTGTCCACGTTAGGACTCTTTCCGTCATCAATACAAAGAAATCTCAACTAAAACCTGTCCACGTTAGGACTCCACTTGCTGTTAACCCAGAAAAATCTCGGCAACTCCGCTGGGGATAATTCGTCTGTATTTCCATAAACTGAATCGTCCACGTTAGGAATAAAATTCTTCCACGTTAGGAGTAACACCTGTTCACGTTAGGAATAACATCGTCCACGTTAGGAATCATTTCTTCTGTATCTGTCCACGTCAGGACTAACCCTTTCATCTTTCCACGTCAGGAAGCAATCTTCTTTCCGCGTAAGGAGAACTGTATCGATCTGTCCACGTAAGGACTCCAATACCACTTGACACGTCCGCATCAGGACTCCAATCTTTCCACGTAAGGAATCCCATTTTGGTTCTGAACCTGTCCCCGTCAGGACTCAACTTTCCACGTAAGGAGTACATCATTCTTCCACGTCAGGAATCAACTTTTCTTGAATCTGTCCACGTCAGGACCCCAATTTTTCCACGTAGGGAGTAAATCTTCTTCTTCCACATTAGGAATAACTTCTTTGATTTGTCCGCGTCAGGACTAAACTCTTCCACGTCAGGAATAATCCATTTCTTTCCACGTCAGGAATCAATCTTGATATGTCCGCGTGAGGACTCAATCCTTCCACGTAAGGAATAAACTCGTCTTTCCACGTAAGGAAACCATTTTTCTTCCACGTAAGGGATGCTCTTGATATGTCCACGTAAGGACTCTGATCTTTCCACGTAAGGAATGCCAACTTCTTTCCGATTTGTCCGCGTCAGGACTACATTTTTCCACGTAAGGACTGCCATCTTAATCTGTCCACGTAAGGACTCCACTCTTTCCGCGTTAGGAATCACCTCTTTTGATATGTCCGCGTAAGGACTACATCGGCCACGTTAGGACCCACTTCTCCACGTTAGGAATAATAATTTCTTTGATTTGTCCACGTCAGGACACTGATCTAGTCTTGATTTGTCCATGTTAGGACTCAGGCGTCTTCGACCTGCTGAGGAAATAGGACTTGTCCACGTAAGGACTCACACGCTTGTCTGATCTGGCGACGTCAGAGCACCAACACAAAGAGTAATCACTTGTTTTTTTCAACGTCATGACCTCCCATTCCACTAATTTCGCGAACCCGAATCTGCCCCCCGATAGGACTAACACACCCCACCAATCCGGGGAAATAAACCTGTCCACGTTAGGACGCCCACTTCTGAAGAAATCCCGTCAATATAGGAATAAATTGTCCGTGTCAGGACTTAGTTCTCCACTGATCCTCACCCACAAACTTCTTAGCACTGACGTGACAGCGACTTTGAGACGGACTCTACTGAGGATGTCTGGAAACCAAACTATCGGACGCCTGCTCTGATAACCGGCGGTGACCTCTGAAATTCTGACTCTTGGAACCCCTGATGACAACTAATTCTGCCTGGGAATAAAGAGAAACTTATCCTGATAACTCTGTGGGGAATACAGCCGAAACTGACATTGGATGTCCCATGCCGCGATCTTGAATGCTTGGTAATTCATTTGAGCGAGAGTTCTCTTCACCTGAACTGCTAGAGTACAGGAACTGCTTCAGCAAAATAAATGCTGAAGATAATGCCGACTCCGCCGGGGATAGCCAAATGCTACAGAATTATTCCAGCAAAATAAATGCTGGAAGGGTGAAGTCGACCCTGCTGGGAAATTGGGAACTCAAACCACACACCCTATTGAGGTAACCCCCTGCTGGGGAATAGCAGATGTGCATAGTACGATCGGACTTTCTGCTGGAACGTGAACTGATATTACCAGTACCCTTGACAAAATAAATGATAGGAACCACCATCAACTCTGCTTGGGAGAGTCTTAATCTTCGAGTTCCACTGGAAGGAATGAAAATACTTGCAACGAGAATTTCGCTGGGGATGGGATGATTCTCTCGGGGAAAATCCACTGGCTCCGCTGGGGGAGAGTGCATGACCCTGCGGGGAAAGATGAACCTGTCTGAATACAGCCTTATGATCTTGGAATCGCCAAACTCTCTTGAGGACGAATAAATTTTCTGGAGCACGTCCTTTGGATAAGCTACGGCTAGCTGGGGAATTCTATCCTTCTTCAGGAAGAACATGCATGACCTGCGTGAAGACTGAGTCTTTCGTTATCGCAATCTTTTGATCACCTTCTTCGTATGGTTATGAAACCTGTAACAACACAAACAAGACACGACAAGCCTATGCAATCAAATCAATTCAGGTTAGTGACGTTACTTTCAGTTAATTCAAAGCTTTGGCAATTGTTGGCAAGGGCCAGCGATGTTATACTCATGCTAGCTTCAATAAACTTAGGCGTTAATCATGCACCAAACAGTAAAGAACAGTGTCAAATACTGAATAACGTATTTTATTGATCGGGCCTCTGAATGGGCGGAGTTTTTGTACACGGGATGTAACTCCTGAAATGAGGAAGCTACGCAAAGCAAATACATAAGTATGCACAAGAAGCATGAATATTTTGACAAATTAAATTTTGTACACATGTCGGCAACGGGGCGCAGACGAACACCACGGACTGATCCTCCTATGACTCATCCGACTCTAATGCCTTCCCGGTATCCCCACTTCTGAAGAGATTGTATCCGATAACTGGCTCCCCCAACATATTCTCCCGCATTGATGCTCATTGTAATATCAAATTCGGACCGCAGTCATTTGCTTTTCAAATCCCTAACTTTTGCGTGAACCGCCCTTTACGGGTTTTCAGTTCACCGGGATACCCTTTTTTGCCGAAGCCGCCCAGTGTAGGTTTTCAACTTCGCGGGTGTACATTTTTCAATTTTATCCCTAACTTTTGCCCGAACCTTTCATTCTGTTTTTTGGTTCGCCAGGATGCCCCATTTTTGCCTGGACTCTCTTTTTTCTGTCCAGCGGGTCTATTTTAAGCAAAGTATTTTTTAACTGCGTCCGAATTCACAGGCGACGCAAAGTCTTCTCCGTCCATGGTGGACAACACTAAAGCTCCTCCTGAAAAGACTTTTCTGACAACGTATGGCCCTTCGTAGTTGGGGGTCCACTTGCCCCTGTGATCTGCTTGCGGCGGGAGAATCCTTTTCAGCACAAGGTCGCCCGTCTGAAAGCTTCGCGGAAGTATCTTCTTGTCGTACGCTTTCTTCATTCGGCTTTGGTACAAACGACCGTATGCTAGGGAAGCTAGCCTCTTCTCATCCATTAAGCTCAGTTGGTTCAATCTATTCGCTACCCATTCTGCCTCGTCCAGCTGAACGTCTCGCAATACCCTCAGAGAAGGGATCTCAACTTCCAATGGTAGTACCGCTTCCATTCCGTATACCAACGAGAACGGAGTTGCCCCGGTTGATGTGCGTACCGTCGTACGATAACCGTGCAAAGCAAAAGGTAGCATTTCATGCCAATCCTTATAGGTCACCACCATTTTCTGAACAATTTTCTTGATATTCTTATTGGCCGCCTCAACAGCGCCATTCATCTTGGGTCGGTAAGGGGAGGAGTTGTGATGTTCGATCTTGAAATTCTGACAGAGCTCCTTCATCATTTTGTTGTTCAGATTTGAACCATTATCCGTGATTATCCGCTCGGGAATCCCATATCGGCAAATGATATCTCTCTTGATGAATCTGGCCACCACTTGCTTCGTTACATTCGCGTAAGACGCCGCTTCCACCCACTTGGTGAAATAATCGATTGCTACTAGGATGAACCGATGCCCGTTAGAAGCCGTCGGCTCGATCTTTCCAATCATATCGATTCCCCACATCGAGAATGGCCATGGAGATGACATCACATTTAGAGGACTTGGAGGCACATGTATCTTGTCGGCATAGATTTGGCACTTGTGGCACTTCCTCGCGAACTTGAAACAATCAGTTTCCATCGTTAGCCAAAAGTAACCTGCCCGCAGCAGTTTTCTCGTCATAGCATGTCCACCAGCATGCGTACCAAAGGTACCTTCGTGAATTTCCTCCATGAGAAGCTTTGCCTCTTTCTCGTCTACACAACGCAACAACACCAAATCGTGGTTCCTTCTGTATAAGACGCCATCCGGATTCAAGTAGAAATTGCCCGCTAATCTCCTGAGAGTCTTCTGATCTTGACTGGATGCCCCAGCCGGATACTCTTTATTCTTCAGGAAATTAAGGATATCGAAATACCACGGTTTGTCATCAGATGCTTCATCAATAGCAAATACATAAGCTGGCCTGTCCAACCGAGAGATAGTGATTTGGGGAGCTTCGTTCCAGAAGTTGACCTTGTACATGGAAGACAAAGTGGCAAGGGCGTCAGCCATTTGATTTTCTGCCCGCGGTACGTGACGCAATTCAACTTTGTCGAAGAAAGGCAACAATCTCCTTGCATAATTCATATAATGTATCAAATTAGGCTGCCGTGTCTCCCACTCCCCTTTTATCTGATTCACTACCAGAGCCGAGTCTCCGTATACGTCTAGATGTTTGATTCGCAAATCAATGGCTTCTTCAAGCCCCATTATACAAGCTTCGTATTCGGCCTCATTGTTGGTAACGGCAAAGGTCAATCGGGCAGTAAACGGGATGTGCGACCCATGTGGCGTGGTGATGATTGCCCCTATTCCGCTACCGTAAGCATTCACAGCTCCGTCAAATATCATCTTCCATTTGGACCCCAACTCTGGTCCTTCGTCTGGCAACGGCTCTTCGCAATCTTTCATCTTTAGGTACATGATATCCTCGTCAGGAAAATCAAACCTCATCGATTGGTACTCTTCAATAGGCTGCTCCGCCAAATACTCAGACAGCACACTCCCCTTTATAGCCTTTTGCGAGACGTATTGGATGTCATATTCAGTCAAAACCATCTGCCAACGGGCAATTCTACCTGACAACGCCTGCTTTTCAAACACATATTTGATAGGATCCATCTTCGAGATGAGCATGGTTGTATGATTCAGCATGTATTGCCTCAAACGCTTGGCGGCCCAGGCTAGCGCGCAACAAGTTTTCTCCAGCATTGAGTATCGAGATTCACAGTCTGTAAACTTCTTACTCAGGTAATAGATCGCATGCTCTTTTCTTCCTGTCTCGTCGTGTTGACCGAGAACACAACCCATGCTTCCCTCAAGAACCGTCAAATACATGATCAAAGGTCTCCCTGCCACCGGGGGTATCAAAATAGGAGGTTCCTGCAGATACTTCTTTATTTTATCGAACGCCTTTTGACAATTTTCGTTCCACGTTACAGCTTGATCTTTCTTCAACAGCTTGAATAATGGTTCACACGTGGCCGTTAGGTGAGATATGAACCGGGCAATGTAGTTCAATCTCCCTAAAAACCCGCGCACCTCTTTCTCTGTTTTAGGCGTCGGCATTTCTTGAATCGCTTTTATTTTAGCAGGATCGACCTCTATTCCTCTTTCGCTTACGATAAACCCCAGCAGTTTACCCGATCTCACCCCGAAGGTGCATTTATTAGGGTTCAGCCTCAGCCTGAACTTCCTAAGTCTTTTAAACAACTTCAGCAGATTCACCAGATGCTCTTCCTCCGTCTGGGATTTGGCAATCATATCGTCAACATAAACTTCGATCTCTTTATGCATCATGTCATGGAAAAGAGTCGTCATCGCACGCTGATATGTTGCCCCAGCATTTTTCAAACCAAAGGGCATCACTTTGTAACAAAATGTTCCCCAAGGCGTTATGAAAGTAGTCTTCTCCATATCCTCTGGCGCCATTTTAATTTGATTATAGCCTGAAAAGCCATCCATGAAGGAAAATACAGAGTATTGAGCGGTATTATCAACTAACACGTCAATGTGAGGAAGTGGAAAATCGTCTTTTGGGCTTGCTTTATTCAAGTCTCTATAATCCACGCACATTCGAACCTTGCCATCTTTCTTTGGCACTGGTACGATGTTGGCAACCCATGAAGGATACTTCGTCACAGCCAGGAAACCAGCGTCCCACTGTTTCTGTACTTCCTCTTTGATCTTCATTGCCATATCTGGTCGCGTTCTGCGAAGCTTTTGTTTGACCGGTGGACATTCTTCTTTCAGTGGCAGGCGGTGCACAACCATGTCTGTATCGAGCCCTGGCATATCTTCATACGACCAAGCGAATACATCATTATACTCTCGGAGCATTTCAACCAGTCTTCGCTTGATATCACTCTGCAGTGCGGCTCCGATACGAATATTCTTCTCAACCCCTTCCGACCCCAAATTGATAATTTCGATGACCTCGTCGTGAGGCAGAATGGCTCTTTCCTCTTGCTTCACCAACCAAGACAGTTCCTCAGGAACGTCGCTATCTTCGACAACCTCTTCTTCGGTCTGGAATACCGGGTGATCGAAGTCGGGACGAGTCATAGGTGGTTCAAGGATGTCATCTGAAAATGTTATCCTGCAAAAGGAATGGTTAAGTGCTTCAAAATGCGTATAAAGCGAATAACCACATTGCCATTTTATTGAAAAATATAAAACAAGAAAGACAGGGATTACGGTATTTGTACATGAAAAACGCCATTTATTTAATGATTAACACGCAATGTTTATAACAACACAGCCCTAAGCAAATCCTGATGCCCCGGGCAAGACATCAGATTATTCAACAATTAATAAAGCAAAGCATTACTGTTTAAAAGTCACAGGAACAAGCTCCTGAATAGACCAGTTGCACAGTCCTTGTCCTGGCGTGCTTGGTTGAATCCAGGCATCCATATCACAGTCGCTGTCTCCTTCATCAGACTCTGAAGCAGCGTTGACAGTTTCATGACATACTCCACTGGCAGAGATGGTGATTGACTTTCTGAAATGGGGAGCCCCCACGGAAGGAGTTGACGACGACGGTCGGTACCCCAGTCCGAACCGGTCCATCTTCACAGGAATGTCCAGCACTTTGCCCCAGCCCTTTGCTTCTCCTGCTTCCACTAGAGCTTGAGCTTCTTTATATGATGAGACAGCTATCTCTGGCACTTTGCTCGGCCCGGGACCTTTGTCCTTGATGCGCAAACCTTCGAATGCCTGGCAGGGCGTTTCGTGGATCTCCCCGTCGACTTCCACATATTTAAACGACGATAGATGGCTGACCAGGATGTCCTCTTCTCCGCACACGGTGACTACGCTGTCTCCGACCATATATTTTAACTTCTGATGTAGGGTAGACGTGACTGCCCCTGCTCCATGAATCCAGGGTCTTCCAAGCAAGCAGCTGTACGCAGGCTGTATATCCATGATATAAAACTCCGTTGCAAACACTTCTGGCCCCACTTGCAGAGGCAAGGTAATCGATCCGAAGACTGTTCTCCGCGTGCCGTCAAATGCTCTGACTACCAAATCACTGGGTGTACACAAAATTCCTCGAACATCCAGCTTCATCATCGCCTTCTTGGGCAGCACATTCAAAGATGATCCGGTGTCAACCAATACGTGCGACATTACCGATCCTCTACACTCAACAGATACGTGTAATGCCATATTATGATCTCTCCCTTTCGGAGTCAAGTCAAAATCGGTAAAGCCCAAGCTGTGGCCTGCATTCACATGTGCCAATACTCCTTCTAGCTGATTCACGGAGACGTCTTGGGGTACAAAAGAAGTGTCCAGGACTTTCAGCAAAGTATTTCTGTGAGCTTCCGAACACAACAGCAATGACAAGATAGATATTTTGGACGGTGTCTGCTGCAGATGCTCCACAATCTTATAATCACTTTTTCGAATCAAGCGCATGAACTCTTCTATATCCTTCGATGCTGCTTCTTTTTCACTTGCTTGCACCGGAACATTCTCAACCGCTTTCCCTTTTCCCTTCGCTAGCCTTTCAGCCTCCACTTCAGGAGATATAAAGATCCTGCCACTCCTTGTCATGCCTCCTGAGCCAACAACATTATCCACAATCTCCACTGGCTGCTTGTTAACATCAATCTTTATCCCATCACAATACACCTCTAGCCCATATGACCATGGGACTGCTTTCGTGTTCTCATACGGGATTGGCCCGGCCTTAGTTATGGTGATCGGTGGTCGCTGAGCTGGTGCTGCAATAGTGATCGTCTTCCGAGGAATCGTTACCGTGGCCACATCACTCCGATTATCCACTACTGCCCCTGCAGGCTCGTCAGTTGCCGCTCGATCAAACTGCAATATGCCCTCATCAATTAAAGCCTGAATGCCTTTCTTCAAATCCTCACACCCCCCAGCTAGGGTCCAACAATCTAAGCAATACTCATTACATCCTGGGTAAACACCTCCTTGCAACAGTCGGCTCTTTATCTCGCTCAGCGGCGTCTTTAAATCTTCAACATTCATAATAAGATTCAGGCCTTCCTCAGTCAGAACGGCGTTTGCCCCATGATTAGGCATGGGTTTCTGGACTATATTCGGACCTGCCGTTCCGAAGTTGATAGTCTTGTTGTCCAAAAGATCCTGCACAACGTGCTTAAAAGCATGGCAACCTTCTATATCGTGGCCCGGGGCCCCAGAATGAAACTCACAGTGCCTGCTTGCATCATACCCAAACGGGGGAGCTCCCGTTATTGGTGCCAGAGTTCTTTTCTCTACTAGATTCAATCCCAACAAGGTCTGCAACAAATCAGCATAGGTTGAGGGAGGCTTCTCAAACACTCTTCTCGGCTTACTACCCTGGAATCTTCGTGGAGCCTGCTGTGCCCCCTGCTGAGGCTGCTGCTGCTGTGGCATTGGTTGCTGCTGAACCGGTTGTTGCTGGAGTGGTTGTTGTTGATATGGGATAGTAACACTCGACACCTGCTGCGGCTGACGATATTGACCTCGTCCCCTGCCTCGGCCTCGGCCTCGGCCTCCAAATACTGCGCTAGCTTCGCCCTGACGGCGCCCACCATAAGCTTTCCTGTTACTGCCAGATGCAGCTGATTCCTCGACTTGGAACTTTCCTTGCTTAATATTACGTTCAATCTTTTCCCCCATCAGAATCAGGTCTGAAAAACTGGCCAGAGACGTATGAAACAGCATATCGTGAAACAGACCTGTGAATGTGCCGACAAACATATCATTCATTTCCTTATCTTCCACAGGAGGACGGACCCTGGCAGCCATATCGCGCCACCTTTGCGCGTACTCTTTAAAACTCTCCCCCTTCTTCTGCGAAAGCCCGGCCAGCTGGACCCGATTGGGTGCCAGGTCGCTGTTATATTTGTAATGGGCTACAAACGCCTCCGCCAATTGCTTCCATGTCTTGATATCAGTTGGCTCCAACCCCATGTACCACTCTAGGGAAGGGCCCGATAGACTATCCTGAAAGAAATGCATTAGCATTCTTTCATCAGTTGAGTATGCAGACATCTTTCTGTAATAAGCTCGTACATGCACTTTCGGACATGTGTCTCCTTTATACTTGTCGAACGCAGGAGCTTTGAATTTAATTGGCACCCTCAAGCCAGGTACCAAGCCCATGGTTGCCATGTCCAATCTCACAGCACTTTGATTTAAGACTCCCTTCATCTGCTCTTCCAGCATTCTAATCTTTTGGGAATCATCCATCGGCCCCTCAAAACCTCCTCCGGAGAAGGCGTCTTCCTGCTGATCTTCTTGCCACATACCATTTCCAGCTCCGTACCCATCATATCCATTATTACGTCCAGCTCTGACCTGATTCATCCCCGGACCTCGGCCTCTGTTGCCGTACCCTTGAACACCTCCAGCAGGACCAAAAGCCATAAATCCAGTACCATTTCCGTTTCCAAAGCCTCCGTAACCCTGATTGACCATACCATAACCATCTTGCCCAAATCCTTGATCATTAAAGCCATACTTGCCAGTGTTATCGAATCCTTGATCGTTGAATCCGAATCCAGTATTGACAAAGCCATTGCCTCCTAGATTATCTCCCAAATTGACATCACCCAGCCCAGCATTATGGACAGCAGTTTCGTTCCCCACTCCAACGTTACCATTCACAGCAGTGGTAGCGTTGTTGACATTAGCAGCAGGTATATTGACTACGGGCGGAGCCACTGGCGTGGGAGTGCCGTCTCCATGAGCAGTATCAACCCGGACAGACTGATGATCTTCATTACCATGACCAGCGTTTCGAGCCAACAGGGGCTGGACCATGGCCTGCAAATTCTCCTGCCCTTTTGCTATAGCTTCCATGGTCTGCATGAAGAGGGCGAGCTTCTCGCGCACATCTTGCATTTCGTTTTGCATCTGGTCCATGATTTTTCGACAATTGGAGCGTGTAGAATAGCGGTGCGAATGCTGATCTGCAATCCTGAAAGGTACCTGGTACAGAGCAGGAAATAAGACACCATCCAAAGATTACCTGTAATGCAATATGAATATGAATGCAATGCAATGTGTCTGTGCATTAGGGAAGTTCATTCCCCCAGTTCTAGTGCGAAGGTGCCGGTGCAGTGACAGTGTTGACAATAGGAATATCGGAGCTGAATCATAGAAAGCCTCATATATTGTAGGGAGAATCAATAAGCCCAGGGTACAAAATCACTGAGAGTACAAAGAAGGCATGACCTCAACCAACAATCCTGGTGATGGTCAGCACTATGCAAATAAAGCGTACAAGTTACTACATGAAATGATCAAATCCTCCCAAAAGTCTGGTACTCCTCTATCAACTTCTTGGTCTCCGGATGGCTTGGTCGATCAAGCAGCCCTTCAACAAGCTGGTTTATCTTCTTAAGGACACGGTGTACGTCTTCAGCAGTTTCTTCCCATGTTGCTTCTCCGAAGCAATCTTCTAACTTTCGCTTCTGAGACACTGCTTCATCTCTGGATTTGATTGCCTTGTTCAGTGCATGCTGGACACTATACCGGGTCATCACTTCTTCCTCACACTTCTTGATGCTAGACTTCAGCTTCTCTTCGAGGTCGGAGATTTGCTGCTTCAGCTTATCTTCCCTCTTCTTGTTGTTGGTGAGTGTAGCATTCCAAGTCTTATTGCAGGAGGAGATTTCTCGGTGTGCTGCGTCGAGCGCCTTCTTTTTGGCTTCCAGCATGTCATGGGAACTTCTGAACTCTTGCCCCAGACGTTCGCGCTTTTTCTTCTCCTCAGTCAACTCGGCCCCTAACCTGTTTAACAGCTCGATCTGTTGTTGGAAAGCATATACAGCCTTGTTTTTCTCACTGCGTACTTGAGCTAGCTCTTGCTCTAACCCTTCGTTGACCTTCATCAAGGCTTCTTTTTCCTTCACAACTTGCTCGTAGGCCTCCCTAGAAACAGTAGTTGGCTCTTCTGCCGGGACGGGAACAATGACGGGTGCAGCTGGAAATGGCATTAATAACTGACTTGCTCGTTCCTGGATCCAAACCCTGTAAGGTGCATAGGCCTGACAGTCGTTCTTTCCTAACAATGGTTTCCCTTTGCGGTTAATACGCGCCCAGGCATGCTGCAGCTTGGCTAGTAACTCCCCCTTCAAATCCCCTGTGAAGTACAGAGATTCCTGTACTTCTTCCTCCTGAGGTGGATTCTTCAGTGCATATCCGAACTGGCGAATGAATAGAGAAGGGTTGTAATTGATACACCCTTTTCTTCCTATCAGCGGCACATTAGGGTACCCAGAACAGCTGAAGACGAGCTCGGATCCCAACAGGTCTCGATCAAACCACTCCATATCTTCCGACGATAGCCTCATCAGGCGCCCTGGCCAACCAGCTGGAACTGTAGTCTCTGCAACAGATCTTCTCTTAGGAAGGTGACTCTCAAACCACCTACTCAACAAGGGTACACACAGATGAACATTCTTCCCTCTTCCCTTCTCATTCTTGTAATGCAGTGAGTGGTAGAGATCTCCGAGTAAGGTAGGTACAGGATTACCAGCGGCAAACAAGTAGAAGGCGTCGAAGTCCACAAAATCCGGTATATTGGGGAACAATACTATGCCATAAATGCACAAGGCCAACAAAGCATTGAAAGCAACCCAGCACCCGCTCTTGGCATACTCTTGGGCTTTACCAACTAAGAATTGGAGTGAGAAGCCTGGAACTCCACGGGAAACAGTAGTCACAAGTTCAGAAGCATCAATATGCAAGGCTTTTGCCAAATCCTCCGGCTTGGGCTTGGCGTCATAATGAATGAATGGAACCTGGTTCTGCACGGGCAGCTCAACATACTCAGCGTATTCCTCCAGGGTTGGTCCCATAATAAAGTCAGAGAACGTAAAGCACCTCAAAGCAGGGTCGTAGAATTGCATCAAAGCATACAACCCATCCAACTCTACCTCTGTAGGTTTGCACACCAATCTCAGTAATCTACCATAGCTCATCCGGAAGCTCCTACGAACACCCTCATCAGCAAGAGAGATCAACCCCAGTAAAGGAACAATATCAGGCGTAGGCAATTTGTAAGCAACCGTTCTCCTTAAGCTAGTCATGATCAAACACTCAGAAGTCTGGGCACTAGAACTAGGGAAATGCAAATGCACCTGCAGCACAGACACACGTTAGTGAAATGCAAATGGTAATGGATATGCAGGCAATGCAATGCAAGTAACATGCAACAGGGACCAAAGCTGTAGCTGAGTAGCCTGAACCCAATCAAGAAAGGTCTCAGATAGACCATCCAGAAGTCATCAAACCCTGGTCTCAGATAGACCTAAAATAAAACTCCAACACTGGTCTCTGACAGACCTCAAACCATAACTCCAACTGGTCTCTGATAGACCTCAAATCACATCTCTAATTGGTCTCTGACAGACCTCAGAACTCTCCAACTGGTCTCTGACAGACCTCAAAACACATCTCCAAATGGTCTCTGACAGACCTCCTAACTCTCCACAAATACCCAGGATCTCTGATCGAGAACAAACCGGTAGTCTGAAGGTCTGGTTACCTGCATAACCCCAAATCCCCTCACAGGTGGGTGGCCCTATAACTGGCACAAGGTACGACATCCTATGCGGTCGTCGGCGTCACAGACTTTCAGGGTTGATGATACGATTCCCAGAAGGAGTGGCATCATCAATTCCTGAAGAGGCCTCTCTTAGCCAACTTCCAAATGATCGGTCCCCAGAGTCGACAATCCAACTAACCAGCAACCCACGCCAACCAAAGGAAGGGGCAGGAGGCCAACCAGAGGAACCTCGTCTGAGTGTAGATTTCATGGGACACCAAAGCAAGCAAAGCAAGCGGGCACCCACTAATTTCTACTCTAATTCTAGGTGCACTCAAGCCCAGGTCCGGCTTATCCCTCAATATCAGAACACCCGTCACACCCCAAGATACAGCAATAATAATCAATATATAAAGCTGAAAATACAAGGTTAGAAATATAAAATAACTCCATGCAAAATCCTCGACGGGAAAACAAGCGCTAGGATTGACTCGCTCAAAGGGACGTTGGATCCCAAATGCATAAGAACCATCGCAGTTCTTAGCAGCCAGGGGACGTTGGATCCCCAGCAGAGTCGCCAGCTGTCGCTACTGCGAAAATCGGCGCCGGCTGAACAGAAGAGTCGCCACCGTGCGTTATTTATCCCACGGGAGGGAAAGGGAACGCTCAGAGTAAACCTCGCACAACACGGGAAAGGTGTGGTCATCGCAACCAAAACCTGGATTCGGGAGTCGGTTACGCAAGGGGAAGGTATTAGCACCCCTCACGTCCGTCGTACTCGACGGGATCCACGCTTGTTTTCGGGTATGGATTGTTATTCTATCTACTCTAAAGGTCAGGGGTTAAAAAGAAAATAAAATGAAAATAAAAATGACTCGGCAAAGTATTGCATTTTATGCCTACGTATTCCCGTCTGGAACGAGAAATCAGAGTCAACGTAGTTCGCCTACCTACGGGAAAGGAGGGGAAGGTTGCTCGCTAGGATATCGCATCCTATGCCTACGTACTTTCACACGGCATGAAAGATCAGAGCAAACGTAGTTCAGGCCACGTACGACACGAGTCTGTCTTGATTGATTTTATTCCTTCTGAAAAAGGTTTTCTGATTAGCGGTCCAAGCGGACAAAAATGACGTTTTGATGAGTTCACATTCTTTTACGAAAGAAGTGTCTTTTATTGTGTTTGAAATCTTTATGTGTTTTTCTGTTTGTTTTGAGAAAGAAAGAGACAGAACTCTAACCTACGGTTGCGAAGGGAAACAAACTAACCTAATGTTATCATGCATGGGTTAAGACCTAGTGTCTATCATGCTCCTCTCTTGCACAGAGAGAAACAGAGATCCTACGGGATAGGCAGAAACAGAAACAATAACAGATATAATACAGCAGTAAAATGCATGGATGCAACAGTACAAGCGAGGCAAGGGAGTCCCACTCAACCTCGAACCTAGAAAACAATAGGCAAAAGTGAACAGACTTCACTTTCAACCCAGCAGGGTAGACAGCAAACAATACAGTCCAGAAAACCAATCAATACATCAGCAATAAAATACAACAGCAAAAGAAACAGCATCAGCAGCTCTGAATCAACATCTGGCTTCAAGTAATCTCCAATCAGCTACAGGCTTCAACAAGCATCAATCTCCATCTTCATGACCTTCAGGCAAGGGCTTTGATCATCAGTCTTCTATCTGCAATGGCTTTTCTTCAAGCTCAAACCTCCAGGATGAGGGATTAGTCACAAGAGTGAATTGGGTGTTAAGCAATCAGTTGACTACCAAGGGTGGTGAACAGACTGCTTCTAACACAAGAGACATTTTCTCTCAAGAGTTCTATCTCATAGACACTATCACCAAGCCTTCCAAAGGAAAGGGGTGAGTGTCTTAGAGAGACTCTGAATCACAGAGAAGAATGGATGCAGACAAGGCAATCCATGTTTGAGAAACAAACTTTCTAACCTAGAGCTCTGCCTAGCTCCTAAACCCTAGTCTCCTCAGCATCTGCTAGCAAAAAAACTCCTCTCCAACTCTGGCAGTTGATCTTCAATTTCTGGATCTCCAATGGTCTTCATCTCCTCAAGTCTTCAACTCTCCTAAGTCCCCAGACAACCCCAATACCCAAGCAAGCAAGCAATAATCCCCAGAGGGCACACCACACCAGTCAATCAGACATACACAGAGTACTAATAGCAGTAGGGGAATCCTAACTTTTCTCTAAGGGATCTAATAACTACCCATAGCCCCTATAGTCCCATAGCTAAACTAGTCAAACCCTAAGTCCTAAGGGAAAGAATCAAACTTCCTAAGTCATCCCCTAAAAACCCTAATTTGTTCATGTTGTTCAAGCCTACATTAAGCACCTAAAATTAATTTCTAAAAATGAGAACTAAATTGTTTCTACAAGTTCAACATCTAATCTAAACAACATAAAAAGAATGAACAAAAAATATGAAAGCATTTAATAGAACAAAAATTACTAAAATCATGCATGAAATGAAGCTATTTAAAATGACATTTATTTAGAAAATATGGAAAAAATATCAAATAAAAATAAAAATGCAATTTTATTTAATGAAAATTTTCTACACATTCTAATGAAAATGATGTAAAAAGAATGGATTAAAAATGATTTTTTATCTATTTATTATGAATTTTTAAAGTTGGTAAAAATTAAAGTGGAATTAAAAACAATTAAATCAATTAAAATGATGGGGGGGGGGGGTACTAATAGAAACCACGCTTAGTTCAAAATCCAGTGGGCCAGCAAACGGGGGGTGTGCGTAGCACATTGAATTAGGCCCAGAACCACTTCAGAAATATGAAATAAAAAGAAAACCAGCAGGGGGTGAGAAAAGTAAGGTTATCACGTTCAAAACTGATTGGGCTTAAAATTGGGGGGTGGGGATATCACTCAGCACTCAGGCCCGCCCGTTTCAATTAATGAAACGGTGCGTTTAGGGCACCACTCTTCCCTCCAAATTCTGAATTAAACTAGAGCCACACGATGGGCTTCTGAGTCAAAGGTCTTGCATGAAATGGACCGTCCAGATTTCGTCTTCTTCATCAGTTCATGAGAATTAGGGTTTACACTCCATGAAACTCCATGCACGCACCAACTTCCCTCAATCGGTTCTCACTCCACAATGCATGAAACACCACGATATAAACATGAAAAACACTCAGAATTTCTCCTTCTACAAGCCTATGGCATTAGTTCAATCTGAAACTCAACACAACTCTCAACCCGATAGCAATAATCTCTGGTCACCATGAAAATGCTCTGCAACTCATCAGCATAATTCTCCATCAAACCTAGACTAATCTCTTCCATGACTAATGGTGATCATCCTGCGCTAACAACCTAATATTATAATGCACTATGCCACAAGTTCTACATCCTAATAGTTTGGTACACCTGCTAACAATCATCACTAAACTACTCCAAACTCATCCTAATTGCTCTACTAACATCCTACATCATATCTAAACTAACAAAACCATGCTAAACTAACTAAATCAAGCTGTGGCAGAGAAAATGCACCTGGTGTGAAAGCTTGTGGATGATGATGGAATTCGTGGATCTGAGGCTTTTGAGGCTTGGATCTTGATCTACAATTGCACTACTTGATTCTGTATGCAACACCTTGAGGAGTCTTGCACTGGATCTTGAGTTCCAACTGAATTTGCAGCTTGTGTGTTCTTGAAGAAAGTGCACGAAATTGAGCTCTAACCACCAAATCTTTGATTCAATTCTGATCCAGGATGATGATTGAATGTAGGAGGATCAATGTTGATGAGAATTGATGAAGATTTTGGGAAATTTGGAGAGAATTGCAATGAGAAAGAATGAGAAAACTTTGGGAAATTTTGGTGAAAAATGAATCCAACCCTTGATCAATCTTCATTTCATGTTTATATAGGGCTCAAATGAACTTTCTAGATCCATCTTACAATTTCCCTTGCCTTCCAACTTTGATCCATTTTTGAAATGTTTCTTCAAATGCAAGTAACCATGAATAACTTTTCTTTTTCCTTCTAAACTCAAAAAAGTACTTGAACCATTGTTCTTAGAATGTCTTTTCCATTCAAAATCATATATTGGAAGTCTCCATTTGGACTTATAAATCTCCCAAACCATTTTTCACTTTGACTTTATTCAAATTATAAGCCATTTTAGTTCAAATTTGGACCAATCATGCAACTTCATGTTATGAGCTTTTCCAACAATTTGTGACCTTCTTTCTAGACTTAAAATCACATTTGGAGCAAGTTTGATGTTGTAAGTTTTTCCATTTGAGGCCTCCTTGTATGAGTTTTGGACATAGGTTAAAATGACCTGTAATTCACAAATGCCCAAAATACCCTTTGCTTGCCAAGGCCATAAGTTGAGTTCCACACATCATATGAAGGCATACTATACCATTCTAGAAAGCTAAGACAATGAGGAACAATTCTTATGTTGACCAAAAATTCATTTGAAATCTCCTTGAGGGGCAAAACTAGCTTGGAAGTCAAGTCACTTTCACAGACAAAATTTCAGATACCTCAGATGACCTGTAACTTGCAAGGACCATAACTTGAGTTCTATAAATCTCCTTGATGTCTTCCACCACTCAAATTAAAGGTCTTGAGATCCTCTACAAGTTTCATGTTGGCCAATAAGCCATTTGAAGCTAGCATTTTGACTTATCTTGCTTGGAAATTTGACCTAAACTAGGGGATTTTACACAGAAACCCTAATTTAGAAGCTCCTCTTCTCCTTGATTTCTCTTGAATTCTTCTTGGCATATCTCCATATCCTTCTTTATATGTTCAATGATGAACCCCACATCTCTCCACTAGACTTGAATGCCCCTTAAATCAGTCAATTGACCTAGGGTTGACCTAGGGTTGACCCAGATGAAACCCTAGTTGACTGCCTTCAGCTATAGCTCTTGTGCTCTCATCAATGACTTGTCTCCTTCTCCAAATGACTTTCTAAGTCCCTCATAATGCCTAGATACTCTCCATGCCTTCAACTCACAGCTCACAACCCTCTTGTTGACCCTCAGACACCCTCAGCTAGGAGATGGACTCAAGGCTTGATCTGCTGAGCTCTTTGCTTTCAAATTCTTTCCTGATGACTTGAATAAGATTGAATTGGGATAATAACCTCTTGATAGGCTTCTAGAGATGAGAATAATGATTGGTCCCCCTGTTGTATGACTTGCTATGCTTATGCTATGCAGATGATTAGACTATGTACATGACTCTATATGCAAATGCTAATGATATTAAAACATAAACCCAAGGAGTAAGGTTGGGCAAATTTTAGGGTGCAACAACGTGTCCCCGCGGAGGGAAGCACGTGGAGAACGTGCGCCGAGCACGTTATTCTCCCCGCGGAGGGGAGCCCGTGAGGTTCCCCGGAGCGCGTTATTCTCCCCGCGGACGAGAGGAGCCAAGGGCCGCGCTTTGGTGAGCCGGGGACGGTTCTGCCCGTCCGGTGTGGTGGACGACAAAAGGTTGTGGAGACGCCGCTTGTGTTCGGCGGCTAGCCCTGCTCGTCTCGTGGGGAGCACGTGCATGGCGTGCCCGATTCGCTTGTTGGGCCGTACGCGGTATTGGGCCTGCCGAGGTTGGGCCCATACCGGAACAATATATATATATATATATATATATATATATATATATATATATATATATATATATATATATATATATATATATATATATATATATATATATATATATATATATATATATATATATATATATATATATATATATATATATATATATATATATATATATATATATATATATATATATACATATATATATATATATATGTATATATATATATATATGTATATATATAACATATATATATATATATATGTATATATATATATATATATATATATATATATATATATATATATATATATATATATATATATATATATATATATATATATATATATATATATATATATATATATATATATATATATATATATATATATATATATATATATATATATATATATATATATATATATATAAAGTGGATACAAGTTTTTGGTGTGGCTTATTTTTGTTCCAAAATTACCCTTCATCTTTTTTATCAACAAGAAAATAGTTTAATTTAAAATCTTGAGTGGTTAATAACTTTTGTTGGTTACCAATTGAAAAAGTAACTTCCATCTCTCACAAAAAATATCCCACACCTATAACTTCCATTAACTACTAAGTAGTGACAGAAGTTAAAAATTCTCTACTATTTTTTTTAATGTAAATTTCATCTCTTTCTCAATGAAAATACTTATTTTTTAAAATTTTTCCATTCTATAATATTTTTATTTATTCAATTTTAATTAGTGATCTTTTTATTTTTGAAAAATAGATGAAACTTATTTTCAATCAAGATCGCGGCATCACCCCCGGTAGAAGAAGTCGTTCTCATTATGACTGAAAATTGATTATTGTATGTAGATTTTTTTTTTGTAATTGCTTTTATAGCAATAGTTTTTGTATGACTTTTGCAATTGAGTCTTTTTTAGAATTTTACCATTTACGAAACTTTCCTTTTTTTCAGAGCAGAGTTATTAACTATGGAGTAAAAAAAAAATCATGTGATACTTGAAAAAATTTCATACTCTAAAATACAATAATATTCAAGTATTTAATACAACCACAATGGGTATGAGTGGTTTTCTACTGCACTATTATTTTCTTACAAAAATTATATCTTACTATTGTTGCAAAACATTATTCATTAATACTATAGTTTTAACTTTTTGCTTTTGTTGTTATTATGTTTTATTTCTTAATGATACTTATTTGTATTTTGTGAGTATAAACACATCATAAAATATGTAATTTAGATTTTCATAATACAAACAATTATTTCATTAGTATTATTTTTTGAATTGGCGTGGTTTTTAATGGTGTTAGTTCTTTTGTTTTAATTTTTTATTTCTATCTTACTTTTGATTTGCTATTTGTTATTGTAACTATCTATTTGCTATTTTGCTTTTTACTTTTGATTTGTTATTTGACATATAGAATAAAAGGAGAGATGAGAAGAGGATATAAGAGTGTTACATATCAATTTCTCATATTAACATTTTTTTTTGTTGAATTTTTTAATGAGCATACACATAAAAATATAAATGAATAAAAAATTCAACAAATTATTATCATCTCATTTTTAGATCTACATTTCATTTTTTAGATCCATCATTTCATTTCTCTTCTCTTTTCTTTTTGAAATATTATGGATGACTTTAACGGAAGGTTGTAATATAACGGTATAAAATAAAATCTTTTTGAAAATCGTTCACAAACTTAATTGGTACACACAATTTTAATATTTCGTACATTGTTAACTTCCATATGTACTATAGAAATAACAACCATTTCCTCAAAAATTATGTATCTTGATAAAATAGTTTTAAAAATATTGTCACATTTACTAATACTTAATATACTGTTCAAATATACAATGACAGTTGCAAAAATATATAACTTCCATTATTTTATCTTTTATGTCTATATGTGTGACCTTGCTATTGAACAAAACTTTAAGTATGAAAAAATAAAATGAAAATATTAACAAAAAAATTATTGTGAATTATTGAAAATTTGAAACACTTGACCATTCACTTTCTTAAATTAGTTAAATTTTGTTGTTAATTTTTTATTTACGATTTTTATTTTTGATGTTATAGAGAGATGCGCAATAAATGTCATATTACTTACAAATTTAATCTGAAAAATAATTTAACTTTTAATTAATTAAATAAATAACATTTTAAAATTTCTTACAAACATAAGGATGCAGATCAGAAAATTTAGTATTCAAATAATTTAAATTTAAATCATACTTAAATAAAAAAATATTCGTTTATATTTTGACGTGTATGCTCATTAAAAAAAAGACAAGCACGAGAAGAGTCATGTGTGGAGCATACATGTTCGCAGGGGATGTACGTGTTGTTCAGTTTACTCTACAAACTCCTCTCTAAACACTTTCATCAAATTTATAAGAGAGAGAGAGAGGGAAGGGGGAGAGAGGAATGCATATTACAAAGTTTACTATACAAATAATTTAAACTAAAATCAAAATTAAATAAAAAATATTCGTTCGTATTTTGACGCGTGTGTCGTGCCTGTTTGGACGCTATCAAGACTATGTTCCACAAGGTAATACCTGAGAGATGTTCCTCCTCAGGTATTAGCTTTCGTATTAACGCACATAAATTAACATAGTTAACCAATAAAAAGATGCAATAAAACCTGAGAGATCAAAGACAACAAATGTTGTACACACGATCAAAGAAAGAAATACATTCAAATATTAATTTTAAAGATGTATTTCTAATCCACCCAGGTTAGACCAAAAATTGAAATCTGCGGGTTAAGATGGTTCTCATTGAGTAAGCACAACACAAGGAGATTCATTCAAAACATGTTACTTATATCCGCAATTGGAAGTTTTCCATGCCCGGATTAACTCTGAAAAGCATTTCATAAGTCACATGTGAAATCATTTCTTTGATCTGGCCTGAGTGAGCTCACTTATACAAAGACACTCTTAAAAGGCGGTTAAAGTCACAATGCTCAACATGTGACTAGATCGTGTTTTGAAAGTGTAAATTGTAGGATTTTTTTTTGTTTATAAGTTGATTATCATGTTTTGACTGGACCGTGTAGACTTCTATAAGCCCTTTATCTTTGCTTGATTTCACTGCCTTTTTTTATTGTATCTGTGCTTTTTTTTAATGTAGTGTGTAACGAGCTTTGTAGCCCATAGTGAGTAATATGAACGATCGAACAAGATGTATAGAGAATACAATAGTCTTCCAATTAACCTTTTGGTGACAACTTACATATGGTGAGATGTCCAATCAATTCATTTTATGATGAAACATATATAAACTCGCCTAGACTCAGATAGTTCTTAATTCTCAAGATAAAGATCTCAGTTCTTAATCCTCATATTTGTGATGATATCTCTCTTGTGTCCGTCTGTCCGCTTATTTTTCTATGTTGTGCGCATTAAGAAAATATGCAAGTATAATACGCAAGTAACTTCACACATAATATACACACGTTTATTTTCCTATGTTGTGCGCATTAAAAAAAGCGGACAGACGGGCACGGGAGTGCCCGTCTGAACGCTAGTATATATAAAGGCAAAACTTGATTTTGGTGTAGCTTATTTTTCTACCAATTTTGCCCTTATTTTAATATATAATTTACACAATAACTTTAATTAAAACCACTACTATTATTTTTCACATGACTTCCTCCTATTAACTTCCTACTATTAACCTTTTACATAACTTCCATTTAAAATTATATTAAATAAAAATATATCATTTATATTTTTACGTGTGCATTTTAAAAGCGGACAGACGGGCACGCGAGTGCCTGTCTGGACGCTAGTATATATAAAGGGAAAACATGATGTTTCCGGTGTAGCCTATTTTTCTTCCAATTTTACCATTACTTTAATATATAACTTATTCAATAAATTCCATTAACTTCCTACCTAATTTCCTACTATTAACCTCCTACTTAATTTCCATTTAAAATTAAAATTAAATAAAAAATATCTTTTAAGTTTTTTTATGTTTGCATTAAAAAAGCAGACAGACGGGCACGCGAGTGCCCGTCTGGACGCTAGTATATATAAAGACATTGGTGTAGCCTATTTCTCTTCCAATTTTACCCTTACTTTAGTATATAACTTATTCAATAAATTCCATTAACTTCCTACCTAATTTCCTACTATTAACTTCCTACTTAATTTCCATTTAAAATTAAAATTAAATAAAAAATATCTTTTAAATTTTTTTATGTGTACATTAAAAAAGCGGAAAGACGGGCACGCGAGTGCCCGTCTAGACGCTAGTATATATAAATATATTGTATATAGGTAGTTTAAAACATAGTAGGGGCATATGCCCACACTTTGGAGTGAATAGCTCTGTCCCTTAATATTATCCTAATTTAATTAATTATTATTATTATTATTATTATTTTGTGAGTACTGTTGGTCGATGTGAGCCACATTCTGATTTCCGTCTTAATTGATTTTTTATACCAGTTTATTTTACTTATTTTGCATCAAACATTGTTATTATTAGCCTTAGATTTACACTGAAGTGATAGATAACGATACGATTAACACTTAGTCTTTTTTAACTTCGATTTTTTTATTACTACAATATTTCCATGCACTTGCGAATCTATGAGTAAGATTCTTAAGGCACGGGTTTTGAAGACTTTCTTGAGCCTCGTTCAGAGATGCCTCAAGTTCTGCTACCCTGTTAAGAAAATGATCTTGCACCCAACTCTCCCCAAGGGCACCCTCAACTTCATAAAATGATGGTTGAACATAGATCAAAGCTTCATTATTCTTTGATAGCTCGCCCACGAACAACTTCACCTCGTTAACCAACATATCAGGAGACCAAAAATCATTGACATCAACTTCCATCTCTAAAAAGGAAGTGAAAGCCCTTTTAAGCTCCTCAAGGTATTGGTCACGCTCAATAGTAAGAGCCCGAACATGGTATTGGAGCACTTATTTATCCTTTTGAATTTGACCAGATACAAAGACTTTGGTATAGATGACCCTTCCAAAAGCCAGAATGGAAAGTACTCGATGGGTAACGTAAGCCAAATTCGATAAGTCTTCCTTTCGAATGACTATAGTCAAATTGAAAAAATAGGAATATTCTTCCTTCAAAATAAAAGCCCAGACTTCTTTTGTAGTTTGCATCACATAATCAGTTATTTTCAAAACAACAGTTTGGCAAATTATTATAATTCCTTCATTTGTTTAATGGCAACTCCATTATTTTTATTATTATGATTCAATTTTTTTTCCATGTGTTTTATTCTATTTATTTTTATTTAATATTTTGCTTGTAATAACTTAATTATTTTATAGTTTATTGTATTATATTACATATCAATATATAATTGTAGTATGAGTTATATATTATGTAGAATTTAATCTTATAAATATGTTATAGGACTAAATGAATCATCAAGATGAGAAAATGGTTCATATGATCATTGATCACATAATTTGATATAATTTGATTTTATGACGTTTATCAATATTTTATTTTCATTTAAAGATATTTTAGAGTATTTTAAATGTTAAATATTTTGTGTTTAATTATCTACATTTTTTATGAATATTTTTTTTTAAAATTTATTTAGTATGATTGTTATAATATTTTAAGGGTAAAAAAGTAAATTAGTTTTAAAACCCCTCCCCTCCTCCTGTGAACCAAACATATATTTGAATAAAACTTCTCCCTCCCCTCCCCCTCTTATGAACCAAATATATGTTTAATTAAAATATATCCTCTCACCTCCCCTCTCCTCTCCTCCCCTTTATTAAAATCCCTCCCCTCCCCTCTCTTCTGTTGAACCAAACGGACCCTAAGAGACATACATCATTTGAAGGATTTTTTTTTTTAAATTTACTATGTAGGTATTTCCACTTTTTGGGCTAGTAAATAAAGTTTTATTTGATTTTGATTTTATGACCATGCAACCAGAAAAATCAAATGTTACATTGTTTGAATAAGACGTTTGAGGTACTGTTTATGACCCCTACTCAACACGTTTACCACTTAGCATATAATGGCATTTAATAAAAAGAATATAATCATTTCAAGCAATTAATGATTCTGACAAATTGGGGGGAAAACGAGAAACCAAATATTCAAAACAGTACCTCAAACGTCTTATTCAAATATATGTAACATTTGATTTTCATGGGTTGCATTCATCATAGAAAATCTTCCAATTCTCCAGACTATGTTAACACTGATCAGTTATACTTCATGTATTGTCTGAGTCAGAACACTAAAGTGGATTTGCCACATCTTCTTTTCTCTCATCTGATGAGACACATCAAGATGTCAAGAGAAATTGTTAAGACAAAGCACCCGAAGATCAGAAGTTGGATACCAATGGGAAGATTGATATCAGACATTCTGACAGAGAATCAATTGGTTGCTCACTTGACAGAAGCTGGATTAATAGAGGATCTTGCTTATTTAGTTGGAAAGCCTTTAAATTGGAAAAGTCTGCAAAGAATGAAAGTTGTGGAAGAACTCACATCTGCTCCTCCTAGGCTCAATGTAGAAGCAGTTAGTCAGAGGAGAGTTCCTTTGGATGATTTTCCTCTTTTCTCTGTTGAAGAACCAAGGCAGGCTATTCTTGAGTACGTTCAGTTGTGCAAG
Organism: Lathyrus sativus; assembly: GCA_963859935.3. Classification (NCBI taxonomy): domain Eukaryota; kingdom Viridiplantae; phylum Streptophyta; class Magnoliopsida; order Fabales; family Fabaceae; genus Lathyrus; species Lathyrus sativus. The sequence goes on along the minus strand of OZ012738.1, from coordinate 569,025,914 downwards.
GCAGAAGGAATTCCAATTCCTGCTGATCTTATTAAAAGGGCTAGAGAACCTGGACCAGACTTTTATGAGGAAAATATGAGGAAGAAAAAGCAGTTAGAAGCAGAAGAAGCTGCTAGTCAGAAGAAACAGAAAACTGCTGAAAAACCACAGAAGAAGAAGAAAATAAAAGCTTCTGAAGAAGCTTCATCTGTTAAAATAAAGCGTGTCAAGAAAACAGGTATTGATTCATATTTACCTATTATTTCTGAAATTGCAATAGAATCATCAACAATTAGCTCTATTCCTGAACCCCTTTCTTCTCAAACTCAAACCATTTTTGTACCTTCTCAATCATCTGTACAACCACCTCCATCATCTGAACCCATTACATCTGATCAACCTGAACAACCAAAAGTCTCTGAATCACAAATTCAAACTGACTTTGTTCCCACTGAACCAATACCTTCTACACTCCCAAGATCCACACCAACAGAATCTGTACCAAAACAATCTATACTACAAGAACAAATACAACCAGAAGAAATTTTAACTTCTGATCCACAACCAGATATTCCTCAACAGAATCTATCCAACCATCTGAATCCAATATTTCTGACTCAGATATTCTAGACATCCCACCCCTAAAAACTGTCTTTGACATTTCTTCTACCTCTTGTCACACCACTGATTCAGGTGATTCTACTGAATCTGACTTACCACCAGAAGTCTCATATATCCTTTCTCAACCCTCTCCTAAACCAAAACCAAAATGTACTTCTGATTTTGTGTCTTTTGCTTCATTCCAACCATTTCCATCTGATCCCCTTCCATATGGTCTAAATCTCAAAAACTTTTATACCAAAATAGAAGCATCTGCATCTACCATTCCATATAAACCTAATTCTTCAACTATCCTTCCCTCTGTACTTCAAGTCTATGTAACACAACAACCAAATATCATTCCATCTGAATCTCTGCACTCTCAAAATTCTGTTTTTATCCCCTATACTTCTACACCATTTGATGACATTCCCTCTGTATCCAATTTCAAACAGTTCTTGTTTCCCAAATCATCTTCATCCAGATCCAAATCTTTCATTTCATCCTCTGAACATCCTTCATTACCTTCTTATCCTCGTCCTCTGTTCATTATCCCAACCTTTACCATACCACCCCAACCAGAACAACCCAAACCATCACCTCTGGAAGCCTACCTTAAACCTAAATCTAGGCTAAATGTTGATGTTTTATTTGCTAATTTTAAGAAAGAAATAAGGTTGAGTTTAGACTATGTAAAGAAGGAATGTCTCTCAAGCATTAATCCAGAAGCTTCTGAAGAATGCTGGATTAAGTTCATTGCCAGATTCAACTCTGTGGCTTCTAATTTGAAGACCATTTGCTCTGATAACGCAAAGGTCAGATTTGCTAAAGTTGTCAGACATACGCTGTGGAATGTGAACAGATCTTCAACATTGCTTCTTGAGGATGCACCTTCAACTTCTAGAGTATCTGCTACTTCTGAGACTATTGAAGAATTTTCTCCTAAAGTCACTCTGGAAACCAATCCATTAGCTCTGATGATTGTAGACCAACCATCTGTATCTGTGCCTCCAGAATCTGCATCTGCAATGATCATTGACTCTGCTCCTACTCCTGCATCTGAATCTACTCCTACTACTTCTTCTGAAGTTAAGAAAGAGAATCCATACCTAGAAGACAAGATTGTTGTGCTGGAAGCTGGTCAATCTGAAATAAAATCTTGGATGGCAAAACAAGATGAGAAAACAGACAACATACAAAACTGGATGGCTAAGCAAAAGGAATCTACTTTTGAGATGACCAACATCCTTAAACTTCTTGCATCTCGCTTATCTTAGTTCTTATGTTTGTGCACTTTAAGTGTTATTTTGTTATGTTTCTGCTTTCTCTGAATCATGTTTTGTTCTGGATGTACTCTGATTATCTCTGATTAATGAATATGAATGTTTTTCTGCATCCTTGTCTGAATAAATCTATCTGTTTGTTTATGTGTTTTACATCTGTTGATGTTATCAGTTTTATATTGTTTTCTACCGTTAACCTTTTATTTGTCTTTAAAAGTTTTCTTTTTGATATGACAAAAAGGGGGAGAAAAAGAAATTCTGATTGTTCAAAAATAAACAGTTACTAAAATGAAATTCAGACATGATAAATTATATTTAACATGAATTTTTAGTGTTTCAGAACTAATGAGTTTTTCTGACAAAATTCATTGAAGTTACCCTGAGAATCCCCAAACCAGATCTTAATTCAAACCAGGTTCTGATTACCAGGCTCTGATCCTGAAAAGCAAACCAGGCTCTGATTCTGGAAAGTAAATCATGCTCTGATTCTGGAAAGAATATTCTAACCAGGATTCTAATCAAGCTCTTAATCTGAAAAGTTTACTCATGCAAAAAGGGAAGTATTTTCTTCTATTAGAGTATTCATTTCACAGGGAGATTCTTTATCTCAGGGGGAGTTATATATTTATCCTTTTATTGAACAAAATTTCCTATGTTTTTGTCATCATAAAAAAGGGGGAGATTGTTAGAACACAGATTGGTGTTTAATATTATCTCTATGTTTTGATGATAACTCTAATGAAATTTTGTATTAAGAAAATATATACTCTAATTTTGTTCAAGTTTTTTTGTTTCAGATATTAAAATAAATATTCTTATGGAAGCAAAAATGCATCTGAACAGTATTCTACGCAAAACTCTGAAGCATTAGAAGCAAGTAATCAGAAGACTCTGAGTGCTGCCAGAAGAGACTCTGAAGCAGAAGCTGCAGAAGACTCTGAAGCAAAAGCTGCAGAAGTATCTGAAGCGTAGCTGAAGAGTTTGTATGAATAGTTTAAAGCATTGTTTCAGAAGACTCTGAATGTACTTTACGCTGCAAGTACAGAGGCTCTGATAAACAAGTATGCTCTGATCAGATCATTCACGCTGAAGCACTATTGCTGCAACTCTGATATCATTGAATCTGATCTGAAGAACAAGAAGCACATCAGTGGATCTGATGTTGTTTACGTTTGAAAAGATGTCAGCACGTGAATAGACTTGGTACTATTCTCAACGTCCTCTCCAACGGAACTATTCCTTATTTATGATAGACACAAGGATTCAGGCAAAAGGCATTTCTCTGAACATTCTACTTCTGAGAATGGAAAAGTCATGTGAAGACAAAAGGCTACAGCTACTCTACTTGCACAGTCTTCAAGCTTTGGACTTTCAGCACTATAAAAGGACGTCTTCAACATCTCTTCAAGGTTAACGAATTATTGACGAAATTGAATCAATTGAAATTATTCTCAACTCTCATACAATCATTCAAAGCTGAATAGTTTTATCATTCGTTCATAATACTTGTGTAAATAATCACATTTGTGATTAAAGCTTGTTAGAAGCAAACTCAAACACACTTGTTAGTTTACATTTATTTGTAAAAGGTTCTTTAAGAAGATCAAGTTGTGGTAAGGATTCCTTGAGAAGACTAAGACAGTTGTTCTTAGTGTTTGACACTGTAATCAAGTTGTGCTAAGGATTCCTTGAGAAGACCAATATTCTCGATACACCAACCTAATTGTAAGTTATCAACCCTTATCTAGATGGTCACCCAATCAAAAAATAATTATGCGTAGTTTAATTGTGTGTATGGATAAAAGATGGGTTGAAGATGATGAGTATCTTTGTAATTCTAGTTTCGTATAGGTTTTACACTAGGACCTTACTAGAAAAAGATATATATATATATATATATATGTGTGTGTGTGTGTGTGTGTGTGTGTGTGTGTGTGTGTGTGTGTGTGTGTGTGTGTGTGTGTGTGTGTGTGTGTGTGTGTGTGTGTGTGTGTGTGTGTGTGTGTGTGTGTGTGTGTGTGTGTGTGTGTGTGTGTGTGTGTGTGTGTGTGTGTGTGTGTGTGTGTGTGTGTGTGTGTGTGTGTGTGTGTGTGTGTGTGTGTGTGTGTGTGTGTGTGTGTGTGTGTGTGTGTGTGTGTGTGTGTGTGTGTGTGTGTGTGTGTGTGTGCGCGCGTGCATTTTCAGAGTTAGATGAAATTTTAGCTTTGTGTTCACAATGTTTCTTGTAGAAACATGAATAGGGAAGTCCTTCTTTTCTTTCATGGATTTTCCTTATGAAATAGAACATGGCTAAGTGTCCTTCTTTGTTTCATTATTTGCATTTTAACACGCTATAGTGAGGCATGTTTTAGGCTCTACACGTGTTCTCAAAGTTATTTCTATTTCTCTTCGGTTCATAACCTAACCTGACTTTGTTGTAAGAGGCTCTTTGATTTCCTAACGAGAATTCCAGGTTATCTCTCCCTTTGGTGAATTTGAAAAGTGTTTTATGAAGATCACATACTTCATTTTTTAGGTTTTTGCAGCTATTACACATGTCCGGTTCTTCATTTGAAGTGGAAGGGTTTTGACTGAAGTTTTCGTCATTCTTTCTAAGGTGTTATATTTCCTCTTTTAGGGATTTTCTTTCTAAGGTGTTCTATTTCCTATTCTAGGGATTTGTTTTTATTTTCAAGAGAGGAAATAATATCTTTGGATGTAGAAATAATTTTATCTAGTTTGGTTATTTCCTTTGTTAATTTCTTACATAATCTAAATAAGTCATGATAGAAAAATTAAGAGGTTACCTCGTCATCTTGATGATTTTTCATCAGACATATGTTGGCTTTTTCTCCTTCATCATCCGAGAATTCCATATCATTATCTTCCCAGGCGACATAAGCTTTCTTCTTTTGATTCTTTTTGAACTTTTGATTTACCTTATTTAATATAGGACAATATGGTTTAGTGTGTCCTTTGTTTTCGCAGTTGTAACATGTTTGAGTGAATGATTTTTCTTCATCTTTTTCTTGTTCTTCTGCTTGTTTTTTTTCTTCTTTTTTTCATTTATTATAAATCTCTTAAATTTTTTTACTATGAGGGCCATGTCACTATCTGAGTTAGATTCTTCATCTTTAAGTGCTAGACTATTGCTTTTGTTTTCTCCTTGTTCATCTATGGTAAGCCTTTTGAGTTCCATTTCATGTTCCTACAATTTGTCAAAAAGAGTGTGTGTCCATAATCGCCAAATCCTTAGATTCAGAAATCACAATAACTTTGGGTTTCCAGCTACGATTCAAGCATCTAATAATTTTTATGACTAATTCCTCATTTGAGAATGTTTTCCCCAGAGTTCTCATATGACTCATGGTGTGGGTGAATCATATTTGCATTTGATTTATGTTCTCTTCAGGTTTCATTATGAAGAGTTCATACTCATGGTTTAATATGTATAACCTTTCCCTCTTTACCTTAGTAGTACCTTCATGGGTGATTTAAAGGATGTCTCACAATTCTTTAGCAGTTTCACATTGAGAAACTTTTAAGAATTCATCAAGACCGAGTATGGTGGCGATGATGTTCTTAGCTTTCAAACCATGTTGCACATACTCTTTATCCTCTTTGGACCTGTCCTTTCAAGGCTTGTCTACTACAACACCATTAACATTAAATGGTCCTTCTTTGACAACCTTTTAAATACCACGATCACTTCTTTCTATGAAAAATTTCATTTTCTCTTTTTACAAACTGTACTCTTCTCCATTGAAGGATAGAGGTTTATTTAGTGAATAACTTGAAGACATTTTTCCTCCCTGGATGATTAGTCCTTAATAGAAGTTAGGCTCTAATACCACTTGTTAGACAAATGACTTCAAACACAAGAGGGGGGGGGGGGAGGTGAATTTTGGTATTCAACCTTTCTCAATTAGGATCATATTACTAATTTTTTAGTTGAGTAATCGCAGCGAAAATAAAACACTAAAAGTAAATTGCATAAAATAAAAGGATAGGGTTAGAAAGATTGCACTAGGTATTTATACAAGTTTGACCGAACATTGGCCTAGTCTTGTCCCCAAGAGGTCTTTTTGAGAGTTTCAATGTGGACTTTGATATTTCGAAGGTTATACCTACAAACCTTAATACAATCTGATCTTTAAGATTTTAACAGGCTTATCCCCAACTAAATGACAACTTTTAACCCAGACTAAACTATCGAACATTTTAGAGATTTATGGCTAATCTCAATAATCAAAACAAATCTTTTTCTAGAAAAGCTTAATAAACCAAGAACAACGATTTCATAATAGATTGATATCAAAAACCAAACTCAATCTCTTAAAGGTATCACACTCTTAAGAATATAAACGACCAACGCGATCACTTACAAAAATATTTTTGTCACAAGTAACTACTAAGGCAATTAGAAGTGAATACGAATAGTTTCTAAATAGAAGGAGAGAGATAAATTCCAAAGAAATATGAAAACGTTGGAAAGTGACTTGGTTTGAAGTGAGGGTGTGCCTTTCTTATATAGTAGTTGGAAAAACTAAGAAAAGAAATAATCCATGGGTCGAATTAATTATCTAATCGATTGGAAAAAGCTCAAATGCATTAGGTAACTTATTTACAATTGATTTGCAAGCCCAAATAGGAAGGTTGGAATATAGATCTGTTACAAGTCATTAATATGTTTGCCTTATTTATTTTATAATCGATTGACACTCTTCTAATCGATTAGCATATTGTTCCAATCGATTGGATGGTTAAAAAGTTTTTCTAATAGATCGACACATTTTTCTAATCGGATAGATAGTTAAAAATATTTGAAAAAGGTTTTGGACAACTTTTTAATCACTTGGTTCTATCTTAGAAAATCATTGTCAAGATAGAACCATTTTGAAAGATGTTTTAAGTGTGTGTGTGTGTGTTGTGAGTTGCCTTAGCACTCTTAAGTTACTACCTTACTTTTACAATACTGGGTTCACTCAGATAGAACAACAGACATGACCTGAAAAGCTTTCACACCTTTCTCCAAAGAGCTTTAAGACTTTTGCTAGATAATTTCTGATTGTACATGCACTTTGATCTTGAGTCATTTTATTGACGATTCATACATTGCTTTGGTATACTATCATCATCAAGGTTGAAAGCTATTGTTATGCATTGTTGTCGTCAAGACTTCAAATATGGATCTTGGATCTTCATCACCTACAAGCACATAGATCAACAAAAGTAGTATCTAAAATCTATGGATCCACCCAGACATATGAGATATCCCTCTCCGCTTTCTGGCGCATGACACATGCAACCTCCATAATAATAAATTTTACACAAAAGACACCAGAAGGGTTAAAGCAAGATAAGAGACTTCAACTAAGGAAGAGGAAGGAAAAGGAACTAATGCTACCTTAAGGATAGTGAAACTAAGGGAAAACATCAAAAAGAGTTTTCAATACAAACATATGTTAAGTAAAGCTAGGAGTCCAAGAATTTTTGTGGATATCTCAAATAAAACAAAGGGAAAGAAGAACATTTTAGAACTCAAAGGACGAAAGGGTAAAAAAATAAACAAAGAAGCTTTTTATGGGTACTCCTAACATAAGAGCATCACGATCTCATACAGCTAGGAGAAAAGGAAGTACTCCCAACGATATAGATCTTCCTGAAATACGTTTCATATACTCAAGTGTCATAAGATCTGAAGGTCATCATTATTGGCATGCGATGGGGTACACGTGAGCAGAAAGACATGCGACACGCATAATGTATTTAATGTGCTGGTTATTACCCTTTACTTGGCATATAATTCTAGTTGATCCCAGAGCATGCACAGCAAAACCCTTCCCCTGCACGGCAGAGGAAAGAGCTTTAGGGGCAAGTATTATAGACCGCCTCGAAGGCCTAGTAAAAGAGGCCTAAAATCGAACACTATATAGCACTACACATAATAAATGAGGACCTTCATGTTCTCGAGCACACACGATCTCGTCCCCTAGCTCATCAGACACGGTCTAGTTCAATCAGATAATCTCCTGCATAATACGTTGCATTTCACGTAAAACTATTATAACTATCATTGTTATATAAAGAGAATATGCGTCATTTTACATGTAATTCAAATTCATGTCCATCACTCATCATTTCTCATTCTCTCACTAAATTGAATGTTTGAGTGCTAACATTAAAAACACCTCACGCCTCAAAAAAACTCAATGTACCGCATCAAAAATCCAATCACTAATTCATCTTACATTTTTAGTTTCTTTCTAAAACAAATAATATACAGGAAAACATAAAACAGACTAAATTAATCTTAATCCAATTATAACAAATAATTTATTATATATTATGAAAGTTGTATTACTTTTACCATTCACATTATTTACCAATCTTTCATTTAAAATATAAAAATTCATTTGATTTTTAAAATAATTTATTTATTACAAAAATAGAAAGAAAAAAAACTACTGTTTTCCTTACAAAGAAAAAGAGAAAAAATTTCTTTTTATTTTTAATTACTTAAAAAAAAAACCTTTAAATTAATTCACTTTCCTCATATGTTTTTAATGAGTATTCATTTTTGTCTGGGTTCATGAATACAACTAATATAATTTTTTTCTTCTAATAGTTATTAATCAAAAAATAAGAATCCAACATACAATCATTTAACTGAACACTTTATAAGTAACGTAGTACCCATTTACATTATTTAACAGCGAATCTTTTTAAAATGTTCAAAACAATCACAAGTTCCAAACTAAAGCATCTAATAAATATCAACATAAAATTAATTCAAAAATAAAAAACATTAACTAATAACATAAATTACTTAGATCAGTCACATGCTAATTCTCAATTTAACATGCTTGATTGACTCACTCCCATAGCGTTTGTAAAAAAAAAATGTTTTATTGTCTTAATAGAGATTGGCATCAAAGTTGGCATGAGCTAACGATGATTCCACAAATTGAAAACTCGTCTTGTCTCTATTTTGTCTTCATTCTTTTCTATTTCTATATTACCCACTTTCCGTTTAGATAATATTTTTAAATTAATTAATAAATGCTGTCCGAAAACACATCCATTGTGCTATAATAATATTGGTTACGATATTTCTTTTTTCTGTCACAATATCTTTTCCCTCTAACCATTCTTGCTACATACAAAACATCACTGTAATCTCTCTCTCTAGTTTTTCTTGTTCTTGAGATGGCTCTCAATTTGTCTTCTCCAACTGAATTCAAGTCTATTTTCTTTACTGATCCCCTCAAGTCTAACCTCTTCGCACCTAAATTCCCAGGTTCTTTCTTCTCTTCAATCCCGAAATTGTGCTATTCCATTATATATTGTTCTTCCTTTTGTGTTTAGTGGCTTCATAGCTATGAAAATCACTTTGATGAGTTAGCGAATAAGAATAATTTGTTTTCAGATAAGTATACCAAATCATTTCGTGTGGGGTGTACTATCTTGATGCTACTGTCTGATAAACTGTTTTTTTTTTTTTTTTGAAAAGCTATGTTAGGTTCTGTTTTAGTTTCATAATTATTTGATTTTATTATCAGGTGGTGTTTCTTTGAAAAGAAGAGATGATGGAAGAGCATCTGGTGGAAGAAGAGTTTTTTGTTCAGTGCAGTCGTCATCACCACCACCAGCTTGGCCAGGACGAGCTGTTCCAGAACTAGGTTATAAGACTTGGGAAGGCCAAAAACCTATTTCCATTGTGGGATCTACTGGTTCAATTGGAACTCAGGTACTGCTGTCATAAAGTCTGGACCCATGGTTTTAAATAACGGTCACAGTCGCGTAAAAGCTTTCACGATTTCAGTCACTGTCGCGTAAAAGCTTTTGTGATTTCGGTCACGGTTGCGGAAAGGCTTTCGCGATTTTGGTCACGGTCGCGTAAAGGCCTTCGCGATTTCAGTCAGTATAATACAGGTATTGTAACACTGATTACGGTCGTCGCGATGTGAATTAACCATAATTTATTTTTCATCGTATAAACAGTGAATAACAATATCGGTATTGACACCTTCCGTTTTGTGGCGTCCATTTTCGCGGTAATGGACCGTTTTATAAAACCTTGGACCCTATTATGTTAGGAATGTTGTGTTTTTAGTACTTCATTCCTGTAAATATTATTTGCTCTGTATGCTTTTGTAGACACTAGATATCGTTGCGGAGAACCCAGATAAGTTTAAAGTTGTTGCGCTTGCAGCTGGTTCAAACATTACTCTTCTTGTAGATCAGGTAAATACTTTCACTTCAACCATGTAATGAAACTTTGGATTGGTTTGTTTCTTTTTTACTGATCAGAATAGCTTCTTAAGTCTTGCATGATGAATTCAATCCCATGGAAAAAGACTAATCTCTCCGTATTTATGTTGCACAGGTTAAAAGATTTAAGCCACAACTTGTTGCTGTTAGAAATGAGTCTCTAATTGCTGAACTTGAAGAGGCATTGAAAGATGTTGAACAAAAACCTGAGATCATCCCTGGAGAGCAAGGAATCATTGAGGTGGATATCTGGTTTGTTCATATGATGCAATTTGGTTCAGAATACCAATGCTGTGTTTCATAAGCTATTGCTTGTATATTCTCAGGTTGCACGTCACCCAGATGCCGTAACCGTAGTTACAGGAATCGTAGGCTGTGCAGGACTAAAGGTAGCCTATTTTCCCTTTTCCCCGGTTCCTTTTGTAACAGCTCTATATGCTATGCAACAAAAAACACTGTGTGTATGCATCTAATTAACTTCATTAATCATATCCAACAAATTGTGAAGTAAAGAATGTCATTGTATATATAATAATAATATAGAAATGATATATTGCTTTTAATGGTCTAAATTGCATGAAATTGGTATTTATTTCGAGTAGCAATTCCATTGATATGATATTTTTAAGGACTGGTTCGAGTATTTGTTTATTGGTGACAAAAACCGTAGCAAAATGGATTGAGTGAGAAACGGCAAAACTAAGGTGGTATTACCATTACCAGACAATATATATATTAGATTGCTGAAGTTCCTCTCATTATTTTATTAGCCAACAGTTGCGGCCATAGAAGCTGGAAAAGACATAGCTTTGGCAAACAAAGAGACACTGATTGCTGGAGGTCCTTTTGTTCTTCCTCTTGCTCGGAAGCATAACGTAAAAATACTTCCTGCCGATTCTGAACATTCTGCCATTTTTCAGGTACAACAGCACATACTGTATCAAATACTTTGTGTGTTCAACAAGAGTAGTAGACTATAGATATACCGGTTTATTTATTTCCGATTTCTTTCTTTGGACTCTACGTGTTTTTTTGTAAACTTATCAATTGCTTTTATCACGTACTCATCTATTAATGGAAAAACTGAAAGCATTCTTCACTTCAGTGTATCCAGGGGTTGCCAGAGGGTGCACTTAGGAGAATTATTCTAACTGCATCTGGAGGTGCTTTTAGGTATGTAAAGCAAACCTGAATGAATGCAGTTTTTCTGTTTTGCATGTTCAGTTCCTCAATTTTTTTCTTTTGCTTGCTGCCAACTTTTCATATCACGACGGAGACTAGTTGGTCATGGAAAACCTTGAATTTTCCTTAAATACTTCTGTTTCTAGACCCGATATGATCAACATGGCTGTAATGTCAGTATTATTCATTTGCTTCATGATTATTAGGGACTGGCCTGTTGAGAAACTGAAAGATGTTAAAGTTGCCGATGCATTAAAACATCCCAACTGGAGTATGGGGAAAAAGATAACTGTGGACTCTGCTACACTATTTAACAAGGTTTGTTCCTTTCTTCTGAAATCTGTATGACTATTTGGTTTAAACTTTAAATTTTCCGACTGTAAAGTAAAACTATTCTACGTCTTTGCAGGGTCTAGAAGTGATTGAAGCACATTACTTGTTTGGAGCTGATTATGATGATATTGATATTGTCATTCATCCGCAATCAATCATACATTCTATGATTGAGACACAGGTTAAAACCTTATTTTGAAATGTTAACATGTTACTTATAAGAAGAAAGAAGATAGAAATCATTAAATCTTGCTAAGTATTTATCCAATACCAAATTATTTTTTCTTTCTAGGACTCATCTGTTCTTGCACAACTGGGGTGGCCTGATATGCGTCTGCCAATCCTTTATACGTTATCATGGCCTGACAGAGTTTATTGTTCTGAAGTCACTTGGCCTCGGCTTGATCTTAGCAAGTACGATTACTTTCCCCTTAATTTTGTTTTCTTATTTCATACTCAAGAAAATAGACAAATCCACCTAGGCACCATTTGAAAATTTGAAATATGATTATACAGGATTGGTTCACTTACTTTTAAAGCTCCTGACAACATTAAGTATCCATCGATGAATCTTGCCTATGCTGCTGGACGCGCTGGAGGCACCATGACAGGAGTTCTTAGCGCAGCAAATGAGAAAGCTGTAGAAATGTTTATCGATGAAAAGTAAGATTAATACTGTATTTTGCTATCTTACCTAAGAATTTTGCGGGATATTTATATCTTCGCATGGAATTTTCTTCATCGAGTTTCGTGCTCCTTAGCTTTTAGGCTACAATGTGTCTTCTTGTTGATGTAATTTGTCATCTAATAATTGGCTATTTTGGTGTTTCCAGGATTAGCTATTTGGATATTTTCAAGGTTGTGGAGCTAACATGTGAGAAACATCAAGCTGAATTGTTAACCTCACCTTCCCTTGAAGAAATTATTCACTATGACCTGTGGGCACGGGAATATGCGGCTAGTTTGCAAAGCTCTTCAAGATTCACTCCTATTCCAGTATAAAACTGGTTTTAAATTTCTCTGAGCATTGAATAATTGTATACAATGTAGCACAATGCATTCCCCAGATTATGAAAGATAATTTTTATCAATGGAATCACTCAATAGTCTTAGTCTCAATCTCTTCTTCACCTGACATTTCATCAATTTGGCAGTTAGCCAAAGAAAAAAACAGAAAGCAATGTGTTCTTCATAAGAGGTTTTTAGTTCATTTTGGTGAAAAACTTCAATGAACAAGGAGAAACATTATAATCCGGAAAAATATGTGTTGACCTTTCAAAAGAAAATAAAATGGCCATGGTGGGTGTCATCCCAATGGCCTCACATAGTATTTTGAATCCTCTCGTGAAGGCATGTTTATTTGGACGGAGTTGTTAGAGGGCAACATTAATTGTCTTCAAAACGTCAGCCTCAAAGACACTGAAAGGAATTCCTACCTCCATATTACGTATAATGTCCGTATACATGTAAAAGTAATCATCCCTCACTCCTAGAGGAAGCCTCAAACAAGCCTTCTTGACCTCAACCATGGATTTGAGAACTCAAATATGAGAAATAGACGATTTTTTGATATGTTCAATAAAGAGAAAAACGTAGAAAATCACCGGTAGACATAGAAGATTAACCGCCTTGTTTCATGCGTAACTTGAGTTTCGTAAGTCCGTCTGAGATGTCGTCAGTTAAGTTAAAAAGTTAGTACAATAATCTTTCTTTTGAAGTGGGTAAATTGAGTTTAGAAGCACTACAACAATAACAATTCTCTAATTTTTACACCATATGGTAGTCAAATTTTAGTTATGCGTTTGTCATCTTGTTTCATGCGTAATTTGAGTCCTGCAAGTTCGTTTAAGGTGTGGTTAGATGTGTTAGAAATAAAATTTAACAATATTTTAAATTGAAGAGTTTCATAATTTTATCATAACTCTATAATTTTTGGTGCTATTTTAAAATCATACATTCTATTGTAGTGTTTATGCAGGAAATATTGTGATATGGCTGAAATGAAACAAATAGAACTGGTGTTTCGTAACTCCAATTAAGATGCAATCAATTGCGTTTGAAAGAGAGCTTAAAAAACAGCTTAAAAAACTTTTAAATTGGAGAGTTTCATAATTTTATCATGAGTTTATAATATTTAAAACAAATGTGAAGCAAGACAATTTTAGAGTTAAGGTCCGAGTTTTAGGAAACCCTTTAATAATTTAAGCAATTGAATATTTTTATAAATAACTTTAATTTGAGCAGATTGATATGTTTAGAATTGAGTTTGAGTTATTTGACATTTTTAGAGTTGAGTTTGTGGTATTTTATATTTTTAGAGTTGAACTTGAAATGTTTACATTTGAGTTTAGAGTATTTGACATTCTTATAGTTGAGTTTGAGGTATTTGATATTTTTAGAGTCGAGTTGAATAAAAATGGTTGAGTTCTAAGTCACTTGATATATTTAGAGTTATTAGTAAGTTATTAAGTTATGTTGATGTGTTTGGAGTGTTGTGTGTGTCAAGAAAATTGAGTTTTTGAGTTACCTTACATGTTCAGAGTCGAGTTGATGAGTAGTTGAGTTAAAGTTAGAGTACCCTTGTGACTCGTAATCCTTGAATAAAAAGTGAAAGAGTTAGTTGTAAACTCTGTTGAGTTATGAGTTGACCCTGTTGGATGCTTAGGGCTATGTAGTGATATTTTACCCCGTTGGTAGTATAGTTGACTAATTATTTAATTATAAACATTGTTGAGTTGTAATTATAAAATTCATGATGAATTATATTGTGGCGGTCTTATATTGAAAATATTTATGTTGAGGTTTGTAGTTCAGAAATGAACTACTGCGGTGACCTTATACTGATGATGGAGTGGGTTCAGAGAGGAACGCCTAATGATTTTTGCATTGGTATTATTTGTTTCATTTCATGTGTAACACTTGTGAGTGCTACTTTCCGTAAGATAAGTATTTTGAACGATGTAGAATTGTAGCGTTATTGTATATTGGATGGTATCAACTAATTTTAGATGTGAATCTTAGCCTTAGAAGCATTAAATTAAAATGGTTTGGAAAAGGATCATAAAACATACATGCATTGAAAACAAGTTTTTTTTTTGTTTGTGAAAAAAGCATTGAAAAATAAGTTTTTATGATGACACTATAGGATAGGCTGACACAGATGCGTGTAGGTCAACCTATAGAAGCTTTTGCTTCAGTATAGATCAACACATAAACTCCTCAGGTCGACCTCCAAACATCAATATTAAAGGCACTGGCCACTGTCCATAGGCTGACCAACTTAGGCTAACACAAGACCTCTACAAGCCGGCTTAAGACATTCACAGCTCAACCTAATTTCTTTGATAGGTCGACTTATTGCTTTTATAGGTCCACACACACACACACACACACACACACACACACACACACACACACACACACACATATATATATAGACACACACACACACACGCACGCACGCACGCACGCACACACACACACACACACACACACACACACATATATATATAGACACACACACGCACGCACGCACGCACGCACGCACGCACGCGCGCACACACACACACACACACACACACACACACACACACACACACACACACACACACACACACACACACACACACACACACACACACACACACACACACACACACACACACACACACACACACACACACACACACACACACACACACACACACACACACACACACACACACACACACACACACACACACACACACACACACACACACACACACACACACACACACACACACACACACACACACACACACACACACACACACACACACACACACACACACACACACACACACACACACACACACACACACACACACACACACACACACACACACACACACACACACACACACACACACACACACACACACACACACACACACACACACACACACACACACACACACACACACACACACACACACACACACACACACACACACACACACACACACACACACACACACACACACACACACACACACACACACACACACACACACACACACACACACACACACACACACACACACACACACACACACACACACACACACACACACACACACACACACACACACACACACACACACACACACACACACACACACACACACACACACACACACACACACACACACACACACACACACACATATATATATATATATATATATCTTTTTCTAGTAAGGTCCTAGTGTAAAACCTATACGAAACTAGAATTACAAAGATACTCATCATCTTCAACCCATCTTTTATCCATACACACAATTAAACTACGCATAATTATTTTTTGATTGGGTGACCATCTAGATAAGGGTTGATAACTTACAATTAGGTTGGTGTATCGAGAATATTGGGTTGAGTTCTTTCTGCGTTTAAAATAAGAAAATCAAGCGGGGGTTTTCCTTCAAGATCATTGAGGATTTGAAGGTTTTGGACAAGATTATGCAAATACGGATTCGATCGAGTGAAGGCCTTGGATAAGGTGGTTTCCTTGTAAGGGAGTAGCGTGAGACGGTGGATTGTGTTCGTAAATCTTGGGTTCAATAAGTGTGTGCTTGAGATTAATCTGGCGGAGCAAAAACCTTGAGAAGGAGGTCTTTCAAGGTAGTAACAAGAACTGGTGGATTAAAGCAGTATTGTCGGTGACTTGGTCAACATTTGATCAAGGTTTTTGAAGGTGTTAGATTTCTTCATCTCTTGTATATATACTTTTTGCAAAGTAAGGTTAATTGCAACTATCTCAATTTGAATTGGAATTGAGGGCATACATACCCATAATGAGGCCGATTGAGAAATTGGCTAAACAAATCTCTCTCTCTCTCTCTCTCTCTCTCTCTCTCTCTCTCTCTCTCTCTCTCTCTCTCTCTATATATATATATATATATATATATATATATATATATATATATATATATATATATATATATATATATATATATATATATATATATATTTGCAAATTATTGAATTTGTTATTATTTTGATCAATTTGTTTGGAAATCAATTTTTTTAATTATGTTTTGAATTAAGGTTTATTGATATAATCATAATCACTTTGATTGTGATAGTCTTTAACATCAATAAAACAAGTTAAATTTCCAAACGTTATCGATTGCACACAAGGTGTTCTATAAATTGCCTACGTGTAGCTTAACATTTAATTGTTTGTGATTAATATTTGTTGAGCAATTTGTGTTCATTATTATTCAATTGTGTAACTTTACACATATTCTAACTTTTCGATAATAAGTTCGATTAGACAATTCGGTTCGGGTTGTTTCTGTTGTGCCATAAAACTTTAGAAAACCATTTTTGTAAAAGTTTAGAATTTGAATTTGTGATCTATTCAGCCCCCTCCAGATCTAAGCTCATCGTCTAACAACACCCCAATTTTTAAATTGGTTTATTTTATTGAGTTTTATGTGTTGATGTGATTTATTAGACTGTTATATGTGTTTTGTGGGGTTTATTCAGGTGGGGGTAGAATTTATATTATTTATCAATAATTTTAGTTAATTAAAACAACAGAAATATGGATAAAATAAGAGATATTGAGATTTGCAGTGGAAAGTAGGATAATGATATAATTGGTTTGTAAGGAGTGAAAGACCAAAAATGGAGGGGGAGAATTAGAAATAATAAAAGATTAAATAAGATTTTTCATTTAAAATAAAATTAGAGAGAAAAATAAGTTTGGGCAGTACGTGAGAATTTGGAGCAAAAGAGATTTTGAGAGGTAAAGGCAAGACTTATGATTCCAAGTAAAAGTTTCAATTTTTATGCAGAATTCAGGTAAAGAGTGTGGGGATTATTCACTATTGAGTGTATATTTTAGAAGGAATAGTGAGGAATCCTCACCCTCTTTCTTGTTGTGTTTGTATTTTTCTCCACTGATGAGTTTATGGATGTGGAGAAGGTTTGTGCATAACCTTTCTCTTAATTTCTCTGATTGATGTTAATTCATGTACTGATTTAATATTGAAATTTGTGTAAAATTGCATGTGAAAATATGTATGTTGATGTTCATGTTGTTATGCTTTAATATGATGAACATGTGAATTGATTTGGTGAAAATCTATGGAATAAAAGATGAATCTGTTTGCAATGGTGTATTAAACATGGAATAATATGTATGATATTTTTCTGTTCGAATTAAATGGTTGGGGATTGAAATTGGAGCTTCATAAGTGCTCCCATGGCAGAAAAATTCTGTGCAACGATGAAGGGCGTCACCTGGGTGACGAGAGACCCATTACTACAAATAGGAAAGTTGATAGGCGTCAACGTGATGACGGGGACACCGTCTTAGTCCTCGATAGAGCTTCTCACTCGGGCGCTAGAAGGATGAAACATTTGTGTGGAGGAAGGGTGAAGGGTTATCATGATGACCGTTATGATGAGTGGTTGACCGGCAGCCCTTCGGTTGACTGCTTTGGGGTCATTGGTTCAATTTTTCTAGTTGTTTCTGATTCCAACGACTGCTTATTTCTATTTTGTTGAGTTTAGTGAGTTGGCAAGTAAAGTTGTGAGGTTTTATGAAGTGTTTGATTTTGCTCTGTTGAGATATGAGTAAACTATTGTTTAATGCTGATATGGTTATGTATTGGTGAATCATAATTTCATAGCATGTTTATTATTTTGAGTTAGTGGCCTTATTGGCAATATATGTGGTTCGAAGGGGAGCCTATGATGATTATTAAGTTTGTGCTTTGCTTCATTTCATGCATCATTGTGTATAGACCTCAGTTCGGTTGTGTGTCGCTGATTCACAAGGGGGATTAGTGACAAGTCCTGATTCAAAAGGGGGGATCAGTGATGCTCATGGTTCGAAGGGGGACCATCAGTGAGTTGTCCAAATTGGTACCACATGCATATAAAGTTGATGAGTATATGCATTGCATACATACCTGCTTTGCAATCCATGGTATGTATGAGGAGTATATGCATTGCATACATACATGTTTTGCAATCCAAGGTAACAAAGATTTATCCCCTGCCCCCATATTAAGTAAGATCATCTCTTCCAAATCTTTGTCCTCTGGCTTGTTGCACATGGGATATCCAAGTTTTTGCAAAGCTAAAATAGGATTATAGCTTATGAAACCTTTGGATCCAATCAAGGGTACATTAAGGAAATTGCCACAACTAAAGATGATCTTCTTAACATTTAGCTTCCCTGCATACCAAGTAATGGAACTTCCAGCCTACGAAACCAAAGTTTGGGTACACTCTTCATTGGTTATTTCACTGATAGGAGCATTGGGTTTAAACACATGCGAGATAAGCCAATTGTAGAGTAATAAAAGATAACGCAACAAAGTGCCACTTTTCTTCTCACGGCGAACATGTAAAGTGTAAAAGATATAAGCTAAGATTGGATATACTAGAATTTTTTTTCCAAACATCCCAAAAGATGCTGATGGAAGCCGAGTCTTCGAACTCTTCAAAGGTTGGAAAAAGCACTAGCCCATATATAAAGAGAGCTAGTACATTTCCAAGTGCATCCCAATGTTGTGCTGCAAGTAACTTCTAAACTTCTTCTTACAAGTAAATTCTCCAAAAATCCCCGAAATCCTCTTTCTTCTTCCAATTAGCTATAGAATTTAAGATAGGAATTTGGAACACAAAAGATAGTTCTTCTACCTTTTTCACTTAACCAATCTTGGTGTATGGTGTCTTCCTTTTCATAGAAAACCCTAAGAGTCCTTTAAATTCCTCCATGGTTGGAGTCAATTGAAAATCCTAGAATAATAAACTCCAAAGCGGAGGATCATAAAATTGGGTCAAGGCGGTGATAGCTGGTATTTGGACCTTGAGTGTGAGAAGATCTAAAATATTTCCAAATCTTCACTCTAGCACAACCTTGAAACATGGAGGAAGCTCATCTAAGAACTTCAACAAAATGATGGTGTTTGGCATCTTGGACTTGATTTGTAAAGATTTTCTTTGATTTGAACCCATCACACTTTAAATGCTAATAACTGTGTATACAAAGATTCCCCGAAATTTTTTTTTGGTAGGAGTGTCGTGATGTTTATGCAAATGATCATGAATTCATGATGTTTAGATCCAAGGTACCATAAGTAACTCATAACACCTTATTAGGTAGGTTTTATAACGGATAGTTCTAGAATTTCTACCCACATACCTACTCACAAGATAGTTTCTAGGTCGACGGACGAGGTCCCCAGAGTCATGGATATTAATCATATCTATGTCCTGCAATAGGCTAGCTATTTTATTATGAGAGTGACGAAAAAGTCTATTATGGGCAGGATGTTCGTGTTAGGAACACAAGGAGTGGTCCTTGGAGACTAACATTACACAACCACTAAAGCGAAAATTGACTTTAAGAAGGGTTCCTACAGTCATGGACCTTTCATGAATCAATGTTATGCGACAGGCTAGCCATCTTATGACGAGACCTATAAAAAGTCTACTCTAGAGGGAGTCTTCATGTTAGGCACACAGGGGGTGATCCTTGGGGACTAACACTACACAACTTCCAATATAAACCTATGTGTTCTCTCTTATTTTTCTGAAGCTCGAGTACAGAGCTTTACTCATGATATCATCCCAGGATCCCACAGATAAGCATGATAATAAGCATATAAAAAAGAGAAAGCATAAAGAAAACAAATAATCAAACAAGCATAAAGTAAAAAAATTAATCAAAGCTAACATTTATCGCAAAGTTAAATAAATTAGGCTTGATGCTCTCTTGCTCTGAGCAATGATTCCCCAATATATTTGCCAGCTATTGCATCTCAAAAAATGCAATCCTTCGCAAAACGTTTGCACGGTTGCAAAAAATGATTCGAACAGATTCGCCACCAAATTTTATTTATTCCAAAGAAGGAAAGGGAAAATGTTGATAAAACCCTTAATGGAAAGAAAATGGTCATCACAATCATATTCAGATTCGAGAGTCGATTACATAATGGGAAAGTATTAGCACCCCTCACATTCATTGTACTCAACGAGAACCTTTTAGTTAAACTTGTGATTGAATGTTAGCTTACATTAATTGTTTTCTTCGAATGACAAAAGTGAAAAAAAGAAAAGAAAAGGGGTCTCAAAAAGGTTTTTATTAATGTGCCTAACAAGATTTCAAAATCCTGGTCCTACGTATCTCCAGGTGCGATGGAGAACTCAAGACTACATAACTCTTTATAGAAAAATAAATATTTGTTGGTTGCTTTTAAGGAGTGATCCTTTAAACATATCGAGTGGTTAAAACTTTTGCTTGTTGCTCGCTTTTGGAGACTGAAGCCTTTTGTTGTTTCACGTCGATATGGATAAAGCATACTCATTTATGAAAAAGAAAATTTTGATCGGTTGATTTGTCTTATTGAACAAGTGTTTAGATTGCGCTCTAATGGTCAAGTGTTAGCTTGCATACTCGTGGCAGAGACTTAAGTGCTAGTTTGTATACGCGTTAGGACGAACTAAATGATGCCCTTTTGAAAAAAGGTTTTCGAGCGCGCGGAGGCGAGGAAAAAAGATTTGATGTGTTGGGTATTTTTAAGGAGAATGAATAGTGCTTGGTGAAAATAATATGTGAACCTCAAGACCAATTATTTGAGGTTCAATGAAATTCTAGACTCCAAAGAACCTTTATCATTTAATTTATTTATGAAATTTGTTTGATGGACAACGAACATTCAATAAGAACGAGACGTATGCCTCATAATTGATTATTCAAGAGTTCCACTAGAATTCCAGACTCCAATGGTCCCTCTTTTTTCCAAGTTGATATTAATTTTTTTTAGAAACAAAAGAAAGAATAAATGGCAAACCCAAGACTTGTGCCCCGGGACCGATTATTCGAGAATTCAAGGAATGCAAGACTCTAAGGATCCTTTTTCTTTTGCGTTTGTTAAGAAAAGATTTTAATGTTACGCTCAAATGGGAAAAGATTTGAATCACATCAATATGAAATTAATCGAGTTTGAAAAGGATCACTTGACGTTAAACCATTATTTTTTTTAAAAGCTCACTTCGTGTTGGACCAAGGGTTTTAGTCTTTTTGTAAAAAAAATCATTTTAATATCTAATTTTGAATTAATCAATTTAACTCTAAAATTTAATACTAGTATAATCATCAAATGATATTAATATTAAAATGATTAGAGAAAATAAAATTAATTACTAATTAATAAGTGATAAGGACTAAAGTTAAAATTAATATCAATTATTAAACTTAATTAAAAAAACAAAGGTGTAGAAATCTAAAGGGAAATGGGCTAAGAATAAAAGGATCAAGCCCAAAACGGAAGGAGACACTGAAATCAATTTGGGGTGTGAAAAGGCTAAGGACGAAGTCTCTAGTCTGCCTAAACTCAAGTTAGAGTCAACTCCATTTGACTCATCACAGATCCAAGGGTGGGAAAGAACAACACACATAGGCTATGGTGGGACGCTGCATAGGAACAAATGGCTGCATGGCTGTCACTTGTGATACACTAATGGTAAAGAGACAAAAGAGACAAGGCCTCTTAAACATGCGCTCAGAGAGAGAGAGAGAGAGAGAGAGAGAGAGAGAGAGAGAGAGAGAGAGAGAGAGAGAGAGAGAGAGAGAGAGAGAGAGACCATTTGAGCAAAAACTTTCTCTCTCTTCAACTCACTCTTGTCCAAAGCTCTCTCTATCTCCAAACCTCCCGCCACCACTCCCTACCATGAGTTTCGCTGGAAAATTCTTGGTGTTCATGTTCATCAAAAACATGATGAACTTCAAGCCTCAACCCATAAACCACCTTGAAACAATGAACTTCGACTGAACTTCAACCGAAAAGTTTATCCCAACCCAGAAACCACCCTGAGCCACTGTGAAACAACAAGAACTCTGGTTGAACTTCAATTTGAGAATTCATGTCAACCCAGAAATCACTTAGAAACCTCAAAAGCCTAAACCTCAAACATGAACCCCTACTTAAATTTTACTTTAATCACAAATATCAAACCAAAACCACCAAAAAAACAACTCTTCTAACCGGATCGAGCCTTTGAATCTTATAAACCCTAAATTTTCAAAACTCAAAATCACATCTAATTTGACCTAAATCTTTCATCCAAACAATGATTCATAACCAAAATCAAGCATAAACAAATATTATAACATGAAATCAGGAAAAAAATCCAAAAGATCAACACAAACCCTAAGTTCTAGAATCATATATTCAAACAAGTTCTAAATCAACAAGCCTAGAAAAACTGCAAACAACTAAATATTAATCAAGAAGAAAGCAAACAAATGAAGATTTCCATTTCATAAGTTACTGAAGGGATGGTTCCACACAGGTACCGTTCCTTCCTCCTTAATCTCTTTTACTGTATTGCTTCACCATTTCTTCTTCTCCTCATTGTACTATGTACTGTTGTTGTACGTCGTTACTGGTTTAGCTTCTAGCTCACCTTGTTTAGAGATTCGGAATGAAGCTCTAATAAGGCTGAAGATTAGAGCTCTAAATGTGGGTTAAGGTTCGAATTAGGGTCACAAAAATATGTCAAAAATATAGTGTAGCTTTAAGAAAGCATATATTAATTCGTATGTGGAATTAATCTGTAAGCAAACCGAGCGAATTGAAATTTCTGCAGAGTAGCTTTAGGGAATTTTTCATGAAAAAGAAATGAAACAGTAGGACTGTATTTATAGGAATAGGATTTGGTTAGGACTCAAATGAGACTCGTGCGAGTCTCTTTTTTCAACTATGTGAGTCTGTTTGAAAATAAAATGAAAATGGATTTGTGATTTTGGTTTGAAATAAATCTGAAATTTGCTGAAAATTTGTTATTGAGGCTTGCAATGCATGTGAAAAGTGGTCCTATTATGATGTATGAAATAACTTAATTGTATGATGATGTGGTAATGATTGTAACTAACTCAACACTTTTGCTTTTGTCTTATATGTTACACATATGATGTGGTGTTTTCCGCAAGTATACGGAGTGTATCAGAGTAATATAAAAGGTTATCGAATCTACAAAGACCTAATGGTCAATCTATCGTCTTCTATTGCTACTGTGTTTATCTAAGGCGATCGTAAAATGGTTTTAGAATAGGAACAAAATAAAACAATAAAATTTTAACAAATTCAAAGATGTAATACTGAAATGCGGCTTTCATCGAACAACAATACTCTTATTATTTCTAAACATAACTACTTTCGGGGCAATATTTTTTTCCTTGAAAAAGATTTAATTATAAAGGAACAATTGCTTCCGCGTATTCGGTACTAGATTTTACTCTCTATACTTTACTGTCCGCTCTCGCGTGCCCGGTTATGTTTGCGTTAAAGTAGCAAATCTTTTTAGTAACCAGATGCTTTTAATCAATTGAAAAGTGGTTTTGATTAAAAAATTTAACTTAAAAGGGTTGTCGGCTTTCGCTCGGGCAACCGTATTCTAAACTTATAAATGCATCCGAAAATAGTTTTAAAATCACGTTATAGAAATATTGAATTTTCCTAATTAATTAACAAAGTGCTTTCACGGTGTTTTTTTAACCAAAAACTAACCAATTTTAATGTTAGGTGTTAGACAGCTTTCGATCTTATCCGACGTATCACGATTCTACTTTCGTAGTAACCGATCAAATTAATTTCGGAAAAATTGAATTAAAATCAAAATAACTCCAATAGTAATCCTAAAGAAACAATAAACATAGTACTGTCGAATCGATGATCCTCACATTCCAGCACTAATGGATTAGTCAGACATATTCATGGTGAACAGTTTACCTTTTGTTTGAAATACGAAATTAAACATATTAAGTGATTTAATTAAAGTAGAGAACATGCAATGCAAATAAATTAAGTAAGGAAAGGAAGTAAGGCGAGGAAATAAAGTAAGGCGAAGTAAATAGACAAAACAAATAACATGTAAAGAATACTTAACATAATAAGAATCTGCTTCAAATGGAGACTTGAATTTGGTACAAAGTAAATTTACGGAAATAACTTGAACAAAAATGAAAATGTTGGCAAGATTAACTGCTACAAATAAAGTGCTTCAAACACAATAACAACAACAGTGCAATAATTCTCATATGTGAAGAATTAGAGCTTTAAGAATGTAAGTATATGGCCTAAGTTGTACTAAGCTTGGATCCTTCAAAAGTGAAATCTAACATCTTTTTATAATGGTACCAAGCCTTGGAGATCAAACTACTATTGTTGAATTCGTGTGAGAGAAAAGAGGAGTGATGAGGTGACCTCTCCAACTTCCTTTGACTGAGGTGAATTTTTCAAGGATGGCGACTGCCATCCCTTTGACTGAGGTGACCTAGTCTTTGTGACCGTTGGGTCGTGGGACACGTCATCCACCTCGTGGCTACCTCCATGGTGAACGCCATGTTGGACGCTGTGTGTGCAAATTGCTCTTTATTCTCCGTTTTTCAGTCGATTCGCTTCGTTTCTTCGTGTACGACTCTCCCTTGGTTATGTACTTGAAATACAGACAAAATACTCGCATAATACTAGAAATGAAAGAAAAATAATAATAATAAAACATGTGCGAGTCGAGCCAAATATGCGGTGTGTTTCGGTGTTATCAACATGTGATGGTGATTGATGAGCATGGAGACTTCATGGGTAGCATGATGAAAATGCTTGGCTTGGTCTGATGAACTGAAGGCAAGGCATGAAATATTGATGTTGAAGCTTGTTGCAGCTTGGCGCACATGGATAAGAATAAAGCAAATGAAGCTTCTTTTGTCATTTATGTTTTCTGTCATTCATGTATATGTAATGTGATTCCCATGGATGCACATGTGATGTAATGGAGTGATGTATAAAACCGTGTACTGAGTACACTATTGTAAATCAAAATTCAAATAGAAATTCAACTTATTTAATTGCAGGTAATTTTGTCTTATTCTAAAAAACAAACATTTAATCTTGCCTTGTATCATGAGAACACAAGATAAACTAAATACAAACTTAAATAAATATTAAAAAAAAAACTCAATGCTAAATAAAAACAAAAGACAAGTTAAGATGCAATTAGTAATGAAAGGATCAAAGACAAAAGTCAACATTCTTGACTTTTGTCTCATTCTCAAGTATATGCTAATGAATGCACAAAAAATGAAAACAAAATGCAATGCAAATAAACTAGCAATGAAAGTAAAACAATAATTGAAATTTTGACCTTTGACTTTCAACCCAATAATATGCTGATGGATGACAACAATGCAGAAGAAACATGAGTAAAGAATAAGATGCAAATAGTCACTCTTACAAAGATTCAGATGATAAACAATACTCTTAAGTGTCATCAATATAAACTTTGAGCTTGATGCGAATGAAGTAGATAATGTCATGAGACTAGGGGATACTCTTGATTCCTCAGTCTACAGATGAATGAACGCATGCGAATAAGATGAGATGAAATGCCAGAACCCTGACCTTTCACTAAAACATTAATGAATGTCTACGCCTGATGGGATGCATGATAAAATGAAATGATCATGCTATGCTGATGCGAATGAAAAACTTAGGATGAAATTTAGGGCATGACACTAAGGATGTTGAGAAAACAATACAGGAGATCGACCAAAGTCTCTTGACAAAGACAATTAGAGGGTTCAAATGCAGTTATCAACATGATGGGTGGTTCACAATAGTTTCAACATTGAAGACGCATGGAAGCAAGTTAGAGTGCTAAAGCCCACACAATGAGATACATGTCAAATTTTGTGGGGATAACCATTGTCGATGATTACTATTGTATTAGTATATATAGTCGATCTCATTGTAGGGATCAAGGTCGTAAATTTTATTTTACTCTTTAGAACTAAAATATCAAAGTCACAAAGAGAAACAGTTTGTGAGAGAAAATATATGTATGTGTCCCTTCCTTAAGTCTTTTCAATTAAAGCATTTATTTTCTTTTATGACATTTGTCATGCTTTTTGTCTGTTTTCTTCTTCCAAAGCAATTTTGCATTATTTCAATTGAAATTTACGTTCAGTTCGTTAATATTCAAACATTTAAGATTCAATCACACACACTTTTCTTTGCACTATTCTGCACAAATTGTCTTTGAAATTTTTTTGAGTTCAATCTCTTAAATAAATTAAAACTCGTGATTGTTTATTAAAAATAACAATAAACACCCGTCACCCTGCATTTTATATTTTTTAGGTTGTTGAATTAAAATCAAATAGTTTAAATTTTAAATTAAATATTTTTATTTTAATATAAATTAAAAATAATATTTATATTTTAACTGTTAATCCAACCATTGAAAAAATGCCGAATGTATAAATGCTACAAATATTGACCAAATGGAATTGGAACCTCATACATATATGAATGCTGAAAACTCGCTATACCATATGGCCAGCAATATTGTCTGCCATTGAGATTAATTAAAGATTCGCTCCATATTACTATAATGCCACTAGCCCAATATATGTATGCCTCCTTCATTCATCCAACAGCTTCTATTCGCAGCTGTCACCACCCATCATTACATTACAAATGTTAAATGAATTGAAACTAACTTTGATCAATGTATATATTCCTAGGACGGTTTCAAATATAGCCTTAGATAATGATGTGACTTGTTTCCTTGATTTTGGCTATATGACCCTCCAATGAAATTAATAAAGCTAAACTCCACTCTCTTTTTTTAGGCAAAACAAAACTCAAATCCACTCTTATCTTTCAAGTTCAAGAAAAGCCAAATCACATAAAAACTTTAGCATTTGTACTCTAACCTAATTTAATCCATGCTTTAAACCATTATTAAAGTAGTAGTAGTTCATAAACATCACCGTCTCAAGTCTCAACCAAGTCAATGCCATGCCGTGTGAGACCCACACCATTTTTATTCGGAACATTCTTTGCCAACTTATCATCGTCACCGTATTACGATACCATGCAGGCGCAACATCTCATATCCTCTTTTCACTTACCCCTTCCAAATTTCAAAATTCAATCCCAACTTTATCAACAAACTTTAGCCACAATTAAACTCAAACAAAAAGGCATCCATATAATTTAACCACACTTTAGCTCTAACAAAGAAAAAGATATCCCAAATCTCAACTAACCCCATCACAAATACATACAACAATTCTATTATTCTATCTATCAATAACCAAATTAAAGACTGGTTTTACATTTAAAAGATAAATAAATCTCATGCGGTAGTGAAAAAAAAAACACTCATGCAAGTTAACGTTAATTACACCATAAGAAAACCACCTGAATTCAATTAAGGATAATAATGTGTCCATTCACCAAATTAAAAAGATAATAACTTGGGATTTACGTTTAATCATTTTTTTACCAAAAAAAAAATGTAATAGGGACTTGAAGGTAATTTTGCAATTCCGACAAAGGCCACTACTTAATAATCCAACTAATTCCTAACTTCCTCTTCGATCGGAACCCGTCCTTGGCCGCGCCGGCGACATCATGAACGGCGGAGTTGTGCTTTCCGCCTGATGTAAAAAACAAAAGTGAGTCCTTCTTCCCATCGCTATGGCTCCTGAGCAACAAATCCCGGAACTTCCACCGCTTTGACTCCGACTCGGTGGAGCTGTTCTTTTTGCAAGGTGGGGTCCACACGCAGTACGAACCCGCTGCCACACCGTCGAGCTCTTTTCCTTTTCCGTCGTCTTCCATGAGTTTCTTCAGGGGTAAACGACGACGGCGAGGTACCGTTTCAGGGAGAACATGAGACCGTAAAACGACGCCGTTGAGCAACGATTGGTCGAAGAGTGGGTATGTGGGTGTGATCTGACCGTTGTGGAAAATGTCGTCGGCGGAGACAGTGTCAGAATCAGTGGAAAGGAAAGTGAAGTCGAATTCGAAATTATCATTGACAGTGTCGTTTGGTTGGGAGGAGTCTAGAAGTGTGTCGTCTGTGTGGATGACTCTGGTTGCTATTTGAGCCAAAGTGTCGGAGGAGTAACTGCTGAAGCTTGGGGAAGAAAATTGGTGATGGAGAGGGTCTGTTTCCATCGTCATGGTTCAGTTTCAGAAGAAGAAAGTGAAGAGAAGGTTCTAGGGTGTGGTATTTATAAGAGGGAGTGGAATGGGTGCTATGGTATTATGGTTTGTTTTTCCAATGTTATTAAAATTGTACGGTTTGTTTAGTGTGGAATTTGGAATGTTGAGAACCAATGATCTACCCTGCCCTTGTTATTATTGCAAAAGGACAGCGTGATAATGGGGACTACGGGAGAAACGACTGTTTAAATTTTAAGATAGATAAAAATTCAACTATTTGATTTGATCTTGAAGAGACCGTCTAAGTAGTGTTTAATAAGTCTAAGGGTCATATTAACTTGTGTTTTAAATACAAAATTAAGAAACAAAAAATACTAAAAGCATAGTAACTATTTATATTGAAAAAAAAAGGAATATTCTAAAGCATTCGTTTCTGAAAGAATTTGAACTAATTGTGCCACACTTGAGCGTTTCTGTCCAATCGCTTTTATTTATAAAAAAAATTAATACACAATTTATTAAATAGAATTTTGACACCTCAAAACATTCTTCGTGATCAGATCTGGCGCGAGATTCTTCACCCACAGAACATCCCTACACCCTTAGCTATGAAGGCAGATGTAATAAGTCCTGAACCTAGTAAATGGTGCAAGTTTTATAAAGTCATAAGGTACTACAGAGAAAACTGTTACCAACTCAAGATAGATATCGAGAGGTTAATCCATAAGGGACACCTCAAGAAGTACATCAAGGGTAACTCCTCACGTGGGCCAAACAAATCCAACTCTCGTGGGAAAGACTACACATGGAGTCTCCGGCCCACCAAGGTGATGGAGACATCCCAAGGAGAGGGCAACAAAGTCGTGCACCATACGCTCAACAACATTGTATGAGGAGAAATGACCTCCCTAACGATGGAAGTGAAGCAAGACAAAGACGCCAGAAGCCACCAACCCCTTCTCTTGGAAGGATGCAGTTGCATCCACCCTCATAATAATGACTCATGGTCATTACCGTTAGATGTGACGAATGAGAGATCAAAAAATTTCTCATAGACCAAGGAAGTTCTAAAGATATTCTATATTGTGATGCGTTTGAAAGACTCTACCTCGACCAAAATTATCTAAAACCCTTTAAAGGATCGCTAGTTGGATTCTCTGGGAACAGGTGCAAGTGAAAGGCTATATCATGCTAAATACCAACTTTGGAAAGCAGGATCAAGCCGAAGAGATTAAGGTCAGTTATTTAGTTATTAATGTCCCATTTTCTTACAATATGATTATAGAGCGGCCAAATTTTAATCAGTTGGGAGACGTCTTGCCCACTTTGTATTTATGCATGAAGTACCCGCTCTCTAATGGGAAAGTGAGAGTTACAAGAGGAGATCTCTTAAAAATATTACATAGAGAGCCTCAAGCTAAAAAGAGCCCTCACCAAGATGCAAAAGCTAAGCAAGTGGGCTCAGGAATACATCCTCCAGGTGAAGCCTATAAAGGTGATGTGGCTTCCCCTCCAATAAGTGAGGAGACCGAATATTGAAACCCATAATGAATTTCCTATGGTGCCACCTTTCCTATTGTCTTTTTTTCTTTACTACTTTTTAGTCATTTTGTTGTAAGTTTTCTTATGCGAGTATTGTATCTCTACCATTTGTAAGGACATGTTATTTTATGGGGTAAAATCTTATCCCATGTACTTTACATGGAGGAGGGGATTTTAATGAGGCCCCTCATCTTATTATTTTAGAGGATCTATGTTTGCTAGCTATTCCTTTTTTCGCATAAATCATAAGAGCTATGGAGAAGATCAGCCTTAGAGGCAATCAAAATGATGAATCCTTAAGTGGATCTTTGCTACCCTACGAGGCGGTCAAAATGTTAGATCCCTAAGTGAGAGTCTTTGTGTCCTGTGAGGCAATTAAAATGTTAGATTCCTTAAGTGAGATCCTTTCCGCCTATAAGGTGATACAAATGTAGGATCCCTAAGTGGGGTCCTTTCCGCCCCATTAGGCGATCTAAACGCTGGATTCCCTAAGTTAGATTTTTGATTGCCCATGAGGAGATCAAAATAATGGATCCCTAAGTGGGATCTTTATCGCCCTGTGAGGCGATCAAAATGTTGGAGTCCCCAAGTGGGATCCTTATCGCCTTATGGGACAATCAAAATGCTAGAAATCTAAGTGGGATCCTTATCGCCTTATGGGACAATCAAAATGCTAGAAATCTAAGTGGGATCCTTTCCACCCACGAGGCGATCAAAATGTTGGATTTATTAAGTGGGATCCTTACCGCTCATGAGGCGATCGAAATGATAGATCCCTAATGTTGCACCCTAAAAATTTGCCCAACCTTATTCACTTGGTTTATGTTTCAATATCATTAGCATTTGCATATAGAGTCATGTACATAGACTAACCATCTGCATAGCATAAGCATAGCAAGTCATTCAACAGGGGGACCAATCATTATTCTCATCTCTAGAAGCCTATCAAGAGGTTATTATCCTAATTCCATCTCATTCAAGTCATCAGAAAAGAATTTGAAAGCAGAGAGTTCAGCAGATCAAGCCTTGAGCCTATCCCCTATCTGAGGGCATCTGAGGGTCAACAGGGAGGTTATGAGTGGTGAATGGAGAGCATGGGGAGTATCTAGACATCTTGGAGGACTTAGAAAGCCATTTGGAGAAGAAAACAAGTTGTTGGTATGATCACAAGAATTGCAGTTGAAGACAGTTGACTAGGGTTTCATCTGGGTCAACCCTAGGTCAACCCTAGGTCAATTGACTGATTTAAAGGCATTCGGGGCTATTGGAGAGATGTGGGGTTCATCATTTGACACGGAGAACAAGGATATATTGTTATGTTAAGAAGAATTCAAGAAAAATCAAGAAGAATAGAGGGTGAAAAGTCAAGGTTCCTAGGGTGAAATCCCTTGTTTTTCACTGATTTGTCAAAGAAGATAAGTTGAAATACAAGCCTCATCTCACCTAATGGTGGTCATGAGACTTGTAGAGGATGTTATTAGCTTTAATTTGAGTGGTGGAAGTTCTTGAGAAGATTTCTAGAACTCAAGTTATGGCTCTTGCAAGTTAGGGGTCACCAGATGGCACTGAAATTTGTCTGTGCAAGTTGACTGTCTTCTGACAAACTTTTGGCCCTCAAGGATAATTCAAATGGACTTTGAACAAGCAAGAGAGTTGTTCCTCATTGTCTCCCCTTTCCAAAAAGGTATGGTATGCCTTCGTATGATTTAGGGAACTCTACTTATGGCTTGTGCAAGACAGGGGTATTTTGGTAATTTGGAATTACAGGTCATTTTTAGCCAATGCCCCAAAACTCCTACAAGGAAGCTTCAAATGGAAAACTTCCCAACATCAAAGTTGCTCAAAATGGGATTTTAAGGCTAGATAAGATGTTGTGAGAGTTTGAAAATGCATGGAGCATGGATATTTTAAAATGGTCAAAATGGCTTGTAAATGGCTTATAAGTTGAAAAAGTTGGAATTGAATTTTGGTTTGAGAGATCTACAAATCCAAAATGGGGCATATGATAGATGATTTTGATTGGAAACATCATTTTGAGAACAATGGTTTAGCCACATTTTTGAGTTTAGGCTTAAAAATTGGAGTTTCTTTGTAAATTTGTTATTTGCACTTTAAGGCATCAAAAGGAAAGATGAGAAAATGCTACATAAAGGTTTGTAAGACCTTATTTTCATGTCATAATACCATATGAGGAGAATTTAAGTAAGATTGCATGGTTTATCATGAGATGGCATGAGATTCACTCAAGATGACAAATTCAAAATCTCATTACGTGATACATTCTAGAAACTTCATGGAAGGTTCTACAAACTTCCACACATTTCTATTCTCATCTATATAAGCCCTAGAGTGACTCCATGCATTGGTTGGTGATTCTAAAAGCTTGCATGCTACACTTTGATTCCTTCACTCCAAAATTGCATTTTCATTCCAAACTCCATTAAAACACCATCAATCACTACAATTCTGATCATCATCATCATCTATAATCAACATTGAGCATTTGGCAAAGGAAAGGCTCAAGAATTCGTGGCTGGATTATGAGATCTCCAACTTCACTCCAACTTGCATGAAGAGTTGAATAGGTTGATTCAAGAAGATAGAACAAGAACTACTGCAACCAGAGGCTTCAACATTCATCAAAGACCATACAAAGCAATTGGCAAGGTCTGAATTGGAGGAGAACCATCATCACCATCATCACTTGCAAGGTATGCATTTTCTCATGAAACTCTCTATTTATCCATAGTTCAAGCATGTTGTTAGGAGAAATCTAATAGAGACCAATTAGGGATGTTGTATGATGAGTTTAAGGGCTGTTTGTGAGGTTTGCTTCCATGGTGTCAATTCTTTAATGATCAAGAACTCACGATTTAGTGTACTATAATCTTAGGTATTAGGCTTAGGATAATCCCCATAAGATGTAGTACATGATAGGTTAATATGAGACCATTTGATTACCATGCAAACTAAGGTGCGAAAATGGTGACCACCCCTTGTAGCCTTCGTATTTCTTTCTTGAGGGAGAGTTAGAGAATTCTAGTACCATGGCTGTGTAGAGGGAGAAGAGTAGATGAGTTTTCATCTTTGGATCGTGAAAAATGGTGGAGAAATGAGAGAGTTAGAGAGGGTGGAAGTTGCTTGCATGAGTTCTTTTTTTTAGAAACCCTAAGTGTCCAAGGTAGAAGAGATAATCTCTACCATTGATTCATGTTGGGATATTTGACTTTGTCCCTCAATCCAACGGCCTAGATTTTATTAAACTTCAAAAATTCATAACTAAATGGAAAATGCATATTTTTAACTCATTCTTTTTTTAATATTTTCCTTAACATGTCTAGAAAATTAAAAAAATATAAAAATTGCATTTTATATTTTTTTCGCATTTTCCACATATTTTACAAATAAATGCATATTTTGAAGGTTTTATTTCATACATGATCTTGTAGATTTTTGTTCTTACACTTAGAAATAGATTTTTTCCCCATTCTTTTTTGTGGTGATTAATATTGAATTGTAGTATTCCCAGAATTTATTACTAGATTTTTTAGAATAAAATTTGATTCGTTTAGATAATTGAACTTAGGATAGTTTAATTAGGGTTTTTAAGTAGTATACTTGAACTTCAACATTTCATTTTTGAAAATTCATAACAAATTAGAAATTGCATATTTTTAATTCATTCTTTTTGCATCATTTTCTTTAAAAGAGTCTAGAAAATTATAAAAAATAAAAAGTGCATTTTATTTTTTATTTGATATTTTCCCCATATTTTCTAAATAAATAGCATTTTAAATAGTTTCATTTCATGCATGATTTTGTTAATTTTTGTTCTATTAGATGCTTTAATATTTTTTGTTCATTCTTTTTAGGTTGTTTAGATTAGATATTGAACTTATAGATTCAATTTAGTTCCCATTTTTAGAAATTAAATTTAGGTGCTTAGTGTAGGTTTGAACAACATGAACAAATTAGGGTTTTTAGGTGATGACTTAGGAGATTTGATTCTTTTCCCTTAGGACTTAGGGTTTGACTAGTTTAGTTATGGGACTATAGGGGCTATGGGTAGTTATTAGATCCCTTAGAAAAAGTCAGGATTCCCCTACTGCTATTAATACTCTGTATATATCTGATTGACTGGTGTGGTGTGCCCTCTGGGGATTATTGCTTGCTTGCTTGGGTATTGGGATTGTCTGGAGACTTGGGAGAGCTGAAGACTTGAGGAGATGAAGACCATTGGAGATCCAGAGATTGAAGATCAACTGTCAGAGTTGAGGAGGAGGTTCTTGCTAGCAGCTGCAGAGGAGACTAGGGTCTAGGAGCTAGGCAGAGCTCTAGAGTAGAAAGCTTGCTTCTCAAACATAGGTGGCTTTGTTTGCCTCTATCCTTTCTCTATGATTCAAAGTCTCTTTCAAATATCCACCTCCTTCCTTTGGAAGGATCAGTGAATATATTTGAAAGATAGAACTTTTGAGAGGAAACTTTCTGTTTAATGTTAACAGTTGATGAACCACCATTGGTAGGTAATTAACTGTCTAACATTCATTCACTTCACTCTTGTGACTGATTCCTCATCCTGGAGGTTTGAACTTGAAGAAAAGCCATTGCTTATAGAAGACTGATGATCAAAGCCCTTGCCTGAAGGTCATGAAGATGGAGATTAATGCTTGTTGAAGCCTGTAGCTGAGTGGAGATTACTTGGAGTTAGATGTTAATTCAGACCTGCTGATGCTGTCCTTTTGCTGTTGTATTTCATTGCTGAGGTATTGATTGGTTTTCTGGGTTGTATTGTTTGCTGTTTACCCTGTTAGGTTGAAAGTGAAGTCTGTTCACTTTTGCCTATTATTTTCCAGGTTCGAGGTTGAGTGGGACTCCCTTGCCTCGCTTGTACTGTTGCATCCATGCATTTTTACTGCTTTATTATATCTGTTATTGTTTCTGTTTCTGCCTATCCCGTAGGATCTCTGTTTCTCTCTGTGCAAGAGAGGAGCATGATAGACACTAGGTCTTAACCCATGCATGATAACATTAGGTTAGTTTGATTCCCCTCGCAACCGTAGGTTAGAGTTCTGTCTCTTCTCTCTCAAAACAAACAGAAAAACACATAAAGATTTCAAACACAATAAAAGACACTTCTTCCGTAAAAGAATGTGAACTCATCAAGACGTCATTTTTGTCCGCCGGGACTGCTAATCAAGAAACCCTTTTTCAGAAGGAATAAAATCAATCAAGGACAGACTTGTGTCGTGCGTGGCCCGAACTACGTTTGCTCTGATCTTCCATGCTGTGTGGAAGTACGTAGGCATAGGATGCGATATCCTAGCGAGCAACCTTCCCCTCCTTTCCCGTAGGTAGGCGAACTACGTTGACTCTGATTTCTCGTTCCAGACGGGAATACGTAGGCATGAAGTGCGATACTTTGCCGAGTCATTTTGTTTTCATTTTCTTTCCTTTTAACCCCAGACCTTTAGCGTAGATAGAATAACAATCCATACCCGAAAACAAGCGTGGATCCCGTCGAGTACGACGGACGTGAGGGGTGCTAATACCTTCCCCTTGCGTAACCGACTCCCGAATCCAGGTTTTGGTTGCGACGACCATACCTTTCCCATGTTGTGCGAGGTTTACTCTGAGCGTTCCCTTTCCCTCCCGTGGGATAAATAACGCACGGTGGCGACTCTTCTGTTCAGCCGGCGCCGATTTTCGCAGTAGCGACACCTAAGTGGTATCCTTGTCGCCCTATGAGGCGATCAAAATGATAGATACCCTAAGTGGGATCCTTGTCTCCCACGAGGCAATCAAAATGCAAGATCCCTAAGCGGAATCCTTATTGCTCTATGAGATAATCAAAATGTTGGATTCCCTAAGTGGGATCCATGCCGCCCTGAGGTAATCGAAACACATGGTCCCTAATTGAGATCCTTTCCGCCCTATGAGTCGATCAAAATACTAGATTCCCTAAGTGGGAACCTTGCACCTGTAGCACCCCAAAATTTTCCCATCCTTTTTCTTGTCTTGGCTTATGTTTCATATCATTTTTGCATCAACATTTGTACATAACATTGGTTCTAGACATGGGATTAAAGTTCAACACTCAATAGAAAGGCTTCATCTTCAAGGCTCAATCAAGGGTTCATGCCCAACTTTGTGGAAATCTCAAGTTACAAGGTCTTCATCATGATCAAGACGTGTCATTCAACCACTTGAATTAAGAATTCAAGAATTGACCACCTCCTCCTATCTTATGGACAATTGGACTAGGGTTTTGGTTTAGAGGAGATTTGTGGCTAGTTCTTTGGGCAAGATATGATTCTAAGGATCAATACACTTCTTGAGGGTCTTTTACATGGATTATGTGTCATCCAATCACAAGGTAAAATAATGAACAAGAGAATAATGGAGAGAGTGAGAGAATTAGAATAAATAGTTATTGTTCTTTATTAGTAACCTAACATGGGGATATATATACAACAATACGCAAATGCATAGCTAAACAGCTAAAAGAAGAAAAAAAATTCTAACCATGTAACCGGTTACACCAAACCTGTAACCGATTATAGGATATTATTGTCTCAAAAATACTAAAAACTGAAGGGTGGTAACCGATTACACTTTTCTTGTAACCGGTTACAACTTGATTTTGTTTGATTCTTTTGTTGCTGGAAGGGGTGGTAACTAGTTACACCCCAGTTGTAACTTGTTACACCAACTTGAATTACATTTTGTTCACAACAAAGAAAGCCATCGTGGGTGAATTTATTGTTTAAGATTCAGTCCTTTTATTGTTTGTTTGAAGTTTGTACCTATTCATATTTATCTCTTTTTCCATATATGAGACATAATCCATTAACTCCTTTTACTCTCCGTGATGGATCATAATAACCAAATATTCAATCTATATTATATTCAGGAGACATGTTTGGACATTGGCGTCACGCGATAAATGACCATTAAAGTGCCCATAAAAGTGTATCTTTGATGACTCATCTTCGTGGTTGCCTAAATGGTGCATATGCTAGCTAAGGGTCTAAACCCATTTCAAGCTTAGACCTGACACATTATCCTCATACCATCCTGCCAATTTTTAAGATGTACACATTCTCCAAACATAAGGTTTGGAGGGGGAAAATGCTTAAGGATACAACGGTCGAACTAATCCAATTATATACATTGTCCAAGTTCCATCATTTCTCCTCAGTAATGATCATTGCTCCTACTACTAAGATTTTTGGCCCTTCCTCTAGGAGACCCTCGGTGTTACTAAAACTTGTCTTAAATATTGTTTTTTTTCTTTTTTTAATCCTCTAATCTTGGACAAGAGATCCTACTATGATCATAGGATATACACGTTCCCTATTTATTAGACAAGGATCCTACTTTGATAATGGAATATGATCTCAACAAATTTTGTGCCACTGAGAGAGAGAGGCGGTTAAATTTTTGGAACAATTAAACACTATATGGGTGTAAGACCTGCTTAAGTACGAACGCGACATGGATAAATTGGTCGATTTTCTTGGTATAGTGACTCTCATGAAATTTTGTCTTCATTTTCATCTATACTTGGCTCCTTACTCTACTCCTTACTATAAGTGCGTGAAAAATAACTAATGCCAAAGTGGTCGCGAAAAAAAACCTTGTCGCCTCAAGCAAAAGTATGTCATGGAGAAAGTCCAACTTATGCATCATAGTGATCTCATTCGCATTCAAAATTGAATTTTAAAAAAGAGGACAAGTGGAGGTGTAATACCCCAAGTTTTACCCTCAGATTAGTCGATTCAGGTTGCATGACATTTCATTTGTGCATCATCTAATTACTAACGGATTACGTAGTTTGTCTCGTTTTGCAGGAACCACGGCTGGTACACTTTAGCTGTTAAAGGGCGAAATGGTCGTTTTCACGTTGTTTATTGACAATCCTTGAAGCTGAGTCATCA
This sequence comes from Lathyrus sativus, assembly GCA_963859935.3. Classification (NCBI taxonomy): domain Eukaryota; kingdom Viridiplantae; phylum Streptophyta; class Magnoliopsida; order Fabales; family Fabaceae; genus Lathyrus; species Lathyrus sativus. The sequence goes on along the minus strand of OZ012738.1, from coordinate 568,987,784 downwards.
TTAGAGATTTATTAAATGAATAGAGCCTCCGTCTCCGAGTTCCTTATTTTCTTTGAAGGTGAACATAAATTCACGGTAATTTTAGCATCAGGATCTTTGAGATACGGTAATCAATTCCACGGGCTGAGACTCTGTCGTCAGTGGATTTCCGAGACAGTTATTTTGTCATGTGGGTTTGATTATGTTGAGATATTAATTTGGTTTGGTTCAAGTCAAATGCAAGGATCTGCTCTGCGGAATTTGGTTTCAACAGACATTTATTTCTCTGTTTCTTCTGCTACCTGCCATTCAAATTTTAAAAGGGAAGCAGTGAATTTATTCTGACTCAAGTATAGAGTTAATATACCTGTTTAATCATGATCTTGGGCCGAATTAGTTAAGGACATGGGATCTCGTCATCAGAGAGACACGTTGATTTTTTCAGTACCGCGATCAGCTCTGTTTTGCCGTAATTGAATTTCTCTGCTTTTTGTTGTTTTACCTCATTCAAGGCCCGTACCAATGCTGTCATCAGAAAAATATCATATGGCGCACTCTCGGGTTCACAAAGGGCAAAACGGTAATTTGTTCACATTCGGCCGTCCAGTTGAATTTTGAGTTGTAATCGGAAATTTTGAGTTGTTTGATATGGTTGGGAGGTTTTAATCGGAAATGGTGTCGGAAGCGAAGTTAGCCGGATAGATTGAAAGTTAAGAATTACTAAAAAAATTGGAATTTCGTTTCATTTGTGCTTTTAAAATTAATCGTATTGCATAGCACCGTCATTTTACTTTACTTTAATTTCATTTAATTCTATTATTATTTTCATTTCATTTAAAATATAACTCATCTCATTTTAAGTTTCTTTCATTTTAAAATAACTTATCTCATTTTAAATTCTATCGCATTTCATATTGAATAACTTATTTTTTTTATAAAAAAAAAAAATAATTTGTTCACACGTTTAGATTAACTTATCTTCAGCATTGTTTTGTTCTATATTTAAAAAAAAAAGAGCATATACAGTAGTTATCGTTTTATTTTTGCACAATAAAATTTTTAACAATAATGTTTCATAAAATGAAGAGTTTATTAATTCATTACACAAAAATAATAAAACACGAAATTACAAAGGATAAATTTACAATTTTTACAAAAAAAATACAATTTCTAAAAGAATTCTTAAGTCGTCCGATTATCTTCGGACTATCCGAACTTTCGACCGACGCTCCGAACTTGCAAACGAAATAAACAAGCAGGGTTAATTGGTTAGTCCACACCCTCAGAACGGTGTCATCACCTGGTGTCCGTTCTCGACCAATGGCCTATCCGGCAGCAGTCTGTTCCTACCGAGAATACCGAAAGATAAAGAGGAAAATAGTTTCGAAATAAGCTGTGGGACCAAAGGTGCTTATTTGAAGAAATAGTTCGAGAAGCGGTTTGTTTTTGAAAAGGCGGTTTGCCCGAAAATCAGACCGTAACGCCAACCATTTCCGAAAAAAACAACTCAAAATCAATTCCAAAGTAAGTTCAGAAAATCCAATATAGAACAAGTTCATTTTAGAAAACCAGTTTCCAAACCAGCTTGGATCCCACCAGTGAAAACAGTTCGGAATTGGTTCAGAATCCAGTTCAGGATCTGGTTCAGAGTAACTCCAACGAAAACCAGTTCGAACAAGCCAAACTGGTTCACTGAAAAAGGTCAGACCAGTTCCAAATAATCAACTAAGTTAGCCACACGTGACCTGTCCAAAACCAGTCAAACGAACATGTGAGTCCGAAAAGCTCGTAACAGCAAGTCGTAAACATAGCTATTTCAACCTTCATAACAAACGAAAAACCAACACTACGATTCCTAAAAAGCAGGCAACAAAACGGTGAAAAAAGGTTCATAACAGCAATCATAAATCCGGCTCATCAGAGACATCACATAGATATAAAGATCACCATAAAGAGGTTTTAGAACCCTAACTCAAAAAAAGAGAAAGAAAACGGCAGCAATAAGAACGGTAAAAACGGAACGAACTCACCCAGAAAACAGTCACGAAGATTAAAACGGAGGACCCAAAGGATAAGGGTGGTTCAAAAAAGCTCTTTTGAGCTCTCATCATCGCCAAGCCTAAAAGAAAGAATAAGAGGTCGCAGGGACGGTGGAGGTCCTCATACCAAGAACCTTTGATTCGTCAGAAAACTTTTATCATTTCCAACACTATACCGGAGGAGGATCTACGGGATCCAGAGAAGTAACTTCACCATCATCATTCCGGAAGAGAGAATCGCGAATCGTTGGAAGTGTCGGCGGAAGCGGAAAGCCTCTACGCCGGCCAAGCTTCGCCAAAGCTTCACCGATAATACGTAAGTGGAATATTTCCTCACGATAAATTGTTGTCTCTGGTTTTTGTGTGGTATAGGTGAGAAAACAGAAGAAAATTGCAGCATGCAAAAGAACAGAAAAAGAGAAGAGTCGCCGTAGGTCTCGATGGTGTCGTTCGCTAGAGAAAGAGGAAGATGAGATACAGAACCTTAAATGGGTTTCACGGACAACGCCCCTCCGTTTTGTCCATGTTATTTTATGGTTTATGTTTGTTTATTCATTATCTTATTGTGTTTAATCTGAATGTTGTATTTTATAAGGATAATTGGTAAACATTAGTTAGTTAAACTCAAACTTAAAGCATAAGACGTTTCTTTGAATTTAAAATTGAACTTTTACTAAAGTTAACGTTTTTTAAAAGGACAATAGTTCTCTGAATCTAAATATTTTATTTAATTAAATTTAAAACATTTATTTCTCAAATTAAAACATTCTTTTTCAAAATTAAATTAAAACATTTTTTTTCAAGATTGAAATAGAATTAAGACATTGTTATGGTAAAATTAAAACCTTCCCAACATTAAAAAATTAAAACTTTACTTAAAATTTAACATGTTTTCATATGAAAGTTTACACATTTTTTTTCATACTAAAATTAAAACTTTTTTTTGTTTTACATTTAAGGTAAAAATCTTAAAATTAAAACAAATTTCTTTAATAAAATCAAAACAAAGTTTTTGGTTAAAAAAAACATTAAAATTAAATTGGTTTCTCCTTTAAAATGTAAGAATTAACTCATCTTTTAAATAACAATCCCAAAATAATAAGTGCTTGACTTAGCCGTTTCGTCTAACCCTATTTGCTTGTTTGTTCCAGTTTATTGTCGTTTTGTTTATTCAATTTATTTTGGTTCCATGGATGTAATTTACGCGAGGCCATGGTCGCGGTTTATTTTATTTTGCATTTTTGGAGATTTGTAATTTACGCGAGTGGTCGCGATGCTTTCATTTACTGTTTGTCTTATTTTCATATTTTTATGCCTACCATGTAATAATTCTGTTGCTTGCATGTTTTTTCCGAAGGAATCAGGTCTAGTCGTTTGACTGCCGAGTCAATAGTCTTAACCCTTTGGACCATTTCAAACCCTAATAGCTTAGGTGTCCCACCGTGGACGAAAACGCCATTTACCCTAGCTTTTAGGTCAAAGAGTCGCCGTACTCTGTTTAGGGTTTCCCGCCGTGGAATCCCTAATTTAACCCTAATTTAATTAACAAATTCAACGTAGAAATATGAGTTTTAAGACTCCACGTAAGCGTGTCCTTAAGATACGTTTATTCCCCATTGAAACCTTGACCATAGTCAAGACGTTTCTAACCTCCCTTTCGAGGGGAACTACGATTACTCTGATTCTATTCCCTATCCAGGATACGTAGGCACAAGATGCGACGTCTTGCCGAGTAAACTTAGGACTAACCCTTAGGTCTTTTAGGTCACTCTATCCCTTAGCTCAATATATACATCAAACAAATAATAAAATAAAATAAAGCATACAATAAACAAAAGGTTCTTGTAGAGTACTACAAAAGTTTAGGGTGTTAGTACCTTCCCTAAGCTTAACCAACCCCTTACCTAGGTCTCTCCCCGAATTGTGTTTACAATGCAAAAATAGGTTTTCCCTCTTTTGACCTTTTCCTTCGGATAAATCAAAGAGCGGTTGTGAATTAAGAATTGTGATTCAAACTAATTAATAGTTTGATATCCTATTTCCACCGCAACAGGAGGGTATCCTCATTTCTAACCAAATTGCTCCCATGACCTCCAAATCCCCCTGCGAAAATGAACAAGGAAGATACTGGAAAGTCTTTTATTGTGGTGCGATTCCGGTCCATATTGATCTAGAGGCCACCAGTTTGTTTAGAGGAAAAAGGGGGGGGGGGAGCAGGAGGTCCTCCCCAAAGGCAATGAAGATCAGAAGATTAAAAAAAAAGAAAACTAGTCATTAACCCAAATTATACTAACACCAAGAATCTCCTAGATGAAGGGCCAAAAAGCCTAGTAGTAAGAGTAATGATATTTATTGAGGTGTTACAAGTCCCAATAAAAATAATCATGAGGCATTTAAAAACCCTTATAAGGTATAGAAGTCCAAAAGTCCAACTATGGACTTGTATCTTCAAAAAGTACCATATCGCCCATGAAGGCCCCGTGAATAGAAAGTTAAACTAGAGGCCCTCGTGATAGAATTTGACCTTCCACCTATGTTATGCCTCATCATAACACGGGAAACCAAGACATCAAACCTAACTATTAAAACGAGATAGAATACCCCAACTTACTCCCTACCATTCAACTCTTATGGAATCAATAACTCTTTTAGGTCTTGCTTTTGCTGGCTTCTAATAAAATGTACTTCCATCAAAAAATTTAACTCAACTTCCACCAATTTTTTTGACTCTTATCTGTAGCTTCACTTTGAGCTTCCTTTCTCTCCCTAAACGTGTAAGGCTCCCCAAGATGAGTGAGATGTGAATCTTAGATACTCTAATGTGATAGAACAAAACTAGAACATTGAAAGATATTGTGCAATCATATTAGATCAAATGAATCCCTTTGATAAGATGTGAATAAAAAGTCACAAGGAGTTTAAAAGTAGCTCTCATCCACAAACTTTAATCTTTTCCTATCCATACTGAAATGCCTATTCATTTTAGTGTGAACCTTTTATTATTTTGTTTGCTAATGCATTTTTATATAAAAAAAAATAGATACCAAAGTAGAAGAAAGTAAGGGGGAGCAGGAGATCCTCCCCCAAAGGTGATGAAGATTAGAAGATTAAACAAAAAATAAAACCACTATTTAAACCAAAGTATAATAATACAAAGAGTCTCTTAGATGAAGGGAAAAAAGTCTAATAGTAAGAGAAATGATGATTATCGAGGCACTACAAGTCCCAATAAAAATAATCCTGAGTAATTAAAAAAATATCCTAAGGCACAAAAGTCCAAGGGACCAATGGCACACTCATATCTTCTAAAAACAAGCATGTCACCCATAAAGGCCCTATGAATGAAGAGTTAAAATAGAGGCCCTCATGATAGACTTTGACCTCTTACCTATGGTGCGTCTCATCATAACATAGGAAACCAAGACAACAAACTTAACTATTAAAACCAGATAAAATACCCCCAACTTACTCCCTACCATTCAACTTTCGTGAATTCGATAACACTTTTGGGCTTTTCTCTTGATGACTCCTAATAAAACATGATTTCATCAAAATTTTAAATTTAACTTCCACCAAAATTGTCGACTCCTATCTGCAACTCCATCTCGAGCTTCCTTCCTTTCCCTAACTATGAAAGGCTCCCCAAGATGAATGAGTTGTAAATCTCAAATACTCTGATGTGATAGAGCTAAACTAGAACACTGAAAAATATTGTCAATCATATTAAATCAAATACACCCCTTTGATAAGAATTGAATAAAAAGTCATAGGGATTTAGATGTAGCCCTTAACCACAACTCTAGTCCTTTCCGATCGATACTGAAATGAATATTCATTTTGGTGTGCACCTTTATTATTTTGTCTACTAATGCATTTTTGTAAAAAAAAAATAGAAACCAAAGTAGAAGAAGCGAGGGGGGGGGGGCAGGAGGTTCTCCCCCCAAAGGTGGTGAAGATTAGAAGATTAAACAAAACATAAAACCGTTATTTAAGCCAAATTATGGTAACACCAAGAGTCTCCTAGATGAAGGGCCAAAAAGCATAGTAGTAAGATACTGAGGCACCATAAGTACTAATAAAAATAATCATGGCGCATTTAAAAATAAGTCCTGAGGCACAGAAGTCCAAGGGTCCAATGACAAACTCATATATTTAAAAAAAAACTAGCATGTCACCCATGAAGGCCTCATGAATAGAGAGTTAAACCAAAGGCCCTCATGATAGACTTTGACCTCCCACCTATGGTTTGCATCATCATAACACAGGAAACCAAGACAACAAACTTAACTATTAAAACCAAACAGAATACCCTAACATTCAACTCTTATGGAATAGATAATCCTTTTGGGTTTTTCTTTTGACGACTTCTAATAAAACGTGCTTCCCTCAAAATTTGCAACCCAACTTTCACCAAAATTGTCGACTCCTATCTATAGTTTCTGTTATGGAGTGGCCCCAGACCTGCCCATCCTTCAGACATGGCCAACCCAATGCTATATGGGGAAGGACCAACAAGGCCTAAATCCCCCATGTCGGGCACAAATCTAGATACGTCGGGAAGACACCTCCCCCCGTCGGGCAGAACAACATATCTTCCACACGTTCTCCACGTGCTCCCCCCATGGGGACACGTCTTCAAGCAACTACCCACCTCCGAAAGAGATGATAAGCCCACCTTCTAGAGATCACGGGACAATTGAACTAGGGCAGAGACCACGTGTCGGTTTTCACTACGCCACGTAAGCCCTAACAATTACTTGGGTTGGGCCTGGAAATCCAACCCAACACAAGCGACCGTTGGCTCTGCGCTGGGGTCTCACTATAAATACCCTCTTTCACTAGAGGGTCAGGTATTCCATTTTCTACACCTAATTTTTGTACTTACTCCCACTCTGGTCCTTTACTCACTTAAGCATCAAAGTGTCTTGCAGGTACACCCCCTCCTTCTTCCTACCTCCAGTGAGCAGCTTTCAGTCAACGACGTGTGGCCAGTCCGCTATCTCTTCTGATCAGGTAAGACCAGTGGCACCGTCTGGGGGAAACTGAAGTTTCCCCATTCCTCCGAGCAAAAGAACCAAAGCTTTCAACTTCAATTTCTGAGATCATGACCAGCCCACGCCCCGACGATGCTGTCCACAATTTCGCTTTCGCCCCACTCACCAACACGAGGACCAGGATGGGCCCTCCCACATCCGTGAGGGTGACGTGAGGGACGGACAGGCTGCCTCCCTTTCATCCGAGGAGACAACACACTACATTGTCCATCGAGCAAGGAGCCCGGTTGCTTTTTAGCCCGTCCACACACCAGCAGGGGCAGACCCGACGATGACTGCCCTTTTTGCAGCCATTAACCAAACTAATTTGATGTTGTTCCAACAGAACGAGCACATCAGGATACTGGAACAGGATACCTCATCTCGCTCTCCCCCACGGAAAAACCAACACGAGAATTCCTGGAGCCCCTCTCCCTGTCAACAGGGTCGCCGGCCACAATTTGAGAGGCCCCAACCCGTGGCCTCCAAGAAGTGCGACCAATTACCCCCTGGAAGGAGAGGCGCTCCCCGGCCCCACGAAGAAACAGACTTGAGGCCCCGAGCAAGAGGATGAAGGGTCGTAATCAAGCCCCTCGGCAAAATCTTTTGCCCTCGTGCTCCCCTGTCTGCAGTGACGAGGAGACCATAGGACTCCCCTATCGCGGGAAATCATGGAGACCCCCATCCCCCACGGGATGGAGAAGCCGCACGCGCTCTCCAACTACGACGGTACATCGGACCCAAATGACCATCTGGAAGATATCGAGGCCATACTCGATTATCGAAACGTCCGAGGATCAATCAAGTGCAGGCTCTTCCCGACGATGTTGAGGAAGGGAGCCATGGCCTGGTACAAAAGCCTAGAGCCCGAGTCCATCACGTCGTGGAAGGTCTTGAAGGATCTCTTCTCGCAACATTTCACGACGTCTCGTTGCCATCCAAAGACAGAGGCCGCCCTGTGCGCGATTATCCAAGCCTAGGACGAACCTCTTAGGAACTACATCGAGAGATTCATAAGGGAGGCAGTCCAGATGACGACTTCAGACGATATGAAGCGTTACCTCATAGAGCAAGGCCTGCACCGCAACTCCAAATTCTACGAGGTCGTGGCAATCCACCGACCAACCACCCTACAAGGCTTCCTCGAGAAAGCCTGTCACTACATTCGGTACAAGGAGACCGAAGCTGATAATTCAGCCCGAGACTCCCGTAACCACAAAGCCTCTCACGGAGCCCAGGAAGAAGGAGCACCGCCTCCTGCCGTGGAGGAGATTGACGACGGGATGATCATCCCCGGGAACCCCGAGAGTAGAGGGGCCCCGCAGGACGCTTCACTGAGTATACGACCCTCGTCGCTTCCCACGAGCGCATCCTGGCTGAGTGCGCCAACCCGGAGTTCATGAGGGGAGGTGTCTGTTTCCCTAAACCGGAACCCCCCAAAGCCAACGTGGACAAGTCCAAGTACTGTCGCTTCCACCATGACCACAAACATGTCACAAGGATTGCATCCACCTCAAGGATGAAATCGAGATACTCATCAAAGATGGCCACTTGAAGAGGTACACCAAGAGAGGAGATGCCCTTCGAAAAGAGGCCCACGAAGCCAAAAGGGTCGAGGACATTCCCCCATCCAACGAATCCGGGCTGCAGGTGGCCCTCAGTATAAGTCGGCCTGGAGAAAATACAGCTTCCCTACCGGGCAACAGCTTCCCGAAGAACCAATACGTCCCATCAGCCCGTGGGAATACTTCCCCACCGTGATGGTCATCTCAAGCGGGGCCCCGAACACGCTCTCCATCGAGTCCGTGAAGAGGAAATTTGACAAGCTGATTGGAAATAGCTTCGGCAAAATGAGCACCCTCGACAAGTTCCATGGGCGGTATAACCCGATCACGTACTACCTCGAAGAGTTGCCCGATGACCCCCGAACTCCACCATTCCCCTATTGATCTGGGCACAAATGGAGAACTTCAACGTCCGCCGTATCCTGGTCGACGGAGGGAGTTTGGTGGATATCATGTATACCCACCTATTCTCGATGTTGCAGCTCGACGAGACCAACCTGACCCCCTATGTCGGCTCTAATCTCCAGGGGTTCAACGAGACGACAACAAGACCGTGGGGATACGTGGAGCTCAAGTTCACCTTCGGGGCACATGAGACGGCCAGGGAAATCAACGTTCGCTTCCTGGTCGTCGAGTGTCCGTCCCTGTACAACTACATCTTTGGCAGGACAACACTGGCAGAGCTCACCGCAGTGCCATCGATGGTCCACATTAAGATGAAGTATTACACCAGGCGGGGAGCCGTCGTCACCCTCAAAGGGGACATAGAGGCAACCCGAAGATGTTTTGAGGAAGAAATGAAGGGCCTCAAAACAATCGGTCCCTCTCCTAAAGCGATCAAATCTCTGCCCATCCAAGAGCACAGGCTAAAGGACCATGTCGACACCGTGGACCTCGACTGTCGCTTCCCCGGTAAACAGGACCACGAAGACAAAGCCGAGCACGCTCCTCCAGCGGTCAATGGACAACCCTTCCATCCAACGCTCCCCATTCCAGACGGGGACTTTGAGCTAGTGGCCCTCGACGATGATACGACCAGGAGCGTGAAGATTGGAACTGGACTGCCTGACCTGGCGAAGAAGCAGCTAGAAGCCTACCTCCGTGAGAATGCCGACCTCTTCGCCGAGAGCGCCGTCGAGATGCCCGACCTTGACCCCGAGGTCGCCTGCTACCAACTCTCCATCAACCCAGCCGCGAAGGCTGTAGTACAACATAGGCGTAGGCAGTCCCCCGAAAAGTCAGCGGCTGCCGAAAAGTCCTGGCATGTCCCAAGGATGGCTATCCCCTCCCCAATATCGACCAGCTCGTCGACAACTCGGCGGGTTTCAAATTATTGTCCTTCATGGACGTTTACTTGGGGTACAACTAGATCCCATGGCTGAGGCCGACAAACAGAGCACAACCTTTATGACCGAGTCGGGTAACTATTACTACAACGTAATGCCCTTCGGCCTAAAGAACGTTGGCGCCACCTATCAATGTATGTTGAACAAGGTCTTCCGGGGAGAGATTGGCGACATGCTCGAAGTCTACATGGACGACATGATCGTCAAATCACGGACAGAAGAGTGCGAAACTACTTTCTAGCCCACACCATCGTTGTCAGAACCAAGCAGCCTATCAAATAGTTTCTCGGTAGACCCGACATGTCAGGGCACATGTTGAAATGGTCACTGGAGCTCTCCGAGTTCGACATCGTCTACAAAGGTAGGAAAGCACTCAAGGCACAAGTACTGGCCGATCTTGTTACCGAGATGATGCCCACCGCAGAACCAACCCCCGGAGCTCACAAGTGGACCATCTTTGTCGATGGCGCTTCGAGTCCCTCGGGGAGTGGCATGGGCATTATCCTGGAAAACAAGGAAGGCACAGTCGTGGAAGTTTCTCTTGCCTTGGCCTTCCCGACGACAAACAATCAGGCCGAGTACGGAGCCTTCTTGGCTAGACTCCGCCTAGCAGAAGACCTCGGAGCCAAGGAGATAAAAATCTTCACGGGCTCCCAGTTGGTCGCCTCACAGTTCCGGAGCGAGTACCAGGCCAAGAACGACAACCTGGCTGAATATTTAGCCCTTATAAGGGAGCAGATGAAGAGTTTCGACTCTACAGAAGTATAACACATTCCCCACAAGCAGAACACCCAGGAGAATGTCCTCTCGAAGCTAGTGAGCACAAAGAAGAAAGGCGAGAACAAATTTGTCGTCCAGGAGGTCCTCACTCGTCCCAGCATGAAATTTGTGAAAACAACGCTCGAGGTCAACGCCATTGGGGACAGTGACTGCTGGATGACCCTAGTGCACACCTGCCTTAGCACTGGTCGCCTCCCCGGCGACGCGAAGGAGGCCAACACGGTCAAACCTCGAGCCTTCTCCTATGTACTTCTCGAAAGCAGATTGTACCAAAGAGGCTTTTCAATCCCTCTCCTCAAGTGCATTGATAAATCCTAGGCCCCGGGCATCCTACAAGAGATCCACGAGGGCATCAACGCTCAACACTTGGGGAAAAGATCTCTCCCACGGAAGGCCTTACGAGCAGGATACTATTGGACGAAGATGCAACAGGACTCTAAGGAGCATGTGAAGAAGTGCGATGGGTGCCAAAGGCACGGGGACATGCACATCTCCCCTCCGAGCGAGCTTAAGACCCTTTCCTCTTCGTGGTTGTTCGCCTGATGGAGGACGGACATCCTCGGTCTATTTACCATAGGCTCCTATCAGAACAAGTACCTGATAGTCGGCGTCAACTATTTCACCAAATGGATCGAGGCCAAAGCCCTTTCCAAGATCACGATGCACAACATACTCCGCTTCTACATGAGGAACATCCTCGCCAGGTTCGGCGTCCCCATGGCCATCGTGACCGATAACGAGATGCAGTTCATTGACAAAAACTTCCAAGACTTTATGACCAAGCTCGGGACAAAGCATCACTTTACTCAGTCGAGCACCCATAAATGAACGGTCAAGCGAAGGCCACGAACAGAGTTATCCTGCAAGGTCTAAAGCGAAGACTTGGTAACGCCAAGAAGAGATGGGTCGAGGAGCTTCACAACTTCCTCTGGGCTTACCGAACGACGCCCCACTCAACCACCGGAAAGACCCTTTTTTGACTTACCTACGGAACCGAGGCAGTAATCCCGGTAGAAATAAGGGATCCTTCCAGAAGAATTGAATCTCCCCTTGAGGAAGAGGCCAACGACGGGGCCCTCCGTGAGGAGCTCGACTTGGTCGAAGAGATCTGTTCGGGGGCAGCTCTCCGTGAAGCCACACTGAAGCAGAAAATTGCCCTTCACTATGACAGCAAAGTCACAAGACGGGACTTCCAGGTCAGCGACCTGGTCTTGCAAAGAAATCTTAAAGACTCGCGTAAGGGAAATCTCGCCGCGAATTGGGAGGGTTCCTATCGTGTCCGAGACAAAACGGAACACGAAGCCTACTACCTTGAGAACCTACACGGGGATGGGATTACTCGACCGTGGAATGATGAGAAGCTCAAAAGGCACTACAGTTAAACAGTGCCTACGACGAACAACTTCACGATCACGAGAGTGCGACCTGGTACAAATGCGTCTTCCAAAAACTCAACGATAACAAGCGTCTGCCCTTTTGTGTGTGCGGGAAGAATGTTATGTTCGACGGGGACCCCTAGATTGAGATCCACCACCGTCGTACCAAGATTGCATAACACCCAGCTCGCGATGGGATGTTCACGCCGCGGAGATAGGACCATGACCGCAGTCCATCTTTGTAATTGACCAGGTAACAACCCCGGTCATCCGGCCAGTTCCCTACACTACCGGGCACAACAAATAATGTCGAGCTACTACTCCCACCATAAAAACATACAAAAATACAAACATACAATAATACAAAGGTTCATACAAACATACAAGCATACAAATACATAAACGGGCACACACTTAGCAAAAAAGATAAAACATCATTGTATACATAAGTCATTATACAATCAAGGGCACTAGCCTAGCTGATCGAGAATCACAAGAAAAGGGCACGCAGGCCTGACAAAACGACTTCTCAAAATAGGCATGCAGGCCAGGAAACTTACGAGCACGCAGGCCCGGGAACACAAAAAATAAAACCTAGATCTCTGGTTGACCTCGTTTGACCTCTTCAGCGGGCATGCTGTCATCATCCTCCTCGGCGCCTATCGAGACCACCCGTCCATCAACGACCTGGTGGTAGGGCCCCGTCCCCTCGGTGATCAGAGCAACCTCGGGATTCATGACCCTGAGCTGCTCCACAGTACTAGAAAAACTGACCTCGACGGCGCCCAAACAGTCTTGCTCGAGCTCATGGATCTTGCCTAACAACTCTGCCCGGGAAAGTATGAGTCTTTCCTCGTCAGTCTCGTCCTCGGCGGGATGAAGGGAAGTCTCCAGCTCCTCGATCCGCACCTGTAATCTCGATCGTTCCTCCTCGGCGGCTTTCAGTCGCTCCTCGGCCTCACTGCTCTTCTTGCACTGCGCGGCGCGGAGATCTCCTCCCTGCTCAGATCTAGCTCGACAACCAGCTTAGTCATCCTCGACTCAGCAAAGGCAAGATCCCCTTGTAACTTAGCCAGCTCGACCGAAGAACAACCTTCATCACTTAAAACCAGAACGATCGAGAAGACCCGCATCATCACGGCCAAGTCCTCGGTAAGAGTTTGTCTTCGGACGTCCCGACTTACCCCGAGGATTACCTTCGCTTCTGAGACCGACACCGCAGATGACCTAGCCCCGTGGAAGAAGCCAGGATGCTGATGACAAAGGGGGATAAGGAACCCATGCTCTATGCCACCCTCTGTGAGATCGACGATAACGTCAGGACCGTGGACCCTTACCCTTTTGGGGTCCCTTGGGACATAGGGGAGTGACTCCTCTGGGGTGAAGACGAGGAACCTTTTCCACCCTGGTCGATAGGAGGTTGCTGCATCACCTGGGCGACCCTCCCCTTTCCGCTCTTGGCCATTCCCCTGGAGGCTTCCAGTTTCTTCACGCGTTTCTGCATATGCGACATGCTTCCTACAAAACAAAAGAAAGGATTAGCAAACAAGGATAACCAAGGACATAAGAGACAGGCAGAACACCGCCCGCTACCTAGAAAACGCAGAGCTTCCTTGTCCGACAAACACTCGAGCAGAGCCTTCGTATTTACGAGCCTCGCCTGCTGGAGGACGTCCCCTCGGCCGTCGAGGATAAAGTTTCCGTCAGGTGTTATGAGCTTGATCGGGGTAAAACTGGCTACAAAGGACACCAGCCTCTGATAACCCACTTGGTCCTCCTTCTCCAAAGTCCCTGCTCGCACGATATATTGATTCGTGCCCCTCCTGAAGTGTTCCTTCGACCAATCCAGGGGCACCTTTGGCACCATGACTTCCTCCCTCTGCCCGTTCACCTCCTGGGTTTCACGTCGGAACAACGAGGCGCACCCCTCAAGAGAAATAGGTCCAGCCGTAAAAAATCGTTCTTTAAAATCCTGGACAGAGTCCATGTACGCCTAGAAAAGCCTCATCGGCTGCTTCAACGACACCCATTCTTGTCGGCCATCTATCGTCTGCCTCTGCAGGTGGAAAAGCCGAAAAAACAGGGTAAGGGTGGCCCCGATCTTCAAATACTGACAGACGAGCTCATATGTTTGGATGAAGGTTATAGCGTTGGGGTACAGCTGAGAAGCCGCCAGCTTCAACCAGTCGAAGACACCCAATTAGAAATCATTGAAGGGAAGCCGAAGACCCGCCTCGCAGAAGCAAAACTCGTACATGGGAAACCTCATTTCCCATAGCTCGAGCGTACACGGTGATGCTCCCGTGGCCAGTACGATTGCCAGCTCACAGAGGTCCTCGATAGTCGCAAAGGCGTTGGGGTTGTCCTCGACGAAATAGGATGACATGTTTAAAGGTTCCTCCTCGATCCAGCCCTCGACAGTCCGGGCCTGCCCCTCGACAAGCGGGGCCACCAGAGACTCTGGCTCCACGTCGACCTCCATAACTCCTGCTACCCACGCGGCCATGATCACCTGAAAATCAGAGGAAAATGGTGAATTTGACGTTTCAAGATCAAATTCACCCTTCCACCACGAATCAAGTGAAAGGGAGATGAGGACGACGACTACGACTCAGACTCCTCCTCGACGACAACACGGCCGCACGCCAATAGAAAACGTCCCCGGGGTATTCATCCAGCGACAACACACATCCCCGCGGCATTCATCTATAACTAGCATCCCTCCCCGGGACATTCATCTGACCCTATCCTACATCCCTGAAGTGTTCATCTAACCCTATCCTACGTCCCCTGGGTGTTCATCTAACCCTATCCTACGTCCCCGGGGTGTTCGTCCATACCCTATCATCCGTCCCCGGGACATTCGTTCTAATACCTCAGGTGACCTCGGGGCCGTCATCCCAGGTCAAGGGGATCCCGCCATATTCGCTGAAAAATCCACATCCTCTTCGAGACATTCATCATGTCCACCATAGAGGATTCCGAAATTAAGAAAAACGGGAGAGAAGAAGTAGAAAACTTACTTGGTACAGTAGGCTAGGTGGAGAGACGGCGGAATTCGCGGCGGACGATGCGGTGGCTGTGCTGCGCGACAGTGCGTGTACGGAAAATCCAGAGATGACGTGGGATAATGAGAGAGCGAAAAGTGATAAAAAGGCAAGCACCTGCCTATTTATAAATGCAGCACGGGACTCGAAGCGCCCCTAGGCACTCGAGTGCCCTAGGGTAGCCGCCCTAAGTGGAAAATGGATGTAAGACACGTGGCCACCATAAACGGTCACGTCCCTTCGTTCCCCCCTTTGAGCACGGGAAAGTGGGCGCCCGACAATCTTTCACCTCCTCGACTGGATAGCCCGACGAGCTCAAGATCCTCGCCCCCTAGTGTCCTCGACATGACAGTCCGACGAGCTTCATCCTCGCCCTTCTTCGTCCATGCCATCAAGTCATTGCTCCTCCGCATCGGAGCTACGACTTAGGGAGATCCTGTTCTGGAGTGGGCCCAGACCTGCCCATCCGTCGGGCAGGCCCAACCCAACGCTATGTGGGGAAGGTCCAAATCCCCCATGTCAGGCACGAATCTAGATATGTCGGGCAGACATCTCCCCCCGTCGGGCAAAACAACACGTCTTCAACATGTTTTCCACGTGCTCCCCCTGTGGGGACACGTCATCAGGAAACTACCCACCTCCGAAAGAGCTGGTCAGCCCACCTTACGGAGATCACAAGACAGTTGAACTAGGGCGGAGACCACGTGTCGGTCTCCACTACGCCATGTAAGCCTTAGCAGTTACTTGGGTTGGGCCTGGCAATCCAGCCCAACACAAGCGACCGTTGGCCTTGCGCTAGGGTCTCACTATAAATACCCTCTTTCACTAGAGGGTCAAGTATTCCATTCTCTACACCTAATTTATGTACTTGCTCCCACTCTGGTCCTTTACTCACTTAAGCATCAGAGTGTCTTGCAGGTACACCCTCTCCTTCTTCCTACCTCCGGTGAGCAGCTTTCAGTCAACGATGCGCTGCCAGTCAACCATCTCTTCTAATCAAGTACGATCGGTTTCACTTCAGGCTTCCTTCCTCTCCCTAATTGTGAAATTCTCCCCAAGATTAGTGAGTTGTGAATCTCAGATACTCTGATGTGATAAAACCAAACTAGAACACTGAAAATTATTATTCAATCATATTAGAGAAAATGCGTCCCTTTGACAAGACTTGAATATAAAATCACATGTAGCTTAGTTGTTACCCTCAACTAGAACTTCAACCCTTTCTTATCTATATTGAAGTATTTATTCATTTGTGTGCGCACCTTTATTATTTTGTCTACTAACACATTTTTGTAAAAAAAACAAAACAGATACCAAAGTAGAAGAATGGAAAGGGGAAGCTGGAGGTCCTTCCCCAAAGGCGATAAATATTAGAAGATTAAACAAAAAATAAAACCACTATATAAGCCAAAGTATGGTAACATCAAGTGTCTCCTAGATGAAGGGCAAAAAATCCTAATAATATGAGCAATGGTGATTTCTGAGGCGCTACAAGTCCCAATAAAAATAATCATGAGGCATTTAAAAACATTTTCCGAGGCACATATGTCCAAACGCCCAATGATGGACAAGTATCTTCTAAAAACTAGCATGTTTCCCACAAAGGTCCCATGAATGGAGAGTTAAACCAGAGGCCCTCTTGATAGACTTCGACCTCACACATACATCGTGCCTCATCATAACACTGGAAACAAAGACAATAAATCTAACTATTAAAACCAAACAAAATACTCTAACTTACTTCTTACCATTCAACTCTCATGGAATCGATAACCTTTTTGGTCGTGCTCTTGATGAATCCTAATAAAAGGTGCTTTCATCAAAATTTTCTACTCAACTTCAAAAGAAATTGTCAACTCCTATCCGCAGTTTCACTTCGAGCTTCATTCCTCGCCCTAACTGTGAAAGGATTCCAAAGATGAGTGGACTGTGAATCTCACATGATTTGATCTGATAGAACCAAACTAGAACACTAAAAATTATTGTTCAATCATATTGGAGAAAATACATCCCTTTGATAAGACTTGAATAAAAATCATAAGATTTGAACACAAAATCACAGGGAGTTTAGCTTTTGCCCTCAACCACAACTCTAATCCTTTCCTATCTATATTGAAATGCCTATTCATACAAATGTGCACCTTTATTATTTTGTCTACTAATGCATTTTAAAAAAACAAAATAGAAAAAATTAAGCGAAACAAAAATTACATTTAAAAATTTGAGGAATGCAACTTGGAATTACTTGATATGTTCATGGTAAAAGCTTATTCGCTAGTACATTATTCCATGTAGCACTTGTAACTAACTAGAAAGGGAAATCAATTCCTTCTACTATATAGTACAATTAACATTAAAGCAAAACACGTATACCAGCCAAACAAAAACAAAAAAATAAATGTCACCCTGTTCTCAGGCTTGTGTCTTCATCCTGAATGTAAGTTTGGTTAGTACGAGTATTGTGTCTACTCCAGTATTGTATACAATTTTTTTAATATCTATTGTATGTATGGACAATTATCCATCAATGTTGCTGGCTGTTCGGTTCACCTAAAGCTTGCAAGCATTTTCTAAAAGACAAAAAAATTTACCAAGTTAAATTAGAAGTCATATAATACATGCACAAATGCAACATAACAACACAAAAAATATGAGAAAAATATAACTGATTCTGTCAGGAGGCAGTCTAAGTTTTTGTGTTTGGTATACATTTTGTTTCTTTCTAAATATTGTAGATAACATGTTACTCCAGAATTTATAGACACAGGCTAGCTAACTCGTTAATTAAGGTAATTTTTTAATGCACCATATATATGTTATTTAGACACTACACAAAAATACTTGAATGCTTTCGGATTTCGGAGATACATCTCTAGACGTACCAAATTTTTAGTTAACATTAAAATATCTCGGAGATGCATTTTAAAACTTATTTCGGAGATGAATCTCCGAAACGTATTGGTGCTTAAATCGCGCCAGAATCCGTCTCCTTTTTCATTTCTGATGTTTCTCAAACCCTCTCAATTTTTTCATCACCAAGTCTAATATAGCACAACTGGAATTAAAGGATCTTCAATCAACATCGGAAACATCATCCAACACTGAAGCAAAGTAAAAAAAATGTAAGTTTTTTGATGTTTTAAATTTTTGTGTAAATGAGTAGAAATTGATGATTAAGGTAAGAAATGAGTATAAATTGCATGATTGATAGTCTAGACATCGTGTAAAACATGTTGGCTGAAAATGATGATCAAACCATTATTTTTTGTGTTTCCATGTCTGCATTGTCGTGATTGGCATACCTGATGTTTTGCAGAAAATTCCGAAGATGCATCTCTGAAAATTTTCAATATTTAAGTTTCCCATTTACCAGAGATGCATCTCTGGAATTTTCTCAGTCTTTTTTTTGTTGATTTTCTTGCTTGTAGTGTGAGTTGCTTGCACTAATTGTCTGGTTTACTTTAACTTATAGGAATTATGACTGATAGATTTGATAGGCTAAGGCATGAGAGGGTTACACAACATGAATTAGTGCAACGAGAGAAGAATCAGATTTTAGAGGCTCTTCTTCCCTCTGGTCATGCAGAGCCAACTACTTTCGGGGCTCATGCTTCTACATCTTCTTCTTCCTGTAGGAGATATGTTTGATCTATAGACGAATCACTCCATCCATCCCCCCGCAGGCTCAGGTGTCACCTATTCAAGCGTTTGAGGTTCCGGGGCGACCGATGGTATTGGAGGCACCACTGCCACCCCTGACACATGATGTTGTCGAGCCAGTGTAACCTTTTACTGCTTGTATTCTTTTTTCTTTTGAGCCAGTGCCACCTCCTACTACTGATGTTGTTGAGTCGGTGCCACCTCCGAATGGTGAGGCTGCTGAGCCAGAGGCATTTGGAGGAGGCTTTTTGGATTTGTTACTACTGCCTCTATACCCAAACCATAGTGCCAGAAATATCTGGGACGAGGAAGTGACATTAGTTGGATTCATTCTTTTTAATTTTAATTAACAATTTTCTGACATTGATTTTAATTTTTTTAGAACCATGATTCGGTGAAGTTTATTAAGCACGGTCGGAAGATTATTGGCATGTCTCTGCCGGATGAGGATTAATTTCAGACAACTTTGTCCCTATCTAAGATGAAGGACTTGTGCATGACCAATTATATTACAGTCAACCACGAGAAGTTTAATGCATTCGTGGAGAGGTGGAATTCCGAGACATTGTCATTTCATTACAACTTGGTGAGATGTCTATCACTCTCAATGATATATTGTGTTTTCTACATTTCCAATTAGAAGGAAACTTCTAGATCATGGGAGGATTACCAAAGACGGGGCACTCGAGATGATACTAGACTATTTAAGGGGTGACTCAGCAGAGGTGAAGGAGGAGTTGAATAGAACTAAAGGGATCATACTAGGTTTGAATACCTGAAAAAGGTATATGCAAATGAGCTCTAGAGAGCACGACAGACTATATGTGATGACAAGCAGGTGGGGCTCTACAGAGCGCATGCTATGAGAGCATACCTGCTATATTTGGTTGGCACTGCAATTTTTTGTGGACAATAGTGCCACTTATGTAGATGTCATCTACCTACGGTACTTCAAGAATTTCGAGCGGATCAATGAGTTAAACTAGGGGCCATTTGTTTGGTTTACATGTACTTGAAGTTATTAGAGGGTTGTAGATGGAAGATGAAGCAGGTCACCTGAAGCATCACATTTTTTACGGTAATATTTATTGGTCTTTTTATCTTTCTGTGTCGTTTTCATTTCATATTTACAACACCATTACTAATGATATGTGCGTTCTAAACTTTTCAGGCTTGGATCCTCTAGCACTTCCCGCACATCTCCGACTGGGCGAGTGTACCAACTTACACTAAAGATATGCCACGTGCTACTGCATTTTTCCCGCTCAGAGGGAACCAGGCGATAGAGCCATTCAGAGTGTATCTTGACCGTTTGGTTGTCGAGAACATGCACTTCAACAAGTATGTTGATCACCATGAGACGTGAACATTTGACGAGATAGTGTTATACTCATGATGGTTGGCCTACGGATCACATCTCACTTCTCCTCATCTTCCCGAGCGCGTCATGCGACAATTTGACTACACTCAGACCATTCCCAGACACTATGTTGTCTCTGCTCCACCTACTTTGACACATAGATAGATGCCATTTTTGATGATTATGAGAGTCATCTGATACCGAAGAAGACACGGAGTACCATAGCTGTGAGCGATTAGAGCTACATCAACGAATATATCAGGTGATTCTTCAGGGTGTCACATCTGTATACGGTGCATGCTGCTCCAGGAAATTCACCGATCAACTCATCAGAAGATAGTGGAGGAAGATCATACACAATTAAATCATGCTAAGGATGTTTTGCCATAATGTCGTTCCATAGTGGAGATTGCGTAGGAAGGCATTAAAGGAGGTATCTTCCCTAATGGGTTTGATGTGAGGCATGTCCTAAATGTCATCATGACGGAGGCACAGAGGCATTGATGTATCAGAGACGCCAGAGGGTGGGAGGATTGATGGTCGAGGAGCCAAAGAAGTCAGAAGAGGCAGAGAAGATGTAGTCTGATATACACAGTAGTGCATTAGTATATAGTAGTAGTACTATGGATTGTATTTTATTTTTACATCATGATACTTTATCGTTGTTCTCGACTTCATTTATATATGACATTTTTTGACCATCTAGATTTATGTACGTCAGTTATTGCATATTGATCGTATGTTTAAATCTCGTCATATAACATGGTACATAACACTTATAAATCTTCATCGGAATACATGTAAACAAAACACAACATAATTTTCTTATGTTCTGATAGGTTACAGAGACGTGCCTCTGTAAAATAAGCGGAGATGTATATTCGGTACACTAAACTTTTAAAATGACTTTTGAGTGTGATGCATGTGTATGTTTTAAATTATTACAGAGATACATCTCTGAATCATTTAACGCTTCAAGGTGCGTCCGAAGATACATCTTTAGAATCTAGGAAAATTTAAGTATTTTCACATGGTGCCTAAGTAACATATAGTGTGCATTAAAAAATTCCCTTAATTAAACCCCCTTTAGCATGATTGTTCAAGCATATAAATGAGCCACTAGAATCAAATGGACCAAACCTAACCTATTATGGCTTCAAACTTTGAATCAACCTCATATTTCTTTTCAAGTGGAGGAGGGGGTTTATGTATCAAAACTTGTTCAGTACCAATGGCATGTGATTTTCACCACACTAAAATCAACTAGCAGAGCCACTAACAACATCTTGCATTGTGCAAGTCCAACCCCTATTCTCACTCCAAGTTCATTAAAATGTTAAAAATGTATTCTAACAACACCTATGTTAATCTTAGAAGCAAAACTCACATGATCTCATCAATTTCAAAGATGTACACAATCCCCAGGCATAAGGTCTGAAGGGGTGAAATGCTTAAGGATACAACTGTCATATTAATCCAATTATATATGTAGTTTGAATTTCGTCATTGCTCCTCATTGATAGTCATTGCTCCTACTACTAATATTCTTGGCTCTTCATCCAGTAGGAGACCATTGGTGTTACCAAAACTTGGCTTAATTAGCAGTTTTTTTTAATCCTCTAATCTTGGACAAACGACCCTACTTTGATCATGAGAGATACACGCTCCATGTTTATTGGACAAGCAATCCTACTTTCATCATGGAATATGATCAAACAAATTGACCGCCACAGAGAAATAGACGATCAAATTTTTGGAACAATTTTAGACTATATGGGTGCAAGACTTTCTTAAGTACTAATGCGACCTAGATAAATTTATCGATTTTATTAGTATTGTGACTCTCATGCAATCTTGTCTTAAATTTTATCTATAATTGACTGCTAACTCTACTCCTTTTTGTATGTGCAGGTAAAATGACTAACGCCAAGGTGATCGGGAAAAAGAAACCAGGTTGGCTCAAGCCAAAGTCCCGTGAAAAGGTCCGACTTATGCATCATAGTAATGTTGTTGGCGTTAAAAAATGAATTGTAAAAAGGAGGAAGAATGTGAAGGGTGTCATAGTGAAAGGCGTCCCCATTTCCAACAAAATTGCTCATAGGACCTCCACATCATCCTGCGAAAAGGAACAAGGAGGATGCTAGCAAGTTTGTTCTTTATGATGCAACTCCGATCCATATATCAATCTGGAGGCCGCCACTCTATATATGGAAAACGGAGGGAGCAGAAGGTCATCCCCCCGAAGGCAATGAAATGAAGATTAGAAGATTAAACAAAAAGGAAAACCACTATTTAAGCCAAAGTATGGTAACACCAAGAGTCTCTTAGATAAAGGGCCAAAAAATCTAGTAGTATGAGTAAGAAGATCCTCCCCAAAAGGCGATGAAGATTAAAAGATTAAACAAAAACGAAAATCACTATTTAAACCAAAGTATGGTAACACCAAGAGTCTCTTAGATAAAGGGCCAAAAAGTCTAGTAATAGGAGTAAGAAGGTCCTCCCCAAAAGGCGATAAAGATTAAAAGATTAAACAAAAACGAAAATCACTATTTAAACCAAAGTATGGTAACACCAAGAATCTCCTAGATGAAAGGCCAAGAAGCCTAATAGTATGAGCAATGATGATTATTGAGGCGCTACAAGTCCCATAAAAATAATTATGAGACGTTAAAAATATTTTTCGAGGCATAAAAGTCCAAAGGTCAAACAATGGACACATATATTACAAAAACTGACACGTTGCCCACAAAGACCCCATGAATGGGGAGTTAAAAGAGAGACACTCGTGACAGGCATCAACTTCACACCTACATTGTGCCTCATCATAACACAGAAAACCCTGACACGAAACTTTATTATTAAAACCCCAACTTACTCCATATCATTCAACTCATGAAATCGATGACCCAAATTTCCACTAGAATTGCCAACTTTTATCCGCAGCTTCACTTCGAGTTTCCTTCCTCACCCCAACTGTGAAAGACTCCCCTAGATAAGTAAGTTGTGAATCTAATCTCTTACTCAGATGTGATTGAATCAAAAACACTGAAAAATAATGCTCAATCATTTTATTTTTTTTTAAAATACATCTCAGATAAGACTTAAATACAAAATCACACACAAAGTCACAAGGAATTTAGCTATTTCTCCCTCAACCGCAACTCCAATAATTTTCTTCTATACTGAAATGCATATTCCTTTTAGTGTACACCTTTATTATTTTATCTACTAATTAAAAAAAACAGATACCAAAACAGATACCAAAGTAGAAGAAAGTAAGTGAAACAGAGATTACATTTAAATTTTTAAAGAATGCAACTTGGAGTTGCTCAATATGTTCATGGTAAAAGCCTATTCGCTAGTACATTATTCCAAGTAGTAATTGTAACTAACTAGAAAGGGAAACCAATTCCTTCTATTGTAGTACAACAGCTAACATTAAAACAAAACGCGTATACCACCCAAACAAAAACAAAAAACAAATGTCACCCTGTTTTTGAGGCTTGTGTTTTCATCCTCCATGTAAGTTTGGTTAGTGCGTGTATTGTGTCAACTCCAGTATTCTATTCACTTTCTTTAATATCTATTGTATGTATGGACAATTATCCATCCACGCTGCTGGCTGTCCGGTTTGCCTAAAGCTTGCAAGCATTTTCTGAAAGACAAACAAATTTACCAAGTTAAATTAGAAGCCATATAATGCATGCCAAAATGCAACATAACAACACGAAAAATACAAGAAAAATATAACAGCGTAGCTCGCTCTTTGACTAAACCCCCCTTTTACCACGATTGTTCAAGCATATAAACGAGACACCAGAATCAAATGGCCAAACCTAACCTGTTATGGTTTCAAATTTTGAATCAACCTCATATTTCTTTTCAAGTGGAGGGGGTTTATGTATCAAAACTCGTTCAGTACCAAGGCCATGTGATTTGGACCACATTAAAATCAACTAGCAGAGCCGCTAACAACATCTCGCATTGTGCAAGTCAACCCCTATTCTCACTCCAAGTTCATTATAATGTTCAAAACGTATTCTAACAACACCTTTGTTCCTCTTAGAATCAAAACTCACATCCTGGGTTCCTTAGTAATCAAGAACTAGGAAGACGAAGTAGAGCGACATCCGTGCCCAACTTAAATCCAGATCAAATTTCATATTTTCATGAATATAGATTCCTATTTTTTTAACTCCCCAATTACAATGGAGGGTGAAATAGTCCAGCTAGTAGGAAAAGGCAGTGATGATTGTAGTAATTATTGTAATGCAGGGTGAAATCAACTAGGCCCCATTTGATACAGCCAAAACAAGCAAAAATATGCACATTGATAAAAGGAGTTGGGATAATGCACATTAATATTAAGTTGCACAAAAAGAATAACCACTATGTCTGAAGTTTTTAAGCTTCATATAAGTGTCAAGAACACATATTTAAACTTAAAATCGATTCCGGATGGCGGTTCATGGCGGAAAGCCAAAATCCCGCCATACCAGTCGCTTAGCAAGCGCCATTATAGCGGACTATGGCGGAAATTCCCACAATTTCAGTCGATATTTACTATTGCGGCAAGCCCAAAAACTGCCATGTATATCCGCCATAGCGCCGCCATTGCGGATATTTGATAACACTGATCAGAAGTACCTTTGCTCTGAAAGATTTGATAACAGAAACCAGCAACTTGTCTCCCGCAATTAGTCTAACTTTTTGTGTCAATTCATGTCGCGAAATCTTCTTTTCCTGTAAAGAGAAGGAACCCAAAACACAATTCAGCAAAAAGAGAAACTAGTGCCTCAGTCTCAAACTCCAGAAGCAAGTGAAAAGCACTTACTCTATACTCTTTGTGAAACTTGGCAATGAAAACAATATCAGACGGAGGCAACATCTTGGAAAGCACGGAAATTAGGACCGTGAATGGCATCCAAGGCGAAGACGGTCTCATAGATTGCCCCCCAACTCCGACCTTCTCATGTCCTACAAAATCGAACACACAAAGAATCTCAGCCATCATCCCTAATCACAAAATCAAAAAACCAATAACAATAAGAACAGGCATAAAAAAAACCTTTGTTGGAAGCAAGTTTGAAACTCAAAACATATTCAGGCAACACATGCGTGTTGATCCTGTTACTCCAAACAATGAACTCTTTGGGAGATGAAAAACTATCCACCCCAGAATCATACTCTTCAGAACTCGGACGGCATTGCTCAGAACCCGCTGCCACAACCTCCATCTTTCCAAGAATCACACGACATAGCAACAAGTGCCTCAAACCGTCTTTATCAACAACAGAACTTTTCACACTGCACAAACACAAAAGACAAAACAACAATACACATTCAATCACAAATTATAATCTACATCGATTAAAGTGAATAATCAATCATTAGCTACAGATAATTCAATTAATTAAACTAACTACACAATTAAATAATATACAATATAATAATACAAAATTGGCGCGTACCTTTCGAGAGGTGAATCATTGGGAGAGAAACGCAAACCATTACTATGAGCATGACCAAAACCGTGTTGAATAATATCATCAATCTCTTCCTTACTAGACGCACCATACCAAACGTGTTTCACGTTCGCATTTCCACCGCGGAGTTTCGCCACCGCGCGTGCGAAGATCTGAAACGATTGAATTCTCGCTTGTGCCATTACAGATGAACAAGGATTCCTCTGAATCGACATCACATCGGCTTTCAATCCTTGCGTGCTCAAACCGTAAACGAATCTAGTTCGAATTAGGTTCATATCGGCACCATCCGTCTTCCGAACTTGCCTCTCTGAAACGTGGCCGCCGGAAGCAACACTCTCGCAATCGGAAACCGCCGATTCGTCGTCTCCGGTGGATCTCTCTGATGGAATTGGTCGCTCCATAAATTTAATCGAAATTAAAAGCTAAAAAGAGATTATGTTATGTAACCTAAAAACTAAAAAATAAAAAAGGGATTAATGAAAATATAATTGATATGAGTTCATTGTTATTA
The DNA here is from genome assembly GCA_963859935.3 of Lathyrus sativus. Taxonomy (NCBI): domain Eukaryota; kingdom Viridiplantae; phylum Streptophyta; class Magnoliopsida; order Fabales; family Fabaceae; genus Lathyrus; species Lathyrus sativus. Next base: position 568,961,599 of record OZ012738.1, on the reverse strand, counting down.
TTTTTTAATAGCAAAAACTTGGAGAGAAAGAAAAAGGAGGGAAAGAAAAAAACGAACACACACAAAAAGTTAGAAAATAGATACAAAGTGTGTGTGAGGAAAAAACAAACAAAGGAAATAGAAGTTGAGAGAAGGTGGCGTTTTGTTTTTAAAGGAAACGGAAACCGCCATCAGAAAGAAGAAACGCGACGACTTTGCGAAAGGCGGTGGAGTAGATAGGTTCGTTATTACGGAATTTGAATAAGAGGACCACGTTTTGTTGTGATATTACGATTTTGTCCACTCGTGTTGTGTTGCGTTGCTTGTGCTTTCTTGGTGACTAAGGCAAAGGTCAAAATTTGCAGCTGATTTTGTTACTTGTGCAATACTGGTGATTGGCTTTTATTTCGTTTTATTGTTATTTTTAAATGTCGACACTGGGTAATTTTTATTTAATTATTGGCATGTTATTTTAGATCAAAATTTAGATCATGTGGAAACTATGATGTAGGAGCCTTTATTTGAGGGTCATCAAATGTAGACCTCCGAAAATATAGCGTGATACATAGATATAATACTTAATGGACAAGCAAAATCTACTCATAATGCATAGAGTATCTTTTAGTCGGTTATTATATATATTTAAAAATATATTTTTTGTAAAATAAATTGTTTCTTCTGAAAAATATAAGAAAATGTATTTGTTCACAAATGTTTTTTTTTTCTTTTAGATTATTAACTAATGTTATTATACACTATAGTATAAAACCCTTATTCATAAAATGGAGATAAATTGTGTTGAGATAATAAATTTTATTTTTTATTTATTGATTATGAATTAGGTTGTTGGATTGTATATCTATTCATAAATGTAGCTGTGATTTTTTTTTTGATTTATTATATTATACAAAATAATACGGAGTATTTAAATTGTTTTTGTGAAGAAATGATACATCTGAGAACAGATATTCTAGCATGTGGTTTTTGTCTGCAAGACAAGGATACTGTTGTTTTGGTATGTATTTCTGCAGTATTGTGTAACAAGATGTGTTATTATCTATTAATAATGTGTGGTGTGATTTGTTAGACATATGTTTGAAGATCAAATCACTTTAATTGAAGATTTAAATTTGAATTTGAATTAAAAACAAATCATATCGTTTGTTGGAGATTTTTATAGAACATCAAATTCAACAATATCTACTACTATTATGGACAAGATCACAACTAACATTTATTTATTGTAAAATTTGGTAAATAACCTCTGGTATATCAACTTTGGGTGAAATTGAATAACTTGTAGGATCGACCACACAAATCTTAGGACATGTGCTAAGTTTAAAGGACAACCTAAACTGAACTCCACGTTCGACTATGTTCTAAAGGAACTCTATGTTCGACTATAAAACTTTGTTAAGTAAAAAACAACTTGGAAATTGACAAGGCTGTAAAATAAAGGGTGCAATTCTTAAAGCGTCGAAAGTAAAAGGCAAGATGTAAAAGACTTTGAAAATAAAGGCAATAATATAAAGGCTTGAAGTTGATAAAAGTGCAAGAAAGTACGTGTATAAGACGTCGAAAGTAAAAGCAACAATGTAAAAGACTTGAATTCGATAAAAGTGCAAGAAAATAAGTGTGAAGACAAATATTTAGAAAAATGCAGAAAAGTACCAGTCGAAAGAAATTAAAAAGACTTTTAAATAGCAAGTTAAAATAAAGTGCGGAAGTAAATTAACTGAAAGCAAAGATTAAAAATCAAGTATCAAGTAAGAACATGTAAATAAGAAAGATAAAGTTCAGGAAAAAACATTTAAACATGAAAGATAAAGTTTAAAGGAAAACATGCAAGATAAAGTGCAGAATAAACAACAACATATAAATGGTAAAGACACATAAATTGCATTGATGAAAAGGCATGGTGTTACATCACGTACATTCTCTCGAACTCGTTTCTCTACACGCGGGTACTTTGAGTAATTTGGAGTAACTTGTACAAGACAAATGAACACCTATATTATATGGAAATAACCCCTATTTATAATGCTAGAAAATAAATACTGAGTGATGGATGTTGCTTCAAAACGTGTCTTTTGGTGCTTTTTCTTAACTTCCACTGTTCCCACATTCGCCAACTGCTCTTTTGAAATTCAAATATTAGGAATTTCCCTCCAGCTTTAGTGATAACTGTAGCGCGCTTCTTTCAGTATCCTCACGGTCGAAGGACTTCCCAACACTTAGCAATTTTTCCAGAGATTTTCACAACTTCTCTTCGACTCAGGCTTCACCAAAAACTGGGTCGAAGCCTTCTTATGCTTAAAAATAACACTTTAACTTGAGGTGACTCTGATTTTTCTAGCGTCGAAAATGAGAGCCAACAAATTGCCCCCAAGAAATGTCCTTTCGCCAATATTGGTAGGAAGACCATTTTTTATAACCCTTTCGACGCATATGACTATGAAATTGCATGCCCTTAACTGAACAACCCACTACTTGTTTAGTGGTTAAACTGTTCAATTTCTCTAATCCACGCTTATAACGTCACGCCATCATGACAAATCCTTAAATGTTTTTTCAGCTATATTCATCATCACTTTTTCTTGAAGACATATGTTTTGCAGTCTGACCATAACTGTTAACACTCATCATTTCATAAGAGAAAGACGCATGTCCCACTACCTGTTCAACTTCAACGGTGGATTCACGGCCTTTAGGACTCCCAAACGCCTATAAATACTCTTTTTCACCATTTTATGAACTTTTCACACTCTCAGAATCTTAAGAACCTTGTCTCTCCTCCTTCAATTTTCTTCACGAAACCTAGAAAGCACCATTTCCTTTTATCTCTTTTAACAATGGCATCCTCCCAAGCAAATCTTCACGAAAAGAAAACCCAAAAGGGTAAAGTCATTCAATACAAGCAGACTATTCCACCATTCCCAAACGTTTCTGGCCCCCAAATAGTGGATAATCGCCACTGCATGCTAGAACCAGTCACTGAAGAAGCACGACGCATCTATAAATCTCAGGTAATGATTCCTTTGATTGTTTCTGATAAACCATATGAATTGCCTGGTCCTCTGGCTAATATTGGAATTTATGATGAAAAATTGAGCGAATTTCTTCCTTCCTACTGGAAATCAAGGTCGTTAGGGCAAAAAAGTTTCCTTGAAATCACTAAAACTGCTTCCGAAGACCTCACAGTGCCTAAGATCAACCTAAGTTATCTCACTGATGGCACTAGGCTGGTAAGAGCTATGAATCCCCTAAAGGACTTTGACCATTGGATGGAGAAGTTGGAAAAAGTTAAGGTTGAACACTGGAAATCTATAGGTATCTATGATCTCCTTATGTCGTCGAAGACCAATATCCCATACTGCTTGAACATGCTGGCAGTATCTCTGTACTTCTGGGACATTACTCACTATACCTTCCATTTGCCACGTGGAATGGTTACACCAACACTCTTCGACCTAGCTGCCATCACAGGGCTTCGCCCAGATGAAATCCCTTATAATTCTGACGTGGATGTTAAAGATACCATAAACATCTCAAGCTCCAAACTCACCTACACCCTCTTCATCAAACACCACTTCGACCAAGACCATGAAGACGTATCTGACGAAGAACACATTGCGTTTCTCATTGTATGGTTGTCGAGATACGTTTTCTGCACCAAATCTTTGCAAGTAGCCAAGAAGTACTTGCTCCTTGCTAACTAACTCCACAACAATAGAGGGGTCTGCTTAACTGAACTCATTTTGGCGAACCTCTATGAATCCATTAGTGAAGGGTCTTCTCGACTAAAACACATGGAGGCTCAAGGTTTTGTACACTTGAGTGGTCCTATTTGGCTACTTCAATTGTGGCTTAATGCAAACTTGGAAGCTAGCCTTCCCAAAAAAGGGATACTTGATGAGGCTTCTTCTGAGATAAGAGGAAGGAGCATTGAAGGGACCCGTTTGGTCAAGCTTACTCCTAACGATGATGGCAAAACCCTTAAAGGGGCCTTCATTAGTTACATTATGATGTTTGCTGTAACACCCTCTTCTATACCCCCAAATAAACATATAAAACATTTATGCACGTATTCAAATTTTTATCAGAGTAATAGAAACATGATATAAAAGAAGCATGTCACACAATACGTGAAATTAAAACATACAACACCTGCTCTATAAAAGACATGTAACAGTGGGGTAGCTTTCAACAGAGGAACTTAATCCTTACACCCACATCTCAACATTTAGAATTAAAAGCAGAAAATCTAAACATTGAAATCACTTAAAACATATAATCATATAAATACATATCATCCAGTTTGGGTCACCAAATCCTTCATGTTTACACAAACATTTGTCAGCAGATACATATACATATGTATCACAAAAGAATGTTATACAATCCTAACTACCCGGTGCTACATATCAGAGCTTAATCGACCAAAAGAATGAAGCTATACTTCACAAAAGACCTCCAGCAACCTAATCTGCAATGCCTCATAGAACATTATAAAATAGCAGAAGGATGAGAAATATTATCATAATAATCAATGCATATAATTATATATATACGCATAAAATACACATAATCCGCATTTCTCACCACCGTTCATTATCATCATCATATACATCACAATATATGTACAAACAAATATGGATAATCACCAAACGTGGTTCATCACGCACATATCCATAATTCTAATCAATCCACATAACATACACATATGCATACATTCACACAGTATTTATCTCTATGCCATGTGACTCAATGCAACTCAATGCAACTCATGTCATGTGGTACCAACATTTGTTATCATTTTTTGGTTTTTACATTTAAACCGGGTCCATCCCCTAGACCGATAACAATAAAAGTCCGTCCTCTAAGCTTTCAAATTCACCCTTCTAGGTTTGGGACAAGTCACTAGTCTCCACGAAACTAGCAAACATTTCCTCTTGACTAAATGATGCGTATGCAATCAACCAACAAATGCACTTAAGACCGTTCTCGCATTTTAATCCCATGCACTCTCAAATAATTCATCACATAAGAATTATAGCATGATTTCACACTCACACATCATATCAAAGCATTCATACTTCCAACATCATCATATTTATCAAGCAATGCACACATATTTACAATATGTTATCATGCATTCTTCACATACAGTCGCATACAATTATTATGCATTCACAATTCAATACCATCACCATATTATTCAAGAAATGCACATATATTCACAATATTGCACAACCTAGGATTCACGCCATACGGCTACCCACAACACATATATAACAACACAGAATTACTCATTTCAGATCAAGATTGAACACAATCGAACCAACAATCAACATTGGATGAAATCACAAAGAAATGAGAATGTTGTCACGCTCGCTGGCTTGCTCGCCTAGCGAGTCCCTAGCGAACACTCGCTACCTGTTCGCCTAGCGAACAAGCTCGCGAAGGCAAACAGAAGCTACTGTAAGGCTTCTCTACCTACTCGTTGCAGCGAGGTCCTAGCGAATCCTTCGCCACCTCACTTGCTACCAGCGAACAAGATCAAATACATTCTGTCCAAGTCTGGGACCACTCGCTAGATTGCTCGCTTAGCGAGTTGCTAGCAAACACTCGCGTCCTGCTCGCCTAGCGAATATGCTAGCGAACGTCTGCGATGTTCAAAACCTTCACTGTCCAAAACCCCCAAAATCACCCGATTCAATTCCAACGAGTTCCAGTACTCTTAGTCTAACAATCCTCGACTAATCTACACCACTTATTTTGGATTCCAACCGTTAAAACCTTGATTCTACCGATTAAACTCATTGATGCCCTAGAGTGGAAAATGTAGAAAAATACCCAACACTCAAACCAATCATACATAATCATAAACATTGATAAAATAACAGCATTTCACACCCTTACCTTGATTGAATCTAAAGCTTGGAGTTGTTCTTGATGATTCCAAGCTTTCCTCCTTTTCCTTCTCTTTTCTCTTCTTCTCCCTTCTTTCTCTTCTCTTTCTCTTATGTTTCTATCTTTTCCTTTTCTTTCCACTTTTCCTTATACTTTTTCCATTCTATTTCTTTTCATTATATTTCTCCTCTCAAATATCTACCAATAATTCCAATAATTAAAATCATCCAAATAAATCAATTAATTAATATGAATAATTAATCAATAGAAATTGGGCTGTTACAACCCTCCCCCACTTTAGGAATTTTCGTCCTCGAAGATGTTACCTGATTCAAACAACTCTGGATAAGACTCCATCATCTGACTCTCAAGTTCCCAAGTCACATTTCCACCAGCCGGTCCTCCCCAAGCGACCTTCACCAAAGCAATCTCTTTGCCTCGAAGTTGCTTCAACTCCCGATCCTCTATCCGCGTAGGTGATGTCTCCACAGTCAGGTTATCTCTCACCTGCACATCATCTACTTGGACTACATGAGACGATTCGCAATGTATTTCCTCAACTGAGATACATGGAACACGTCATGGAGATTAGCAAGCGATGGTGGTAAAGCAACACGATAGGCTACCTCTCCTATCTTCTGCAAAATCTAATAAGGACCAATAAAACATGGCGTCAACATACGCGACTTCAATGCCCTACCAACACCAGTCATCGAAGTGACTCGAAGAAACACATGATCCCCCTCCTGAAATTCAAGTGTTTTCCTCCACTTGTCATGATAACTCTTTTGACGACTCTGAGAAATCTTCATCTTCTCTTGAATCATCTTAATCTTATCGGTAGTCTGCTAGACTATCTCGGGTCCAACCACCGAACTCTCTCCAGATTCATAGCAACACAATGGCGTCCTACATCTCCTACTATACAATGCTTCAAACGGTGCCATACCAATACTCGAATGAAAACTGTTGTTGTAAGTAAATTCAATCAAAGGTAAGTAGATATCCCAAGCTCCTCCCTTCTCCAACACACAAGCTCTCAAGAGATCCTCAAGTGATTGAATCGTTCTCTCAGTCTGACCATCAGTCTGTGGATGATAAGCTGAACTCAAACGCAACTTCGTACCCAAAGCACATTGCAAACTCTCCCAAAATCTCGAAGTAAACCTCAGATATCTATCTGACACAATGCTAGACAGAATACCATGCAAACTGACAATGTACAGCTTTGCTAATCTCTCCAACGGGTAATCCATTCGCATAGGAATAAAGTGAGCAGATTTGGTCAGTCTATCCACAATAACCCAAATAGCTTCAAAGTTACTCGGCATCCTCGGTAAACCAGATACAAAATCCATAGAAATGCTATCCCATTTCCATTCAGGAATAAACAACGGTTGCATCAAACCCGACGGTTTCTGATGCTCAATCTTTGACTTCTGACAAGTCAAACAAGAATACACAAACTCAGCAATATCCTTCTTCATACGAGGCCACCAAAACACTTTCCTCAAATCTTGATACATCTTAGTAGCACCCGGATGAATACTCAATCCACTACGATGCCCTTCTTCAAGAATACTCTTCTTCAGCTCAACAACATCAGGAACACAAACTCTATCACGACATCTCATGATACCATTTTCATCAATCCGAAAATCACCACCTTGACCTTGATTGATCAAAGTCAACCGATCAACTAAACTCAAATCAGATTTCTATCCTTTTCGAATCTCGTCAAGAATACCACTAGTAAGATTTAACATACCAAGCTTAAATCCGTAAGAAGCCTTCTCACACACCAAACTCAAATCACGAAATTTCTCAATCAATTCCAACTCTTTTACCATCATCATCGACATATGCAACGATTTCCTACTCAATGCATCAGCCACCACATTCGCTTTACCCGGATGGTAATTCAAACCAAAATCATAATCCTTCAGAAGTTCTAACCATCTCATCTGCCTTACATTCAATTCTTTCTGATCGAAGAGATACTTCAAACTCTTATGATCACTAAATACCTCAAATCTCGAACCAAACAAATAATGCCTCCAAAGCTTCAGCACAAATACAACGGCGGCCAACTCTAAGTCATGCGTCGGATAATTCTTCTCATTCACTTTGAGTTGCCTCGGAGCATAAGCTACAACTTGTTTATTTTGCATCAAAACACCTCCTAAACCCATCAAAGAAGCATCACAATACACAACAAACGGTTATGCCAGATTCGGCAAAATCAAAACAGGAGCGATTGTCAATCTTCTCTTAAGCTCTTGAAAACTCCCTTCACACTTTGCATTCCAAACAAAAGCTTAACCTTTCCTAGTCAATTGCGTCAATAGCAAAGATAACTTGGCAAGTCCTTTAATGAATTTCTGATAATAGCCTGTCAAACCAAGAAAACTTCTAATCTCAATAACTGATTTCGGAGTCTCCCATTGCGATACCGCTTCAACCTTCGACAGATCAACTGCAATACCTCTACTCGAAATCACATGACCAAGGAAAATCACTTCCTTCAACCAAAATTCACACTTAGAAAGCTTAGCATATAACTGCTTCTCTTTCAACACAGATAACACAATCCTCAGATGCTCGACATGTTCTTCTTCACTCCTCGAATAAATCAAAATATCATCAATGAACACCACCACAAACTTGTCCAAATAAGGACGGAAAATCTTGTTCATGTATTACATGAATACACCCGGTGCATTAGTCACACCAAATGGCATCACAGAATACTCATAATGTTCATACCTCGTTCTAAAAGCAGTCTTCTGAATATCCTCAGCCTTCACACGAATCTGATGATACCCAGACCTCAGATCTATCTTACTGAACACGCTTGCACCAACCAACTGATCCATCAAATTATCAATCCTCGTAAGTGGATACTTATTCTTGATAGTCACCTTGTTCAATTGTCTGTAGTCCATACAGAGTCTCATAGAACCTTATTTCTTCTTAACCAACGACACTGGTGCACCCCACGGTGACACACTCAGACGAATAAACCTTTTATCAAGTAAATCTTCAAGTTGACTCTTCAACTCTTTCACTTCCAATGTAGACATACGATATGGAGCCATCGATATCAGACTAGTTCCAGGAATTAAATCGATCACAAACTCCATTTCTCGTTCCGGCGGTAAATCTTTTATCTCATCAGGAAAAACTTCCAGAAAATCACGGACAATTGGTAAAGCATCTATTGCTACATCTTCACCAATACTCAAAGTTGCCATCAACAAAAATACCTTCGCACCATCTTGCACTGCTTCCTTCACTTGCTTAGCAGTTAAAAACAAGTCTCCTTCATCATCAGGTTCAGGAAAAATAACTGTTTTGTCAAAACATTTAATATAAACACAATTGAATTCCAACCAATTCATCCCAAGAATAACATCAAGTTGATCTAAGTGAAGACACACTAAATCAACCCCAAAGTCTTTACCAAAAATACTCAACGGACAATTCAAACACACATACGGGGTAGTTATCGAACCCATAGCAGGAGTATCAATAACCATACCTCCACTCATAACAAACAACTCAAGATTTAATCTCTTAACACAATCCAAAGAAATAAAAGAATGTGTAGCTCCAATATCAATTATAGTGATCAAAGGTATACCATTAATGAAGCACGTACCTCGGATCAATCGATCTTCACTAGCAGTCTATGATCCTGATAGAGCAAACACTTTCCCATTCCCTTGAGTATTTCTTGGCTTGTTACACTTGGTACTAATGTGCCCTTACTCACCACAGTTGTAGCAAGTCACATTCGCACCGCTTCTGCACTCTAGAGCTTTGTGGCCTGGCTTCCCACACTTGAAACATTTCTGCTCCACACTTTTGCACTCAGGAGCATGATGTCCTTCTTCACCGCATCTATAACATCTCACCGGAGTGGAAACTCCTCCCCCACTCGGCTTCTTGCCGTAACCAGATTTCTGTTTCCCCTTATCAGCAGGAGTCACATACGGATTCCCTCTAAATTGACCTTTTCCTTTCTTGTCATTTAAACTCTTATAATGACTAGACCGAGCTCTACTGTCTTCATCATAAATTCTACTCTTGTTCACCAACTCAGAAAATCGCCTAATTTCCTGATAACCAACGGCTTGCTTGATTTCAGGCCTCAAACCATTCGCAAACTTGAGACACTTGGATTGCTCAGCATTAGTAGTGTTGTAATGAGGAAAAAATTTAATCAATTCCTTAAACCTTGCCGCATACTCGGCTACAGTTGAGTTACCCTGCTTCAGCTCAAGGAATTCAATTTCCTTCTTACCACGCACACCTTCTGGAAAATACTTCTCCAGAAATGCCTCTCTAAAAACATCCCAAGTAACCACAATCTCATCCTCTTCAAACCTTTGGCGAGTATTACCCCACCACTCCTCAGCTTCCTCTTCAAGCATATGAGTGCAAAACTGCACCCTCTACGCATCAGAACAGTTCATAACTCGAGAGATCTTCTCAATTGCTTTCAGCCATACTTGTGCTTTGTCAGGTTCATAGGCTCCCTTAAATACTGGCGGATTGTTCCTTTGGAACCTTCCCGAAGCACGAAACTCATCATCAGCTTTATTTCCAACATTTACATTGGCTTGAGGATTCTGCCCAATCGCTCCAGCCAACCTCGTCAAAGCCTCAGCAATCGCTTCATCATTCCTACCGGCGACCATCGTTCTGAATTCCAACAACAGAACTCATAAGAACCAACAATATCGATAGTGTCATACACACAATCAAATATATATAGGGAATAAACACGTTAACAACTTGGCCAACTGACCGACCTACTCTGATACCACTTAATGTAACACCCCTTCTATACCCCCAAATAAACATATAAAACATTTATGCACGTATTCAAATTTTTATCTGAGTAATAGAAACATGATATAAAAGGAGCACGTCACACAATACGTGAAATTAAAACATACAACACATGCTCTATAAAAGATTTGTAACAATGGGGTAGCTTTCAACAGAGGAACTTACTCCTTACACCCACATCTCAATATTTAGAATTAAAAGCGGAGAATCTAAACATTGAAATCAATTAAAACATATAATCATATAAATACATATCATCCAGTTTAGGTCACCAAATCCTTCATGTTTACACAAACATTTGTCAGCATATACATATACATATGTATCACAAAAGAATGCTATACAATCCTAACTACCCGGTGCTACATATCAGAGCTTAATCGACCAAAAGAATGAAGTTATACTTCACAAAAGACCTTCAACAACCTAATCTGCAATGCCTCATAGAGCATTATAAAACAGCAGAAGGGTGAGAAATATTATCATAATAATCAATGCATATAATTATATATATATAAGCATAGAATACACATAATCCTCATTTCTCACCACCGTTCATTATCATCATCATATACATCACAATATATGTACAAACAAATATGGATAATCACCAAACATGGTTCATCATGCACATATCCATAATTCTCATCAATCCACATAACGTACACATATGCATACATTCACACAATATTTATCTCTATGCCATGTGACTCAATGCAACTCATGCCATGTGGTACCAACACTTGTTATCATTTTTCGGTTTTTACATTTAAACCGGGTCCATCCCCTAGACCGATAACAACAAAAGCCCGTTCTCTAAGCTTTCAAAACCACCCTTCTAGGTTTGGGACAAGTCACTAGTCTCCATGAAACTAGAAAGCATTGCCTCTTGACTAAATGATGCGTATGCAATCAACCAACAAATGCACTTAAGACCGTTCTCGCATCTTAATGTCATGCACTCTCAAATAATTCATCACATAAGAATTATAACATGATTGCACACTCACACATCATATCAAAGCATTCATACTTCCAACATCCTCATATTTATCAACCAATGTACACATATTCACAATATGTTATCATGCATTCTTCACATACAATCGCATACAATTATTATGCATTCACAATTCAATACCATCACCATATTATTCAAGCAATGCACACATATTCACAATATTGCACAACCTAGGATTCACGTCATACGGCTACCCATAACACATATATAATAGCACACAATTACTCATTTCAGATCAAGATTAAACACAATCGAACCAACAATCAACATTGGATGGAATCACAAAGAAATGAGAATGATGTCACGCTCGATGGCTTGCTCGCCTAGCGAGTCCCTAGCGAATACTCGCTACCTATTCGCCTAGCGAACAAGCTCGCGAAGGCAAACAGAAGCTACTGTAAGTAAGGCTTCGCTACCTACTCGCTGCAGCGAGGTCCTAGCGAATCCTTCTCTACCTCACTTGCTACCAGCGAACAAGATCAAATACATTATGTCCAAGTCTGGGACCACTCGCTAGATTGCTCGCTTAGCGAGTTGCTAGCGAACACTCGCGACCTGCTCGCCTAGCGAAGGTGCTAGCAAACGTCTGCGATGTTCAAAACCCTCACTGTCCAAAACTCCCAAAATCACCCGATTCAATTCCAACGAGTTCCAGTACTCTTAGTCTAACAATCCTCGACTAATCTACACCACTTATTCCGGATTCCAACCATTAAAACCTTTATTCTACTAATTAAACTCATTGATGCCCTAGAATGGAAAATGTAGAAAAATACCCAACACTCAAACCAATCATACATAATCACAAACATTGATAAAATAACAACATTTCACACTCTTACCTTGATTAAATCGAAAGCTAGGAGTTGTTCTTGATGATTCCAAGCTTTCCTCCTTTTCCTTCTCTTTTCTCTTCTTCTCCCTTCTTTCTCTTCTCTTTCTCTTATGTTTCTATCTTTTCCTTTTCTTTCCACTTTTCCTTATATTCTTTCCATTCTATTTCCTTTCATTATATTTCTCCTCTCAAATATCTACCAATAATTCCAATAATTAAAATCATCCAAATAAATCAATTAATTAATATGAATAGTTAATCAATAGAAATTGGGTTGTTACATTTGCCAAACACTATGAGTTCACTCCAAGCATGGCACCCTTTGCTGGACGAAGATATGGCCCTGTGTGGTTCCAAAGGCCATTTCTCAATCCCTATAAAAAGCTTGACAATGAGTCTGTTGCTATTTGGGAAGCCTTTTTAATTCCCCGATTCATTGTCAACAGGTTAAACTTGGGGAGAGGTATGACAACACTAACTGCATATCAACCCAACCTTGTCTCTCGACAGTTTGGGTTGGCCCAGAGCTTTCCCCGATGCTTATATGAAAAGAAGGGCCAAGTCATCCTACACACTGCCATCTTCGATAAAGAAGGGGTTGCCACCACATTCAACGACTGAAGTGATAGGAAAGGAGTCTTTTCTCCTGTATTTTTTTAGCCTTCTTTCTTATGCACTTCCTCATTCCACGACTGGTGGTCGAAGCACTATATTGAACATTCTCTTGATGTGGCTACCTTTTCTTCACTGCTTGACCAAGCTTTTCTTGATGTGTAGGACAAGACAAAGAAGAGTAAGTTCACTCATATCCAAGAAATCCAAGCTTTCCAAAAATACTTTGAAACTATCTATCGACCAGATGATATTAGTCGAACCATTCATGAGGTTGCTGTCACTTTAAAGAGAAAATTTCTGCAAAAATTGGATCAACTAAAAGTCCCTCCAAACGTTCCTCGTGAGAAACATTATGAGGCAGCTTTTGAACTTTTCCCTCAAAAGTTCCCTCGACTGCCTAACACTGATTTTGGAGTGGCATTTGCCCCTCCATTTCCATATTGGTTTGTTTGTGGTGAGCATCTAAAACTCCTTTGACAACAGTCTCGGCCAAAAACCCAACGAGTGGTTCCGACTAAACATACCTTAGACAGTTTCAAAGGAGACCTTCATATAGGAATTCAGGATGTTCGTGTCGACTCTGACATATATGAAGGTTTGAAGCCCTAAATTTATGGTTTTGTAACTAACCATTTAATTATTAACTTGTAATAAATTTTTGTCTTCAGTTGTGCCTAGAAAAACTCCTCAACCAGAGTTGCTGCTTCACAAAGTGGCAAGGAACCAGAAGGTAGACAGGTATATTTCATATCCCTTACCTATGTTCTCATCATGTGACTTTTTTCTTACATTTGGACTACCCTTTCCTCTTTTTAGATTGGTCGAAAACCTCCAACACCTTCCAAAAAAGGCAAAAAGGACGTTCTAGTCGTCGTTGTTTCAGATGCTGATTAATTTCCTGAGGAGCTTCTCACCAAAAAGAGAAAAAAAAACCCATGAAAGCATCTGAACCTGCTGGCCCACCTCCCTCGAAGGTGGCCAAAATTCTTGAAAAGACGCCCACTACAAGTGGTGTCAAAAAACAACCTCCCATGGTGGCCTCAAAAACAACTCCTGTTGACCATGAAAGTGGCAACTCAAGTCCAGGTGTTGTCCTTGCTCAGGTATGCACACCATCTTTTCATTACATCTTTTATCCAAATTTCTTAGTCTTATTTTCTTCACTTGTGTTGTTAGGCTGATACAGTTATCTCCCACCCTCAACAAGCTTCCGGCAGTTTCGCCACCCCACTCCTCAATAGCCAAGGTAAACCAACTTATCATCCCTCTTCTGATATTGGCTCTGACTTGAGTGAGGTTAATCAACATATTCCTCCTGCTACATAAAATATACATCCCCCTGTTCAAACCACCACCCAACATGCTCAGGCTAAAGGTTCCAATCTCGGGGATGATGAAGCTTCAAGTCCACCCCTTCTCAAACAAGCCAAAGCCATGGATACTGAAGAATTAGTTATTGAAAAGGAAAGTGGTCCTAAAGATCAACCACATAATGATAATCTTGGTCAACCTGTTCACGAGGAAACAAGTGAACTACACCCTGAGCCCGCTACTAACCAAGGTAACAGTCAACCAACCAATGACGAAGGTGAGGCCATTGAAAATGAAGAAGAAGAAGGAGAAGAGGAAGAAGAAAATGACGAAGAAGAGGAAGGAGAAAAGGACGAAGAAGAAGAAGAAGAAGAAGAAGACTAGGAAGGGACTGAACCTCACCAAACCTCTTCGCCTGTGGTTGAGAAAACTTCGGCTCTTATTCTAACTCCTGAAGATCCACTGGCGACACTCAAGTGGTCGAACCCTCGGGAATATACAAAACTGATCCTTGGGCAGAAGTATGGTTCTTCTTCTGGTTCTTTGGCTTCTTTTGGTCATCCAGCGTCAGATGACTTTGTCAGCCCAATTCTCCAGACCATCAAAAAGAAATTCTTCAGGGGAGACATCCACAAAATCTTGGCCTCTGACCCAACTGCACGTCTCCTTCTAAAGGACAACCTTCAGAAACTTGATCTCACAACTCTTAATCCAGAAATTTCTGGTTTTCTGATTGACTTGACTGTCGTGGTGAACGAAATGTCTGTAGAGATAAAACGGCTCCCCTCCATCCGGAAGACCATCGTAGATACAACAACTCGTGAGAGCCCAGCTTGGTGTGGTGCGCAAGAATTAGAGGTTAAAGTTGAAAATCTGGAGGCTGCTCAAAAGCAAAGACAAGAAGAAATAGTCTCCAACCAGAAGGACATCGAAGCCTGGAAGCAACAACTACATTCCAACGCTGAAAAAAGAAACCTTGAGTTACAAAATTTCGACGACACTAAAATGGCCAAAGAGCTAAAGTGTGCCATAGACCTTATTGATAAAGTCATTTTAAAATCAAAACCATTTTTCAATTAAAAACATTTATTAAAAATTAAAACCCAAATCTTTTTTTAAAAAAACTTAATAAAAATCAAATTTTATTTATTTTTTAGCTTAAAATCAAATCATTTTAAAGCTTAAAATTAAAACCATATTTTCAAAAAATCATAATTAAAAATTTTCAGAACTTAACAATTAAAACCATTTTCTTTTTTTAAAAAAAACTTAATTTAAGCTTAAATAAAAGACTAACTTAAAACCATTTTTTAAATCTTGAATTTAAAACATTAAGTGGAATTAGATTTCTTTTAATTTAAAAAAATTATTCCTAACATTTCAATTTCAGGTTCGAACTAAATTGTTGTCTAATTGCGGATTTGATCCGTAACTTGACCCCGTTTGTTTTTGTTTAATTATATGTCGTTGTACATTTACTAATTCCCCGTAATTTTCGCATTTCATTGTTGTTGGGTTGTAATTTATGCGAGGACATCGTCGCTTTTATTTCGTTATTATTCTTCATTTTTATGGTTGTAACTTATGCGAGTATATCGTCGTTGTACATTTCCTTTACCGTTTTTGCACTTTCCCGTATTTTCATATTGTCGTTCACTTATTTTGCATCATTTACCGTTATTTCCCTTCCGAAGGAATAGGTTTAGCCGTTTGACCGTCGTGTCAATAGTCCTTTACCTTTGACTTTTTTACCGCTCAAACCCTAATTGCATAGGCGTCCCCGTCGCGGACCAAATTACCTTTTACCCTAGCATTAGGTTAAGGAGTCGCCGCACTCCGTTTTAGGTTTCCCGCCGTGGAATACCTAGTTTTACCTTTTTTAATTCAACTCTTTACAACGTAGAGATTGGAGTCGCCGCACTCCACGTAAGCGATTCCTTAAGAATGCTTATTCCCTGTTGAAACCTTGACCACAGTCAAGAAGTTTCTAACCTCTCTTTCGAGGGAAACTACGACTACTCTGATTCCATCCCTTACCTAGGATACGTAGGCACAAGATGCGAATCTTGGCGAGTAAACTTAGGACTAACCCTTAGGTCTTTCTTTTCAGTTTTAACCCTTAGCATATACCCTCAAGCAAATAATTAAAGCCAAATAGTAGTATTAAACAAGAGGTTCATGTAGAGTACTACAGAAGTTTAGGGTGCTAATACCTTCCCTAAGCTTAACCAACCCCTTACCTAGATCTCTCCCCGCATTGTTTACGATGCAAAATAGGTTTTTCCTTTCTTCAACCTTTCCTTCATATAAATCAAATACCGGTTGTGAATTAAAGATTTGCGATTCAAGTTAATTAATAATTTGATATCTTATTCTCACCGCAACACCTAGAACTAGTTTATAGAAGGTGTATCACAAGATGTGTGTGTAGTCTTCAATGAAACATAAATAACGTTCAAGAAAACTAATAACGCCGGTAGAAATGCAAAGATCTCTGAAGAAGAGCCAGAATAAGAAGAGATTCATGTTGAGGTGGAGCATAGTGATGTTGAATTACATAACTCAGATGAAGTCGAAGAAGAAACACAAGTTGTTGATGAATATGCAGATATTGATAATGACTACTTTCTAGCAAGAGAAATATCGATAAGAGTCGTCAATCCACCTCAGAGACTTGGTTATGCAGATCTCGTCGTTTTGGCCTTAATCTCTGCAGGTGAGGTTCTTGATACGTAACCTAGAAAGTACAAGGAAGTTATGAGGAGTCAAAATAAGACTGAATGATTGAAAGCCACCAATAGTGAGATGAAATCTTCATGATAACCACACTTGGAAGTTGATCAAGAAACCTACAAAAGTCAGGTTAGTCAACTATAAGTGGACTTTCAAGGTTAAGGAAACAATCGAAAAAGTGATGTCGAAGATATTTAAGGCAAGGTTGGTTGCTAGGGAGTTCACTCAGAAATAAGAAGCTGACTTCAATGATGTGTTCTCGCCTATTGTAAAGCATAGATCCATTAGAATTTTATTAGACTTGGTGGCAAAGTTTGACCTAGAACTTGAGCATATGGATGTGAAGACCGCCTTCTTGTATGGTGATTTAGATGAAACACTCATAATAGGGAAACCTGAATGGTATTCAGAAAAGAGCAATGAGGATTATGCGTGCAAGATGAATAGATCATTATATGGCTTGAAGCAATCTAGTAGGAAATTGAATATGAGGTTTGATAGATTCATGGTACACATAGGTTTCATTGGCAATCAATTCTACCATTGTGTTTACTTCATATTTGGACCTGGGAGTTCACTTGTTACTTTGTTGCTTTATATGGATGATATCCTCATAGAAAGCAACAATGCCAAGGATGTAATGAATGTGGTGACTGAACTGGACAAAATGTTTGAAATGAAGGATCTGGGAGCTACCACCAAGATTCTTGGGATTGACATCTGAAGAGATAGAAAATAGTCGAGATTATGCTTATTTTTAGAGACATAGCTAAGGAAGATTCTCGACAAATTTGGTATGTCAAATTCAAAGTTTGTTGTAATACTAACAAATCCTCAATTCATGTTGAGTATGACTCAAAGTCTGAGTACTGAAGTCGAAATAGACTATATGAATAACATTATGTATGCTAGTATAATAGGTTCTTTGATGTATGTTATGGTTTGTACTAGGCTAGACATAACATATGCAGTGAGATTTGTAAGTAGGTATATGGCTAATCCAAGTAAGGCGCACTAGCAAGCATTGAGTTGGACTCTAAGGTACATAAATGGATATATGAGCAGAGTTATGATTTACGGTGGAGCCAAAGGTGATAGCAAAGTTGAAATCAAAGTATTTGTCGACTCTAATTTTGCAGGTTGTATGTATTCCAGAAAGCAACACTTCAGAAGGTTGTTGCCTTATCAACCACTGAGAATACATTTCCCTCACTAAATTTTTGAAAGAAGCATTGTGGCTTAAAGGATTTTCTATGAAGCTGAAACTTCAAGGTCAGACAATCACTGTTAAATGTGATATCCAAAGTGCCATACACCTGTGAAAAAATTCAGCCTATCATGAACGAAAACACATTGATGTTAGGTTGCATTTCATCAGAGAGATAATTGAGCATGGAGAAGTCCAAGTACTAAAGTTTTTGACTGATGATAATGTTGTTGATATGATCACCAAGACAATGCCAAGTTGCAAGTTCTTCCACTGTATGCAGCTAATAAATTTGCATAATGATAACTAGTTCGTTTCAGGGTTCAGAGTTTTGTTCCAAGGTGGGGATTTGTAGCTTATGGGTTATAATCTAGTGTTAGATTAAACTTTGTCAAAGTCGAAGAGCTTTTCTAGCTATCAAAATATGTTAGGTAGTTAGTATGTTGAAATGGGATAGTCTGTTAGCACATTTGTTTAATATGTTAGTTGAAAACTAGGGTTTTTCTTTTCTTATAAATAACATACTAGCCATAACTTCTCATTAACTCTAATTAAGGGAGAAAGCGGTATGGTTGATGTCGCGATGAAATTTGGATACCAAACTATTGATTAGTTTGAATCTTATATTCATTTTGCAACCGAACTTTGATTTGTCCAAAGGAAGGGATAAAGATTGAAATTCCCACAATGCAATGCAAATGCAAGCTAGATTGTTTAGGTTCGGGGGTTGGTTAAACTTAGGGAAGGTACTAGCATCCTAAGTTTCTGTAGTACTCTACAGGAACCTCTTGTTTTATGTTTGTTTACTGCTATGTGTTTATCTGCTTAAGGGATTAGAGACCCTAGTGGTTTATTTCTAAGTATACTCGATAAGATGTCGCATCTTATGCCTACATATCCTTACGGGAGTGGAATCAGAGTACTTGTAGTTCACCCTAAAGGGTTAGAGGAGCTCTTTGACTGTGGTCAAAGTTCCTACGGGTTTAGGGTAGTTGTTTTGATTGGGTTTAGGAGAAGAGACGAGTCCTCATTTTAAGGGAGAGATAACCACCACAAATGTAAAGGGGGTTTGTAGGAAATGGTCTTTGCATCGTCTTAAGAAAAGGTCTTACATACTCGGATGGTCGCCAAGTATGCCTTTATCGCTCTTAAGGCAAAGTCCCTACATGTTTGATTGTATTGTTGTGGGGGCAGAGATTATATCTCACTTAAGATGATTAACATCTATTCTCTATTGTGTTTGAAAAAGTTGTATTGTGTTGATTGTTTTGTTTATATGTTGTAGAAAAATAAAGACAAGGTCCTTCCTATAGGGTAGGTCCTAATCTAAGCAATCAACTTGAATGGAATCAAGGATCGTGGGGAAATGATGCATATGATGTGCAACTACACACAACGTTGAATTATGTGTAGGTTTTTCCTTTGGACGGAATGCGATGCATGAATAGTAAATATGATAATGATAAAGGGCAAATAAGTAAAACAATCACATACGCATGAAAGCGCTGAAGTGTGTGAGAGTGTATTGTGTTGTGAAGTGAGTGTGCACGAGTAAATTGGTTTTACGATGTTGATTTTAGTCGGTTTGATTGATTTCGGTTTGAAAGTTGATTTGAATTTGTTTTAGATGATGTTGAATTAGTTGAATTATCTATAAGAAAATAATGATTTGTATGAATTGATTTATAAGAAAAGAATTAGTTTGATTTAGGAGTTATATTCGATATGTGAAACTGATTTTAGTAAAAGTTGCATTTTGACTTATACCTATGAGAAGATATTTTTAATGGTTTAAGAAATGTTATTACTTTTGTGAGAGAAAAATAAAGACTTTTTTTTATTATAGTGAATAAATACTTTATTATTGAGTTGAAAAAAAAGGTAACTTAAATTAATTAGCAAAAGATTTTTTTAATATGAATTAAGAGGATTTTTTTTTAAAAAAAAGAGTTGTTTATTTTTACTTATTTTAGAAGCTATTTTGAAAATAAAAAGAAAATTAATTAACTAGAAAAAAAATTAATTCAAAGGATAAATATCTTATTTTGATAAAATGAGTTGATTAAGGTTAAATTAAATAAAAGAGGCTACTAATCATTTTTAAAACTGAATAGAAAAGATTGTTTTCAATTAAAGTATTTAAATAGGTGGTTAAACAATTAAATTAAAATGATTATGGCTTAAATAGGTTGATTAAAAGAAAAAAGGAAAAATGTTAATGGGAATTAAGGGTGATTAAACGGAGTTAGTGTGGTGTGTGAGTGATAATGGTGATAATTATACAATTACAAGGAAAAAACAAAATCCACGGAAGAGTAGGGGAACCCTAGTTCCCAAATCGAAACTGCCTCGCTCTCGATCGCTCCCTCTTTCTCCTTCAGTCTGTTGCGATCGATTCCTCTTCCTTCATCGAGTTTCGAATCTACAAACACACAACAAGAGCATCAATAATTTAAAATACGGAAAAGAAAGGGAGCGCTACCGGTGGTTCGCGGAGGAGTTGCTGAGAAACGATCCACGGTGAATGTTGACGGCGGAAGTTCGAGTTTGCGTTGGATCCACGATGAAGGGCGAGAGTGGCGATGTACTCTGAGGATAAGATAAGTTTTCTTCTCCTTTCGGTCTAGGGTTTCCAATTGTGAATTGTGGTTGTCCCCTTTCGATAGCTTTCTGTTCCTCTTTTTATAGGCTCTAATTTTGATTCCTTGATTGAATTTCCTTAATCACAATTGAATGCTGATTTCGATATTCCTATTTGGTACCAACTGATTTGAAAAGTTTCCTCTTTTATCCCAATTTCGCTTAATGCTCGTTAATGAATCCCCAATCCCTAATATGTGTATCAAATCCGTAATAATTCTGGATTGGATATTCTCTAAATCTTTTGTGGGATATTCCTGATTGTTTCTTCGTATTACTAGCCTTGAACGTCACTAATTTACCATGACATGAATCGTAACATTGTACAGGATTGCACTAGTTCATATAACAACATGTTGTTGTGAATTTTGACGCTAAAAGGAACTCTGCACTTATTTCAGGATTTACGTATGTGAAGGCAACTTGTTGAGGAGGCGTATGATACATACCAGGGAACTGCATGTGCGATGACAGAGCTGCAGCTGCGTTGAAGTTAGCGTGACCAGTGTGTGATGGCGTGAATCAAATACCAAAGGTTTCCAGGAGTAAGTTATGATAATACTGCTCTATACTTCAAGATTTCGCACTGTCACAAAGTCTTACCGCCGTTTTCCAATTGTGTAGTTTAAGAACCAATGCCTGGAAGATAGCGTTAATGCGAAGGTACTTCTACAGTTCATTGTCCGTCGTAGCGGCACCACAACAGCCCTCCGCTGAATGGTAACATTGAATTGCAATCTCTAACTGTCTTCTCTTTATGTGCAGTTGTCTAACTCTGTTTGGCGTTGATGACGACGTTCTAGGATTTGTAGATTTTGATGGTGGTGACTAGGAGCAACAACAACAGACCATGTAGCTGTATGACTTGAAATAACCTATGAGATTGGGGTTTGTGTATTATCGCCGGAAGAACATGCCATTGGCTCGTGTCGCTTCGACGAAGAGTTGGTAGACCCAGAATGTAGCCTCTTGCTGCAATTAGCACTTATTAGAAGGATGGTTTGTGCACAGAAATTCCTTTTCTCATGTTGTTCTTGTGATGCTGAGGACTTTAGAAATGGGCCACAGGATGTTGAAACCTGCTTTGAGCCATGAACACCTTTCTGCCTTGCTCAAACAACTTCAATCTATTTATTCAAATCATCCTCTCTTACTAATATCTTGTTCTACTGGTGATTGCTTGCAGGAGTTGATGAGAGGGCGTTATCAGTGGACATGATGTACACTTTGAACAACAAACGGTACATAACACGATTAGCTGGAGGTTCCAATATTGTTGGTAGCGTCGTTCTCGTCAAAATTGGAATCTTGACTTCCTTTGGGTGAGTTTTTCCTTCAGGTTTCCCGTTTCTTCGCCCTGTTGCAAAGTTTTTTTATCATAGCTCACTTTAGACAGCAATGTCGGATGGATAAGGTTTTAAATGTGGCAGCTGCGGTCTTAGAATCCTTGTCCTGACTTATTTCTTTAATGGTGTTTGGATTACCAGTTTTGTTTGCAGGTGCTGTTGTTTTGTAGCAGGCTCCTGGATTGTCGTGCCGACCATGATCTTTGAATGGTGAGGCGTCAACGTGTGGTCACGGCACAACAATATATATGGTCTGTCAAGTCAACGTTTAGAGATTGAGGAAATGGAGCTGGTGTTCTGAATTTCTTCCTGCATATTGGATATTCGCGTTGCGGTTCCGGTGGCTACTCATCAACACCTTCTTTACTCTACGCACAGGCTATGGCAGGTTTAGGCAATGCTATACATGTTACGAGCTTCTGCCGTGATCTCCGCAAATTAGAGGCTTGCACAGAAACCTCTTTAGAGACTTTTTTTTTAACTCAGTTGTAAACAGGATGACTTTTATGACCAACTCCCTCGTGAAATGAAACTCCAAATGGATCATAGGGGCTTGAGCCATAGAAATAAATTGAACTCTTGAATTAGTTGCTTTGCTGCTAGTTTTGTACACCTTGCTATAATTCCTTTTAATGGTTTGGAGGTTTAGCAATAGGAGTTTGAAAATGGAGACCTTACTTTGCATTCTGAAGGATGTTGAAAATCTTCTTCCAACTGAACCTTTAGGATTTGTTTTGTAAAATTGGACTAAAACTTCATTTGAGTAGTCTTGGATTTTGTACCCCCTTGGATGAAGTTTTTACTTAAATAAATCCTCTTGAATTAGGATGAGATTTGGTATTAAACTTGAATTTTTGTTTCGAACAAAGATGGAGCTCAAATAAATCACTCTTGAGTTTCAAAATGGTTGAACAAAATTGATCCAGCATACGATTTGCCCCGGATACCTTGGACTTAATAGATGTTAAAACCTGGAATCTCTTTAAATCCGTTAATTGAATTTGCGCTTCGAAACAAGGAAGTTATCTTGTGTAGGCCAGCTTTAAAACAAATAATCTGATGTAGTAACATTCTCATTTTGTCATCCTTTGACAATATTAATTAACCCACCGACACGCATGAATATACGCCCACACTTAATTTCCGAGTATAACATATCATGAGGAATCCATCTCACTAATGTCAAGCTAAAGTAGATTGAGCCCTCATATATTAAGCCTGAATTCTTGAACGGCGAACTTTAAACCCAATGTACTAGTCACATCCCTGGGAAGCTTTTGATGTAAGCATCAATACCTAGAAGTTACTGCACCTTAAGATTGGTTAGCCATAATAAGCACGCGTACAAAAAATAAAATAAAACAAGCAAGAAGAGACAAGGAGACGGGGTCTTATGGTCAAAAATTAGGGTGCAACAGATGCCCCTATTTAAGTTACTCCTATTCGGAGATATGGAGATCGAAATCTCCGTCTCGACGAGATAGGAGGGACTTAAATACAAACATTGTACGAATTTTTGGCCATAAGAATCCACCGAATGCGAATGATATGCAATGATATGTGTTGCACCCTAAAATTTGCTCAACCTTATTCCTTGGATTTATGTTTCATTATCATTAGCATTTGCATATAGAGTCATGTACATAGACTAACCATCTGCATAGCATAAGCATAGCAAGTCATTCAACAGGGGACCAATTGTTATTATCATCTCTAGAGGCCTAGCAAGAGGTTATTATCCTAATTCCATCCTACTCAAGTCATCAGGAAAGAATTTGAAAGCAAAGAGTTCAGCAGATCAAGCCTTGAGTCCATCTCCTAGCTGAGGGTATCTGAGGATCAACAAGAGGGTTGTGAGCTGTGGAGTGAAGGTATGGAGAGCATCTAGACATCTTGAGAGACTTATAAAGTCATTTGGAGAAGAAAACAAGTCATTGATGAAAGCACAAGAGCTATAGTTGAAGACAGTCAACTAGGGTTTCATCTGGGTCAACCCTAGGTCAACCCTAGGTCAATTGACTGACTTAAAAGGGCATTCAAGGCTATGGGAGAGATGTGGGGATCAATATTGGACATGGAGAATAAAGATATGGAGGTATGACAAGGAGAATTCAAGAGAAATCAAGGAGAAGAGGAGTTACTAAATTAGGGTTTCTCTGTAAAATCCCCTAGTTTAGGTCAAATTTCCAAGCAAGATAAGTCAAAATGCTAGCTTCAAATGGCTTCTTGGCCAACATGAAAATTGTAGAGGATCTCAAGACCTTTAATTTGAGTGGTGGAAGACCTCAAGGAGATTTATGGAACTCAAGTTATGGTCCTTACAAGTTACAGGTCATCTGAGGTGTCTGAATTTTTGTCTGTGAAAGTGACTTGACTTCCAAGCTAGTTTTACCCCTCAAGGAGATTTCAAATGAATTCTTGGTCAACATAAGAATTGTTCCTCATTGTCTTAGCTTTCTAGAATGGTATGGCATGCCTTCATATGATGTGGAGAGCTCAACTTATGGTCTTGACAAGCAAAGGGTATTTTGGGCATTTGTGAATTACAGGTCATTTTAACCTATACCCAAAACTCATACAAGGAGGCCTCAAATGGAAAAACTTACAACATCAAACTTGCTCCAAATGGGATTTTAAGTCTAGAAAGAAGGTCACAAGTTATTGGAGAAGCTCATAGCATGGAGTTGCATGATAGGTCAAAATATGAACTAAAAAGGCTTATAAAGTGAATAATTTCAAGTTGGAAAATGGTTTGGGAGATTTACAAGTCCAAATGGAGACTTCCAATATATGATTTTGAATGGAAAAACAATTCTAAGAACAATGGTTCACCCACTTTTTTGAGTTTAGAAGGAAAAAATGAAGTTATCCATGGTTGCTTATCATTTAAGAAACATAATCAAAAATGAGCCAAAGTTTGAAAACAAGGGAATGTGCAAGATGGATCTAGAATGTTCATTTGGGGTCTATATATTCATGAAAGGAGAATTTGGCAAGGGTTGGCCTCATTTGCACCAAGAATTCCACAAAATTTCTCATACTTTTTCATAAGAGTTTCATTACAATTCTCTCAAAACCTTCACCAACTTTCATCAAAATCAACTCAATCTGACTCCATCATCATCATAGATCATAATTGAAGCAAAGTTTTGGTGTGAATCATCCATTTTCGAGCACTTTTTCTCAAGAGCATCAAGATTGAAGTTGCAAGTGGATAGCATAATTCTGGCCAAATCTCATCCAAAGCTTGCATACAGAATCACATACATCAAGGATTGATCAAGATCCAGCACTTAGAAGCTTCAAATCATCAATCTCCATAGCTGTTTGCAAGATTTTGCACAAGGTAAGTTTTCATTCAAACTGCTTGATCCAGTTGGTTAGGCATGATTTTGTTAGTGTAGAATTGATCTAGGTGGTTAGGAGATTAAGTTAGATGAATTTAGAGAGGTTTGGTGATGGTTAGTGACAGGTGCCATGAACTGTTAGTGTTCATATCTCTTAGATTAGTGTGTTATAATCGTGGCTTGATAACATGTGTTGATCTCCATTAGGTGTAGTTCAATTTAGGCTAAGTTTGGGGAAGATTGGTGATGATGCATATCAGTGCATTTCAATGGAGGCCGAGTGTGGATCCAATCGAATTTGTTGATGTGGTGAATTTCAAAGCGAATTGATGCCCTAAGCTTGTAGAGGGAGAGATTTGGAGCAGATTTCATGTTTATATCGTGTGGATTGGTTGCCTGTAGAGTGAGAGCAGAGAGGAAGAAAGTTGCTCGTGCATGGGAGCTTTCATGGCATCCAAACCCTAGCTTGCAGAACCAAGGAGGAAGACGAAATCTGAGCCCTTCGTTTGGAGTTAGACCCTTGACTGTGGGAGCGATCCAAAGGCTGAGATTTAAGCTGAGTTTTGGAGGGAGAAGCGCTGGCCAAAACGCACCGTTTCATTAATTGAAACGGGCGGGCCTGAGTTGGTTGTTGCTATCCCCACCCCCAATGTGTTAGGCCCAAACCATTTCTAACGTGTTTTCACTGCTATTCTTACCCCCAGCGTCTTTTATTTGTTTTTTAATTCTGAATGTGTATTGGGCCCTAGTGCAAACGCTATTTGCACCCCCCTGTCTGAGGGCCCATCCAGATATCAACTGGGGCGAGTTACTTTTCATACCCCCTTCCCTCATTTTAATTCATTTTATTTCTTATTTCATTTTAATTTTTACTAATCTTTGAAAATTCATAAATAATTCATAAAAAATGCTTTTTAATTCATTCTTTTTACCATGTTTTCATTAAAATGTCTAGAATATTATAGGAAAATAAATTTTCATTTTTAGTTTTATTTCATATTTTTTACATATTTTCTAAATAAATGTCATAATAAATAGTTACATTTCATGCATTATTTTTATGATTTTTGTTCTCTCACATGCTTTGATATTTTTTGATCATTCTTTTCATATTGTTTAGATGAGATGTTAAGCTTGTAGGAATATTTTAGTTCCCATTTTTAGGAGTTAGTTTTAGGTGATTAATAAATGCTTGAATATCATGAACAAAACTAGGGTTTTAGGTGACAACTTAGGAAGTTCAATTTTCTCCCTTAGGACTTAGGGTTTGAATAGATTAGTTATGGGACTATAGGGGCTATGGGTAGTTATTAGATCCCTTAGAGAAAAGTTAGGATTCCCCTACTGCTATTATTGCTGGCTGTATATCTGCTGTCTGGTGTGGTGTGCCCTCTGGGGTTTATTGATTGTTTGTATGGGTATTGGGTTTGTCTGGGGCCCTGGGGAAGCTGAAGATTTGTGGAGATGAAGCCATTGAAGATTCAAATGCTGAAGATCAACTGTCAGAGTTGAGGAGGAGTTTCCTGCTATCAGATGCTGAGGAGATTAGGGTTTAGGAGCTAGGCAGAGCTTTAGATTAGAAATCTTGTTTCTCAAACATGGATTGCCTTGTCTGCATCCATTCTTCTCTGTGATTCAGAGTCTCTCTAAGATACTCACCCCCTTCCTTTGGAAGGCTTGGTGATGGTGTCTATGAGATAGAACTCTTGAGAGAAAATGTCTCCTGTGTTAGAAGCAGTTTGTTCACCACCTTTGGTAGTCAGCTGACTGCTTAACACCCAATTCACTCTTGTGACTAATCCCTCATCCTGGAGGTTTGAGCATGAAGAAAAGCCATTGCAGATGGAAGACTGATGATCAAAGCCCTTGCCTGAAGGTCATGAAGATGGAGATTGATGCTTGTTGAAGCCTGTAGCTGATTGGAGATTACTTGAAGCCAGTTGTTGACTCAGAGCTGCTGATGCTGTTTGTTTTATTGCTGTATTTCATTTCTTGATGTATTGATTGGTTTTCCTGACTGTATTGTTTGCTGTCTACCCTGTTGGGTTGAAAGTGAAGCCTGTTCACTTTCGCCTATTGTTTTCTAGGTTCGAGGTTGAGTGGGACTCCCTTGCCTCGCTTGTATTGCTGCATCCATGCATTTTACTGTTTTATTGTATATATCTGTTATTGTTTCCGTTTCTGCCTATCCCTTAGGATCTCTGTTTCTCTCTGTGCAAGAGAGGAGCATGATAGACACTAGGTCTTAACCCATGCATGATAACATTAGGATAGCTTGTTTCCCTTCGCAACCGTAGGTTAGAGTTCTGTCTCTTTCTTTCTCAAAACAAACAGAAAAACACATAAAGATTTCAAACACAATAAAAGACACTTCTTCCGTAAAAGAACGTGAACTCATCAAGACGTCATCTTTGTCCTCTTGGACTGTTAATCAGAAAAACCTTTTCAGAAGGAATAAAATCAACCAAGGCAAGCTTGTGTCGTACGTGGCCCGAACTACGTTTGCTCTGATCTTTCATGCTGTATGAAAGTACGTAGGCATAGGATGCGATATCCTAGCGAGCAACCTTCCCCTCCTTTCCCGTAGGTAGGCGAACTACGTTGACTCTGATTTCTCGTTCCAGACGGGAATACGTAGGCATAAAGTGCGATACTTTGCCGAGTCATTTCATTTTTATTTTCATTTTATTTTCTTTTAACCCCTGACCCTTAGTTTAGATAGAATAACAATCCATACCCGAAAACAAGCGTGGATCCCGTCGAGTACGACGGACGTGAGGGGTGCTAATACCTTCCCCTTGCGTAACCGACTCCCGAATCCAGGTTTTGGTTGCGACGACCATACCTTTCCCGTGTTGTGCGAGGTTTACTCTGAGCGTTTCCTTTCCCTCCCGTGGGATAAATAACGCACGGTGGCGACTCTTCTGTTCAGCCGGCGCCGATTTTCGCAGTAGCGACAGCTGGCGACTCTGCTGGGGAGTGGTGATACAACTTGTCCCCTGGCTGCTAAGGACTGCGATGGTTCTTATGCATTTGGGATCCAACGTCCCTTGAGAGAGTCAATCCTAACGCTTGTTTTCCCGTCGAGGATTTTGTATGGAGTTATTGTATATTTCTAACCCTGTATTTTTCAGCTTTATATATACTGTTTATTATTGCTGTATCTGGGGTGTGACGGGTGTTCTGATATTGAGAGATAAGCCGGACCTGGGCTTGAGTGCACCTAGAATTAGAGTAGAAATTAGTGGGCGCCCGCTTGCTTTGCTTGCTTTGGTGTCCCATGAAATCTACACTCAGACGAGGTTCCTCTGGTTGGCCTCCTGCCCCTTCCTTTGGTTGGCGTGGGTTGCTGGTTAGTTGGATTGTCGACTCTGGGGACCGATCATTTGGAAGTTGGCTGAGTGAGGCCTCTTCAGGAATTGATGATGCCACTCCTTCTGGGAATCGTATCATCAACCCTGAAAGTCTGTGACGCCGACGACCGCATAGGATGCCGTACCTTGTGCCAGTTATAGGGCCACCCACCTGTGAGGGGATTCAGGGTTATGCAGGTAACTAGACCTCCAGATTACCGGTTATTTCTTGATCAGAGATCCGGGTTATTTATGGAGATGTATTATGAGGTCTGCCAGAGACCATGTGGAGATTTGTTCTGAGGTCTGTCAGAGACCATTTGGAGATGTATTATGAGGTCTGCCAGAGACCATGTGGAGATTTGTTCTGAGGTCTGTCAGAGACCATTTGGAGATGTGTTATGAGGTCTGTCAGAGACCATTTGGAGATGTGTTATGAGGTCTGTCAGAGACCATTTGGAGATGTGTTATGAGGTCTGTCAGAGACCAACTATGGATGTGATTTGAGGTCTGTCAGAGACCAGTGTTGGAGTTTTATTTTAGGTCTATCTGAGACCAGGGTTGATGACTTCTGGATGGTCTATCTGAGACCTTTCTTGATTGGGTTTAGGCTATTCAGCTGCAGCTTTGGTCCCTGTTGAATGTTACTTGCATTGCATCCCTGCATATACATTATCATTTGCATTTCGCTAACGTGTGTCTGTGCTGCAGGTGCATTTGCATTTCCCTAGTTCTAGTGCCCAGACTTCTGAGTGTTTGATCATGACTAGCCTAAGGAGGACGGTTGCTTACAAATTGCCTACGCCTGATATTGTTCCTTTACTGGGATTGATCTCTCTTGCTGATGAGGGCGTTCGTAGGAGTTTTCGGATGAGCTATGGTAGATTACTGAGATTGGTGTGCAAACCTACAGAGGTAGAGTTAGATGGGCTGTATGCTTTGATGCAATTCTATGACCCTGCTTTGAGGTGTTTTACGTTCTCTGACTTTATTATGGGACCAACTCTGGAGGAATACGCTGAGTATGTTGAGCTGCCCGTGCAGAATCAGGTTCCATTCATCCATTATGATGCCAAACCCAAGCCGGAGGAATTGGCAAAAGCCTTGCATGTTGATGCTTCTGAACTTGTGACTACTGTTTCCCGTGGAGTTCCAGGCTTCTCATTTCAGTTCTTAGTTGGTAAAGCCCAAGAGTACGCCAAGAATGGGTGCTGGGTTGCTTTCAATGCTGTGTTGGCTTTGTGCATCTATGGCATAGTACTATTCCCCAATATACCGGATTTTGTGGACTTTGATGCTTTCTACTTGTTTGCCGCTGGTAATCCTGTGCCTACCTTACTCGGAGATCTCTACCACTCGCTGCATTACAAGAATGAGAAGGGAAGAGGGAAGAATGTTCATCTGTGTGTGCCCTTATTGAGTATGTGGTTTGAGAGTCACCTTCCTAAGAGAGGATCTGCTGCAGAGACTACAGTTCCAGTTGGTTGGCCAGAGCGTCTGATGAGGCTATCGTCGGAAGATATGGAGTGGTTTGATAGAGATCTGCTGGGATCTGAGCTCCTCTTCAGTTGTGCTGGTTACCCTAATGTGCCCTTGATAGGAAGAAAAGGGTGCATCAATTACAACCCTTCTCTATTCATTCGCCAGTTCGGATATGCGCTGAAGAATCCACCTCAGGAGGAAGAAGTACAGGAATCTCTGTACTTCACCGGTGACGTGAAGGGGGAGTTATTAGCCAAGTTGCGACATGCTTGGACGCGTATTAACCGCAAAGGGAAGCCGTTGTTAGGAAAGAATGACTGTCAGGCCTATGCACCTTATAGAGCTTGGATTCAGGAGAGGGCTAGTCAGTTGAAGATGCCGTTTCCAGAGGCACCAATTCTTGATCCTATTCCGGTAGAAGAGCCGACCACTGTTTCTAGGGAAGTCTATGAACAGGTTGTGAGGGAGAAAGAAGCCTTAATGAAGATTAACGAAGGGTTAGAGCAAGAGTTAGCCCAGGCACGCAGTGAGAAGAACAAGGCCGTATATGCTTTCCAACAACAGATTGAGCTGGTAAACAGGTTAGGAGCTGAGTTGACCGAGGAAAAGAAAAAGCGCGAACGTCTGGGGCAAGAGTTCAGAAGCTCCCATGACATGCTGGAAGCCAAAAAGAAGGCGCTCGACTCAGCACACCGAGAGATCTCCTCTTGCAATAAGACTTGGAATGCTACTCTCACCAATAACAAGAAGAGGGAAGATAAGCTGAAGCAGCAAATTTCCGACCTCGAGGAGAAGTTGAAGTCTAGCATCAAGAAGTGCGAGGAGGAAGTGATGAACCGGTATAGTGTCCAGCATGCACTGAACAAGGCAATCAAATCCAGAGATGAAGCAGTGTCCCAGAAGCGAAAGTTAGAAGATTGCTTCGGAGAAGCAACATGGGAAGAAACTGCTGAAGATGTACGCCGTGTCCTTAAGAAGAGAAACCAGCTTGTTGAAGGGCTGCTTGACCGACCAAGCCATCCGGAGACCAAGAAGTTGATAGAGGAGTACCAGACTTTTGGGAGGATCTGATCATTCCATTATTTGTATGCTTTATTTGCATAGTGCTGACCATCACCAGGATTGTTGGTTGAGGTCATGCCATCTTTGTACTCTCAGTGATATTGTACCCTGGGCTTATTGATTCTCTCTGCTATATACGAGGCTTTCTATGATTCAGCTCCGATATTCTTATTGTCAACACTGTCATTGCACCGGCACCTTCGCACTAGAACTGGGGGAATGAACTTCCCTAATGCACAGACACATTGCATTGCATTCATATTCATATTGCATAACAGGTAATCTTTGAATGGTGTCTTATCTCTTGCTCTGTATCAGGTACTTAACAGGATTCCAGATCAACATCCGCACCGCTATTCTACACGATCCAATTGTCGGAAAGTCATGGACCAGATTCAGAACGAGATGCAGGATGTACGCGAGAAGCTCGCCCTTTTCATGCAGACCATGGAAGCTATAGCAAAAGGGCAAGAGAATTTGCAGGCCATGGTCCAGCCTCTGTTGGCTCGCAACGCTGGTCATGGTAACGAAGATCATCAGTCTGTCCGGGTTGATACTGCTCAGGGAGACGGCACTCCCACGCCAGTGGCTCCGCCTGTCGTCAATATGACTGCTGCTAACGTCAACAACGCTACCGCTGCTGTGAATGGTAACGTCGGAGTTGGAAATGAAACTGCTGTCCATAACGCTGGGCTGGGTGATGTCAATGTAGGAGATAATCTCGGAGGCAATGGCTTTGTCAACGCTGGGTTCGGATTCAACGATCAGGGATTCGACAATACTGGCAAGTATGGCTTTAATGCTCAAGGCTTTGGGCAAGATGGTTATGGTATGGTCAATCAGGGCTACGGAGGTTTTGGAAACGGAAACGGTGCTGGTTTTATGGCTGGTGGTCCTGCTGGAGGTGTTCAAGGGTATGGCAACAGAGGCCGGGTTCCGGGGATGAATCAGGTCAGAGCTGGACGTAATAATGCGTACGATGGATACGGGGCTGGAAACGGTATGTGGCAAGAGGATCAGCAGGAAGACGCCTTCTCTGGAGGGGGTTTTGAAGGGCCGATGGATGATTCTCAAAAGATTAGAATGCTGGAAGAGCAAATGAAGGGAGTCCTAAATCAGAGTGCTGTAGGACTGGACATGGCAACTATGGGCTTGGTACCTGGGCTGAGGGTGCCAATCAAGTTCAAAGCGCCTGCGTTCGATAAGTACAAAGGAGATACATGTCCGAAAGTGCATGTACGAGCTTATTACAGAAAGATGTCTGCATACTCCACTGACGAAAGAATGCTCATGCATTTCTTTCAGGATAGTCTATCGGGTCCTTCCTTAGAGTGGTACATGGGGTTGGAGCCCACTGATATCAAGACTTGGAAGCAATTAGCGGAGGCGTTCGTAGCCCATTACAAATATAACAGTGACCTGGCACCCAATCGGGTCCAGTTGGCCGGGCTTTCGCAGAAGAAGGGGGAGAGTTTTAAAGAATACGCGCAAAGGTGGCGCGATATGGCTGCCAGGGTCCGTCCTCCTGTCGAAGATAAAGAAATGAACGATATGTTTGTCGGCACATTCACCGGGCTGTTTCATGATATGCTGTTTCATACTTCTCTGGCCAGTTTTTCAGATCTGATTCTGATGGGTGAAAAGATTGAGCGGAACATTAAGCAAGGAAAGTTCCAAGTTGACGAGTCAGCTGCATCTGGCAGCAATAGGAAAGCTTATGGTGGGCGCCGTCAGGGCGAAGCTAGTGCTGTATTTGGAGGCCGAGGCCGAGGCCGAGGCAGGGGAAGAAATCAATATCGTCAGCAGCAGCAAGTGTCGAGTGTGACTATTCCTTATCAACAGCAACCAATCCAGCAACAACAACAGGTTCAGCAGCAACCAATGCCACAGCAGCAGCAGCCTCAGCAGGGGGCACAGCAAGCTCAGAGAAAATTCCAGGGTGGTAAGCCGAGAAGGGTGTTCGAGAAGCCTCCCTCTAACTATGCTGATTTATTGCAGACCTTGTTGGGATTGAATCTGGTGGAGAAAAGAACCTTGGCACCGATAACGGGAGCTCCCCCGTTCGGCTATGATGCAAATAGGCGCTGCGAGTTTCATTCTGGGGCCCCGGGCCATGATATAGAAGGTTGTCACGCTTTTAAGCACGTTGTGCAGGATCTCTTGGACAACAAGTCTATCAACTTCGGAACGACCGGTGCGAATATAGTCCAGAAACCCATGCCTAATCATGGGGCGAATGCCGTGCTGACTGAGGAAGGTCTGAATCTGATTATGGATGTTGAGGATTTAAAGACGCCGCTGAGCGAAATAAAAAGCCGACTGTTGCAAGGAGGTGTTTACCCGGGATGTAATGAGTACTGCTTAGATTGTTGGGCCCTGTCTGGGGGGTGTGAGGATCTGAAGAAAGGCATCCAGGCCTTAATTGATGATGGTATATTGCAGTTTGATAGAACAGCAACTGATGAGCCTGCAGGGGCAGTAATGGATAATCAGAGTGATGTCGCCACAGTGACAATTCCTAGGAAGACGATCACTATTTCAGCACCGGCTCAGCGACCACCGATTACTATAACTAAAGCCGGGCCAATCCCGTATGAGAACACGAAAGCAGTCCCATGGTCATATGGGCTAGAGGTGTATTGTGACGGGATTAAAATCGATGTTAACAAGCGGTCAGCGGAGGTTGTGGATAATGTT
Source organism: Lathyrus sativus (assembly GCA_963859935.3). Taxonomy (NCBI): domain Eukaryota; kingdom Viridiplantae; phylum Streptophyta; class Magnoliopsida; order Fabales; family Fabaceae; genus Lathyrus; species Lathyrus sativus. Next base: position 568,927,201 of record OZ012738.1, on the reverse strand, counting down.
GTTGGCCCGGGAGGCATGACGAGGAGCGGCAGGATCTTTATATCTCCTGAAGTGGAAGCCGAAAGGCTAGCGAAAGGAAAGGGGAAAGCGGTGGAGAATGTTCCGATACAAGCAAATGAAAAAGAAGCAGCGTCGAAGGACGTAGAGGAATTCATGCGCTTAATTCGGAAAAGCGATTATAAAATTGTGGAGCATCTACAGCAGACACCGTCCAAAATATCTATCTTGTCATTGCTGTTGTGTTCGGAAGCTCACCGAAACGCTTTGCTGAAAGTCCTGGACACTTCTTTTGTACCACAGGATGTCTCCGTGAACCAGCTAGAAGGAGTATTGGCACATGTAAATGCGGGCCACAGTCTGGGCTTTACTGATTTCGACTTGACTCCGAAAGGAAGGGACCATAATATGGCATTGCATGTATCTGTTGAGTGCAGAGGGTCGACAATGTCGCACGTATTGGTTGACACCGGGTCGTCTTTGAACGTGCTGCCTAAGAAGGCTATGATGAAGCTGGATGTTCGAGGAATTTTGTGCACACCAAGTGATTTAGTAGTCAGAGCGTTTGACGGCACGCGGAGAACAGTCTTCGGATCGATTACATTGCCTCTGCAAGTGGGGCCGGAAGTGTTTGCAACGGAGTTTTATATCATGGATATACAGCCTGCGTACAGCTGCTTGCTGGGGAGACCTTGGATTCACGGGGCAGGGGCAGTTACGTCAACCCTGCATCAGAAGTTAAAGTATATGGTCGGAGACAGTGTAGTCACCGTGTGCGGAGAAGAAGACATCCTGGTCAGCCATCTTTCTTCGTTTAAATATGTGGAAGTCGACGGGGAGATCCACGAGACGCCATGCCAGGCATTCGAAGGTTTGCGCATAAAGGACAAGGGTCCCGGGCCAAGCAAAGTGCCAGAGATAGCCGTTTCTTCGTATAAAGAGGCTCAAGCGCTAGTGAAAGCAGGAGAAGCCAAAGGCTGGGGCAAAGTATTGGACATTCCGGTGAAGATGGACCGGTTCGGACTGGGGTACCGACCGTCGTCATCAACTCCTTCTGTGGGGGCCCCTCATTTCAGAAAGTCAATCACCATCTCTGCCAGTGGAGTATGCCATGAATCTGTCAATGCTGCTTCAGAGTCCGATGAAGGGGACAGCGACTGTGATATGGATGCCTGGATTCAGCCAAGCACGCCAGGACAAGGACTGTGCAACTGGTCCATTCAGGAGCTTGTTCCTGTGACTTTTAAACAGTAATGCTTTGCTTTATTAATTGTTGAATAATCTGATGTCTTGCCCGAGGCATCGGGATTTGCTTAGGGCTGCGTTGTTATAAACATTGCTTTGTTAATCATTAAATAAATGGCGTTTTTTCATGTGCAAATACTGTGATCCCTGTCTTTCTTGTTTTGTAGTTTTCAATAAAATGGCAATGTGGTTATTCGCTTTATACGCATTTTGAAGCACTTAACCCTTTCTTTTGCAGGATAACATTTTCAGATGACATCCTTGAACCACCTATGACTCGTCCCGACTTCGAGCACCCGGTATTCCAGACCGAAGAAGAGGTTGTCGAAGATAGCGACGTTCCTGAAGAACTGTCTTGGTTGGTGAAGCAAGAGGAAAGAGCCATTCTGCCTCACGACGAGGTTATCGAAATTATCAATTTGGGGTCGGAAGGGGTTGAGAAGAATATTCGTATCGGAGCCGCACTGCAGAGTGATATCAAGCGGAAACTGGTTGAAATGCTCCGAGAGTATAATGATGTATTCGCTTGGTCGTATCAAGATATGCCAGGGCTCGATACTGATATGGTTGTGCATCGTCTGCCACTGAAAGAAGACTGCCCGCCTGTCAAACAAAAACTTCGCAGAACTCGCCCAGATATGGCAATGAAGATCAAAGAGGAGGTTCAGAAACAGTGGGACGCTGGTTTCCTGGCTGTGACGAAGTATCCTTCATGGGTTGCTAACATCGTACCGGTGCCAAAGAAAGATGGCAAGGTTCGAATGTGCGTGGATTATAGAGATTTGAATAAAGCAAGCCCAAAAGACGATTTTCCACTTCCTCATATTGACGTGTTAGTTGATAATACCGCTCAATACTCTGTATTCTCCTTCATGGATGGCTTTTCAGGCTATAATCAGATTAAAATGGCGCCAGAGGATATGGAGAAGACTACTTTCATAACGCCTTGGGGAACATTTTGCTATAAAGTGATGCCCTTTGGTTTGAAAAATGCTGGGGCAACGTATCAGCGTGCGATGACAACTCTCTTTCATGATATGATGCATAAAGAGATTGAAGTTTATGTTGACGATATGATTGCCAAATCCCAGACGGAGGAAGAGCATCTGGTGAATCTGTTGAAGTTGTTTAAAAGGCTTAGGAAGTTCAGGCTGAGGCTGAACCCTAACAAATGCACCTTCGGGGTGAGATCGGGTAAGCTCCTGGGGTTCATAGTAAGCGAAAGAGGAATAGAGGTCGATCCTGCTAAAATAAAAGCGATTCAAGAAATGCCGACGCCTAAAACAGAGAAAGAGGTGCGCGGGTTTTTGGGGAGATTGAACTACATTGCTCGGTTCATATCTCACCTGACTGCTACGTGCGAACCATTATTCAAGTTGCTAAAGAAAGATCAAGCTGTAACGTGGAACGATAATTGTCAAAAGGCGTTCGACAAAATAAAGAAGTATCTGCAGGAGCCTCCTATTTTGATACCCCCGGTGGCAGGGAGACCCTTGATAATGTATTTGACGGTTCTTGAGGGAAGCATGGGTTGCGTTCTCGGTCAACACGACGAGACGGGGAGAAAAGAGCATGCGATCTACTATCTGAGTAAGAAATTTACGGACTGTGAATCTCGATACTCAATGCTGGAGAAAACTTGTTGCGCGCTAGCCTGGGCCGCCAAGCGTTTGAGGCAGTACATGCTGAATCATACAACCATGCTCATCTCGAAGATGGATCCAATCAAATATATATTCGAAAAGCAGGCGTTGTCAGGTAGAATTGCCAGGTGGCAGATGATCTTGACTGAATATGATATTCAATACGTCTCGCAAAAGGCAATAAAGGGGAGTGTGTTGTCTGAGTATCTGGCGGAGCAGCCTATTGAGGAATACCAATCAATGAGATTTGATTTTCCTGACGAGGATATCATGTATCTCAAGATGAAGGATTGCGAAGAGCCGTTGCCAGACGAAGGACCAGAGCCGGGGTCCAAATGGCAGATGATATTTGATGGAGCTGTGAATGCTTACGGTAGCGGAATCGGGGCAATTATCACTACGCCGCACGGGTCGCACATCCCGTTTACTGCCCGATTGACCTTTGCCGTTACCAACAATGAGGCCGAATACGAAGCTTGTATAATGGGGCTTGAAGAAGCCATTGATTTGCGAATCAAACATTTAGACGTATACGGAGACTCAGCTCTGGTAGTGAATCAGATCAAAGGGGAATGGGAGACACGGCAGCCCAATTTGATACATTATATGAATTATGCAAGGAGATTGTTGCCTTTCTTCGACAAAGTTGAATTGCATCACGTGCCACGGGCAGAAAATCAAATGGCTGACGCCCTTGCCACCTTGTCTTCCATGTACAAGGTCAATTTCTGGAACGAAGCTCCCCAAATCACTATCTCTCGGTTGGACAGGCCAGCTTATGTATTTGCTATTGATGAAGCGTCTGATGGCAAACCGTGGTATGTTGATATCCTTAATTTCCTGAAGAATAAAGAGTATCCGGCTGGGGCATCCAGTCAAGATCAGAAGACTCTCAGGAGATTAGCGGGTAATTTCTATTTGAACCCGGATGGCGTCTTGTACAGAAGGAACCACGACTTGGTGTTGTTGCGTTGTGTGGACGAGAAGGAGGCAAAGCTTCTCATGGAGGAAATTCACGAAGGTGCCTTTGGTACGCATGCTGGCGGGCATGCTATGACGAGAAAACTGCTGCGGGCAGGATACTTTTGGCTGACGATGGAAACTGATTGTTTCAAATTTGCAAGAAAGTGCCACAAGTGCCAAATTTATGCTGACAAAATACATGTGCCTCCGAGTCCTTTGAATGTGATGTCATCTCCATGGCCATTCTCGATGTGGGGAATCGATATGATTGGAAAGATTGAGCCGACGGCTTCTAACGGGCATCGGTTCATCCTCGTAGCAATCGATTATTTCACCAAATGGGTGGAAGCAGCGTCTTACGCAAATGTAACGAAGCAAGTGGTGGCTAGATTCATCAAGAGAGATATCATTTGCCGATACGGAATTCCCGAGCGGATAATCACGGATAATGGTTCTAATCTGAACAACAAAATGATGAAGGAGCTCTGTCAGAATTTCAAGATCGAACATCACAACTCCTCCCCTTACCGACCCAAGATGAGTGGCGCTGTCGAAGCAGCCAATAAGAATATCAAGAAGATCGTCCAGAAAATGGTGGTGACGTATAAGGATTGGCATGAAATGCTACCTTTCGCTTTGCACGGTTATCGTACGACGGTACGCACATCAACCGGGGCAACTCCGTTCTCGTTGGTATACGGAATGGAGGCGGTATTACCATTGGAGGTTGAGATCCCTTCTCTGAGGGTATTGCGAGACGTTCAGCTGGACGAGGCAGAATGGGTAACGAACAGATTGAACCAACTGAGTTTGATGGATGAGAAGAGGCTAGCTTCTCTGGCATACGGTCGTTTGTATCAAAGACGAATGAAGAAAGCGTACGACAAGAAGATACTTCCGCGAAGCTTTCAGACGGGCGACCTTGTGCTGAAAAGGATTCTCCCGCCGCAGGCAGATCACAGGGGCAAGTGGACCCCCAATTATGAAGGGCCATACGTTGTCAGTAAGGTCTTTTCAGGAGGAGCTTTATTGTTGTCCACCATGGACGGGGAAGACTTTGCATCACCTGTGAATTCGGACGCAGTTAAAAAATACTTTGCTTAAAATAGACCCGCTGGACAGAAAAAGAGAGTCCAGGCAAAAAATGGGGCATCCTGGCGAACCAAAAACAGAATGAAAGGTTCGGGCAAAAGTTAGGGATAAAATTGAAAAATGTACACCCGCGAAGTTGAAAACCTACACTGGGCGGCTTCGGCAAAAAAGGGTATCCCGGTGAACTGAAAACCCGTAAGGGGCGGTTCACGCAAAAGTTAGGGATGAGAAAAGCAAATGACTGCGGTCCGAATTTGATATTCAATGAGCATCTATGCGGGAGAATATATTTGAGAAGTCAGTTATCGGATACAACCTCTTCAGAAGTAGGGATACCGGGAAAGTATAAGAGTCGGACGAGTCATGGGAGGATCAATTCGTGGTGTTCATCTGCATCCAGTTGCCGACATGTGTACAAAATTTAATTTGTCAATATTTATGCTTCTTGCGAATATTTGCATACTTGTGTATCTGCTTTGCGTAGCTTCCTCTTTTCAGGAGTTACATCCCGTGTACAAAAACTCCGCCCATTCAGGGGCCCAATCAATGAAAATGTGTTATTCAGTACTTGATGCCTGTTCTTTACTGTTTTGCGCATGATAAAACGCCTAAGTTTATTGAAGCTAGCATGAGTATAACATTACTGGCCCTTGCCAACAATTGTTAAAGCTTTGAATTAACTGAGTGTAACGTCACTAACCTGAATCGATTTGGATTGCATAGGCTTGTCGTGTTTTGTTTGTGTTGTTGCAGGTTTCATAACTGTACGAGGAAGGTGATCAAAAGATTGCAATAGTGAAAGGCTTGATCCTCACGTAGGTCATGCATGTTCTTCCTGAAGAAGGATGGAATTCCCCAGCTAGCCGTAGCTTATCCAAAGGACGTGCTCCAGAGAAGTTACTCGTCCTCAGCAGAGTTTGGTGATTCCGGGATCGTAAGGCTGTATTCAGACAGGTTCATCTCCCCCCGCAGGGTCATGCACTCTCCCCCAGTGGAGTCAGTTAATTTTTCCAAGAGAACCCAGTCATCCCCAGCGGAGTTCTCTTTTCAGTAAATGTTCTTTCCTTCCAGTGGAATTCGAAGATCAAGACTCTCCCCAGCAGAGTTGATGGTGGGTCCTGTCATTTATTTTGTCAGAGATACTGGTGATATCGGTTCACGTTCCAGCAGAAAGTCCGATCGTGCTGTGCGCATCTGCTATTCCTCAGCAAAGTCATATTCCCCAGCAGGGGGTTACTTCAGCAAGACGTTTGGTTTGAGTTCCCAATTTCCCAGCAGGGTCGACTTCATCCTACCAGCATTTATTTTGCCGGAATAATTTTGTAGCATCAGGCTATCCCCGGCGAGTCGGCATTACCCTTCCAGCATTTATTTTGCTGAAACAGTTTTTGTATTCTAGTGGTTCAGGTGGAGAGAGCTCTTGCTCAAATGAACTACCAAACACTCAAGATCTCGACATGAGATGTTCAATGACAATGTCAGTTTCGGCGGTATTCCCCCACAGAGTTATCGTGATAAAACTCTCTTTGTCTCCAGCAGAGTCATTCATGCAAATGTATCTTATTTTCCCCAGCCAGAGTGGCCAGGATAAGAATCTCCTTATTCCCAAGCAAAGTTCGTTTGTCATCAACGAGTCGCATGAATCAGAATTTCGAAGTAGGTGTCCGATAGTTGGTTTTCAGACATCCCCAGTAGAGTTCATCTCGAAGTCGCTGTCACGTCAGTGCCGAGCAGTTTGTGGGTAAGGACCATTGAAGAATTAAGCCCTGACGTGAGCCGTTTATTCCTAGATTGATGGGATTTCTTCAGAAGTGGGCATCCTAACGTGGACAGGTCCATTTCCTCAGGTTGACGATGTGTGCTAGTCCTAACGTGGACAGATTTGATTTCTCGATATTGATCGGATGTGAAATCCTGACGTCGACAAAAGATTGGTTACTCTTCGTGTTGGTATCCTGACGTGGATCATTGTGTTTTCGGCAGATATCTTTATTCGTAATGGTGAAATGTGCGTCCTGACGTGGACAAGTTTGTAGTTCTTTGTGATGACAAGATACAAGAATCCTGACGTGGACAAATTTATCCTTCTTCGTGTTGTTGGCAAAGTGTAAGTCCTAACGCGGATATTTCCCCAGTGAGTCGAAGGTGTGAGTCCTTACGTGGACAAGTCTTATTTCCTCAGTGAGTCGAAGACGCCTGAGTCCTAACGTGGACAAATCAAGACGAGATCAGTGTCCTAACGCGGACGGATCAAAAAGATTATTATTCCTAATGTGGAAAGATGTAGTCCTTACGCGGACCTATCAACAGAAGTGATTCCTACCGTGGAAAGACGGAGATTCCTAACGCGGAAAAGAGGTAGTCCTTACGCGGACGTGTCAGAAGATAGTTTCCTTACGTAGAAATGACAGTATTCCTAACGTGGAAAGAAGAGAGTCCTTACGTGGACAGATTAAGACGGCATTCCTTACGTGGAAAAATGAGTCCTGACGCGGACAAATCAGAGAGAAGTTGGTATTCCTTACGTGGAAAAGTTTAGTCCTGACATGGACAGATCAAGGTTTGATTCCTAACGTGGAAAGATCAGAGTCCTTACGTGGACATATCAAGAGCATTCCTTATGTGGAAGAAAAATGGTTTCCTTATGTGGAAAGACGAGTTTATTCCTTACGTGGAAAGATTGAGTCCTCACGCGGACATATCAAGATTGATTCCTGACAGGGAAAGAAATGGATTATTCCTGACGTGGAAAGAGAGTTTAGTCCTGACGCGGACAGATCGAAGAAGATATTCCTAACGTGGAAGAAGGAAATTAGTCCTTACGTGGACAGATGCAAGAAAAGTTGAGTCCTGATGTGGACAAGTTCAGAAATAGTTGTATTCCTAACGTGGAAAGATCGGAGTCCTGACGCGGACATGTCAAGTGGTATTGGAGTCCTTACGTGGACAGATTGATGTAGTTCTCTTTACGCGGAAAGAAGATTGTTTCCTAACGTGGAAAGATAAAAGCGTTACTCCTAACGTGGACGATGTGATTCCTAACGTGGACAGGTGTTATTCCTAACGTGGAAGAGTTTTTCCTAACGTGGATGATTCAGTTATGTAAATGCAGACGAATTGTCCCCAGCGGAGTTGCCGAGATTTTTCTGAGTTAACAGCAGGTGGAGTCCTGACGTGGACAGGTTTTAGTTGAGATTTCTTTGTGTCGGCGACAGACAGAGTCCTAGCATGGACAAGCAAGCGATCTGTTATGACAGAATCCTCTTCAGAACGATGAAGACAATCCCCAGCACGGTCGCGCGAGATCAGTGGGTTACTCTAACAGTCAGATTCAGCTGATGAATGTCATTCCTCAAGCAAGAGCGCAGTTTATTTCTGCGGTTGGCAAATTTCTGGTTTTACTAGTATTCAACCGTCTCGTACCGCGAATGTCTGAAGGCTCCGGGCTCTTCATCCAATCGGGTCCAAGTCGCTTGAATAGGGGCAGCTGTTGCACCCTAAAATTTGCTCAACCTTATTCCTTGGATTTATGTTTCATTATCATTAGCATTTGCATATAGAGTCATGTACATAGACTAACCATCTGCATAGCATAAGCATAGCAAGTCATTCAACAGGGGACCAATTGTTATTATCATCTCTAGAGGCCTAGCAAGAGGTTATTATCCTAATTCCATCCTACTCAAGTCATCAGGAAAGAATTTGAAAGCAAAGAGTTCAGCAGATCAAGCCTTGAGTCCATCTCCTAGCTGAGGGTATCTGAGGATCAACAAGAGGGTTGTGAGCTGTGGAGTGAAGGTATGGAGAGCATCTAGACATCTTGAGAGACTTATAAAGTCATTTGGAGAAGAAAACAAGTCATTGATGAAAGCACAAGAGCTATAGTTGAAGACAGTCAACTAGGGTTTCATCTGGGTCAACCCTAGGTCAACCCTAGGTCAATTGACTGACTTAAAAGGGCATTCAAGGCTATGGGAGAGATGTGGGGATCAATATTGGACATGGAGAATAAAGATATGGAGGTATGACAAGGAGAATTCAAGAGAAATCAAGGAGAAGAGGAGTTACTAAATTAGGGTTTCTCTGTAAAATCCCCTAGTTTAGGTCAAATTTCCAAGCAAGATAAGTCAAAATGCTAGCTTCAAATGGCTTCTTGGCCAACATGAAAATTGTAGAGGATCTCAAGACCTTTAATTTGAGTGGTGGAAGACCTCAAGGAGATTTATGGAACTCAAGTTATGGTCCTTACAAGTTACAGGTCATCTGAGGTGTCTGAATTTTTGTCTGTGAAAGTGACTTGACTTCCAAGCTAGTTTTACCCCTCAAGGAGATTTCAAATGAATTCTTGGTCAACATAAGAATTGTTCCTCATTGTCTTAGCTTTCTAGAATGGTATGGCATGCCTTCATATGATGTGGAGAGCTCAACTTATGGTCTTGACAAGCAAAGGGTATTTTGGGCATTTGTGAATTACAGGTCATTTTAACCTATACCCAAAACTCATACAAGGAGGCCTCAAATGGAAAAACTTACAACATCAAACTTGCTCCAAATGGGATTTTAAGTCTAGAAAGAAGGTCACAAGTTATTGGAGAAGCTCATAGCATGGAGTTGCATGATAGGTCAAAATATGAACTAAAAAGGCTTATAAAGTGAATAATTTCAAGTTGGAAAATGGTTTGGGAGATTTACAAGTCCAAATGGAGACTTCCAATATATGATTTTGAATGGAAAAACAATTCTAAGAACAATGGTTCACCCACTTTTTTGAGTTTAGAAGGAAAAAATGAAGTTATCCATGGTTGCTTATCATTTAAGAAACATAATCAAAAATGAGCCAAAGTTTGAAAACAAGGGAATGTGCAAGATGGATCTAGAATGTTCATTTGGGGTCTATATATTCATGAAAGGAGAATTTGGCAAGGGTTGGCCTCATTTGCACCAAGAATTCCACAAAATTTCTCATACTTTTTCATAAGAGTTTCATTACAATTCTCTCAAAACCTTCACCAACTTTCATCAAAATCAACTCAATCTGACTCCATCATCATCATAGATCATAATTGAAGCAAAGTTTTGGTGTGAATCATCCATTTTCGAGCACTTTTTCTCAAGAGCATCAAGATTGAAGTTGCAAGTGGATAGCATAATTCTGGCCAAATCTCATCCAAAGCTTGCATACAGAATCACATACATCAAGGATTGATCAAGATCCAGCACTTAGAAGCTTCAAATCATCAATCTCCATAGCTGTTTGCAAGATTTTGCACAAGGTAAGTTTTCATTCAAACTGCTTGATCCAGTTGGTTAGGCATGATTTTGTTAGTGTAGAATTGATCTAGGTGGTTAGGAGATTAAGTTAGATGAATTTAGAGAGGTTTGGTGATGGTTAGTGACAGGTGCCATGAACTGTTAGTGTTCATATCTCTTAGATTAGTGTGTTATAATCGTGGCTTGATAGCATGTGTTGATCTCCATTAGGTGTAGTTCAATTTAGGCTAAGTTTGGGGAAGATTGGTGATGATGCATATCAGTGCATTTCAATGGAGGCCGAGTGTGGATCCAATCGAATTTGTTGATGTGGTGAATTTCAAAGCGAATTGATGCCCTAAGCTTGTAGAGGGAGAGATTTGGAGCAGATTTCATGTTTATATCGTGTGGATTGGTTGCCTGTAGAGTGAGAGCAGAGAGGAAGAAAGTTGCTCGTGCATGGGAGCTTTCATGGCATCCAAACCCTAGCTTGCAGAACCAAGGAGGAAGACGAAATCTGAGCCCTTCGTTTGGAGTTAGACCCTTGACTGTGGGAGCGATCCAAAGGCTGAGATTTAAGCTGAGTTTTGGAGGGAGAAGCGCTGGCCAAAACGCACCGTTTCATTAATTGAAACGGGCGGGCCTGAGTTGGTTGTTGCTATCCCCACCCCCAATGTGTTAGGCCCAAACCATTTCTAACGTGTTTTCACTGCTATTCTTACCCCCAGCGTCTTTTATTTGTTTTTTAATTCTGAATGTGTATTGGGCCCTAGTGCAAACGCTATTTGCACCCCCCTGTCTGAGGGCCCATCCAGATATCAACTGGGGCGAGTTACTTTTCATACCCCCTTCCCTCATTTTAATTCATTTTATTTCTTATTTCATTTTAATTTTTACTAATCTTTGAAAATTCATAAATAATTCATAAAAAATGCTTTTTAATTCATTCTTTTTACCATGTTTTCATTAAAATGTCTAGAATATTATAGGAAAATAAATTTTCATTTTTAGTTTTATTTCATATTTTTTACATATTTTCTAAATAAATGTCATAATAAATAGTTACATTTCATGCATTATTTTTATGATTTTTGTTCTCTCACATGCTTTGATATTTTTTGATCATTCTTTTCATATTGTTTAGATGAGATGTTAAGCTTGTAGGAATATTTTAGTTCCCATTTTTAGGAGTTAGTTTTAGGTGATTAATAAATGCTTGAATATCATGAACAAAACTAGGGTTTTAGGTGACAACTTAGGAAGTTCAATTTTCTCCCTTAGGACTTAGGGTTTGAATAGATTAGTTATGGGACTATAGGGGCTATGGGTAGTTATTAGATCCCTTAGAGAAAAGTTAGGATTCCCCTACTGCTATTATTGCTGGCTGTATATCTGCTGTCTGGTGTGGTGTGCCCTCTGGGGTTTATTGATTGTTTGTATGGGTATTGGGTTTGTCTGGGGCCCTGGGGAAGCTGAAGATTTGTGGAGATGAAGCCATTGAAGATTCAAATGCTGAAGATCAACTGTCAGAGTTGAGGAGGAGTTTCCTGCTATCAGATGCTGAGGAGATTAGGGTTTAGGAGCTAGGCAGAGCTTTAGATTAGAAATCTTGTTTCTCAAACATGGATTGCCTTGTCTGCATCCATTCTTCTCTGTGATTCAGAGTCTCTCTAAGATACTCACCCCCTTCCTTTGGAAGGCTTGGTGATGGTGTCTATGAGATAGAACTCTTGAGAGAAAATGTCTCCTGTGTTAGAAGCAGTTTGTTCACCACCTTTGGTAGTCAGCTGACTGCTTAACACCCAATTCACTCTTGTGACTAATCCCTCATCCTGGAGGTTTGAGCATGAAGAAAAGCCATTGCAGATGGAAGACTGATGATCAAAGCCCTTGCCTGAAGGTCATGAAGATGGAGATTGATGCTTGTTGAAGCCTGTAGCTGATTGGAGATTACTTGAAGCCAGTTGTTGACTCAGAGCTGCTGATGCTGTTTGTTTTATTGCTGTATTTCATTTCTTGATGTATTGATTGGTTTTCCTGACTGTATTGTTTGCTGTCTACCCTGTTGGGTTGAAAGTGAAGCCTGTTCACTTTCGCCTATTGTTTTCTAGGTTCGAGGTTGAGTGGGACTCCCTTGCCTCGCTTGTATTGCTGCATCCATGCATTTTACTGTTTTATTGTATATATCTGTTATTGTTTCCGTTTCTGCCTATCCCTTAGGATCTCTGTTTCTCTCTGTGCAAGAGAGGAGCATGATAGACACTAGGTCTTAACCCATGCATGATAACATTAGGATAGCTTGTTTCCCTTCGCAACCGTAGGTTAGAGTTCTGTCTCTTTCTTTCTCAAAACAAACAGAAAAACACATAAAGATTTCAAACACAATAAAAGACACTTCTTCCGTAAAAGAACGTGAACTCATCAAGACGTCATCTTTGTCCTCTTGGACTGTTAATCAGAAAAACCTTTTCAGAAGGAATAAAATCAACCAAGGCAAGCTTGTGTCGTACGTGGCCCGAACTACGTTTGCTCTGATCTTTCATGCTGTATGAAAGTACGTAGGCATAGGATGCGATATCCTAGCGAGCAACCTTCCCCTCCTTTCCCGTAGGTAGGCGAACTACGTTGACTCTGATTTCTCGTTCCAGACGGGAATACGTAGGCATAAAGTGCGATACTTTGCCGAGTCATTTCATTTTTATTTTCATTTTATTTTCTTTTAACCCCTGACCCTTAGTTTAGATAGAATAACAATCCATACCCGAAAACAAGCGTGGATCCCGTCGAGTACGACGGACGTGAGGGGTGCTAATACCTTCCCCTTGCGTAACCGACTCCCGAATCCAGGTTTTGGTTGCGACGACCATACCTTTCCCGTGTTGTGCGAGGTTTACTCTGAGCGTTTCCTTTCCCTCCCGTGGGATAAATAACGCACGGTGGCGACTCTTCTGTTCAGCCGGCGCCGATTTTCGCAGTAGCGACAATATGCAAATGCTAGACGGACGGTCCTGTGAGGAAAAGGTCATAGGAGATGAATTGGATACGACATGCCAGACGAAAGAGCAACAGATCCAACAAGGCGGGACCCTGCGAAGACAGGAATTGATCATTCAACGGGATATCTCTAGAAGTGCAGCAATCACTCATACATCAAGGATGCGGTAATTTTGACGATTTATGATCGAAAGATACTTTTACTACCAAGGTGGTGGTCAATAGTAACTCAAAATGGATCTTTTTGATTGGGGCGCAATGTATTCTTCGCCATTTTTTTTATTTTATACTTTGTAACTCAGCTGAAACGGTAAAATGTATAACTTCCCCTAGCATCATGGTACGGGGACCATGAGCTGGTCTCGGCCTTTGATGTCATTGTAGTTGTAGATGTTGTTGTAGTTGTTGTAGTGGTAGAGCTTCCCCGAGCATCATGATATGGGAATCATGAGCTGGTCTCGGTCTCTAATGTCGAACTTCCCCTTGCACCATGGTATGGGAACCATGAGCTGGTCTCGGTTTCTGATGTCGAACTTCCCCTTGCACCATGGTATGGGAACCATGAGCTGGTCTCGGTTTCTGATGTCGAACTTCCCCTTGCACCATGGTATGGGAACCATGAGCTGGTCTCGGTTCCTTCCCGAAATGATGAAAACTCGTGAGAGCACCTTCATAGGGGGTTGTGGTTTTGTAGATTGTAGATGTCGTTGTAGACTGTAAATATGGTTCGTTGTAGAACCCTGTAGATGATAAATGTTGTTGATGTAGTCTGTAATGTACTCTGTTGTAAATGTGACTGTAAATGTAGATGTAATCTGTTGTTGAAGAACTGTAAATTGTAATGTTGATGTAGATGTTCGGCTGTGAGCCATAGTGTTATTGTAGATTGTAGGTTGTAAATTGTAACACTGTAGAATTGTTGATGTAAATGTTGTGTAATCTGTAATTGTAGAATTTTGTAGATGTGATCTCGTACTTGTAATTGTAAATTGTAGATGCAGTTTGTATTGTATTGGCAATTTGTAGAATATGCACCGGGGATCTTCAAAGGAGCTGTAAACCGGTTGATCTGTGGAGTGTCCTCTTGTAAGGAGATATGTCATTGATTGTACTCGTAATGAACTCTCTGGGGAAGATCATTTTTGAGGAGTATCTTTGCTGTAATTGTAAGATATGTGGAATTGTAGCAGAAATCCTCAAATGGGGAAGTATCTGTAATGTCCTCTGTTTTGACTTGATAATCTTGAGATAATCCACTGGGGAAGGACAGATTGTCTTGAGGAAATTGTTGTTTGTCGTTTTGAATATAAGTCAGCCCAAGACGAGTTGCTCGAATAAAGAGATCTTTTGTCATTTAGCTGTAAGTTGTTGAGGAAATCTTGTAATATTGCTGGAGAAATGTCACGTCTTCAATGGTGGTCCTCATAATGTCAAAGCGCAAAATAAATGCACTTTTGATCCATGCTCAAAAGCTGGAGATGTTTATAGTGTGATTGCCAAAGACCGAAGTTCAATTCGGGAAATAACCGAAGAGAAACTGTCAAGCAAGACTCAACCATAGAGGCATAAACTCCAATGGGAAAGTACTGAAACAACTGTCTTCCACGAGGATCGAACTTCGTGGGGAAATAGAAATATTGAGTTTTTTCTGCTTAGGGCTGACAACTCTATTTGGAAGGAATAAGACACACCCAAATACCCAAGGGTAAACGCGATCGAAGAGATAGAGTAAAACGAACAAAGGATGCACAAAATGCAAATGTTATGCTATCTACTTATATGATATGTGTATGCTTATGCTAACAAAACAGACGAAAGCAACGACCGAAGATGGGATAAACATCTCAAAACAAACATCCGACCAATCTTCAAAGATAGAAGTACCACTGGGGTAGATGGAGAACCAAATGTAGGGTCCCAATACTGCTTCAAAACTTCAAAATTTCTCTTGAGGAAGAGTGATCAATCCCTTCGGGGATGTAACATCTTGATAAGTTTGACATGTTGTATGAAACTGTAGAAGGAGGTACCCAACCCGAAGTTTCATAGGGGATAAAATAAATATCCTGGGTCTTCGTAGTTGCTGAATATGTTGGGATTGAGCTTTCTGAGGATGAAATATACATCTTTTTGCTTCAATCTTCAAATGCCCCAAGTCACATAGTTTAAGAGAAAAATGTCTCGAGAGGATTTTATAGAAAACATGATGTCTAAATGCCTCACTGTTTTCAAACTCTCTAGAGATTCGCCGAATCTCGACGTAACTGCCCCTGATTGATGATAAGTGAGTCCTTGAATTTCTTCTAGTCGAACCCAAGATTTGCGCGGGTGGAATTTTCTTGGGAAGAATGACTTGCCCCAAGTCAGCAAAGTCTTCAAATATCATCATCAGTGCCTGTATATGGTCTTTCTAAGATGTCAAGCGTATTTAGCACGTTTGAAATATCCATTTTGAAATGGTTAATGCAACACGCGTTTGTCTTGAAGTTTTGAAAAGGGGTACCGCAATAACTTGTGATCGAAACCACTAGTTAGGATACAAATTTATCGTTATTTATAAAGCCGATTTAAATTTGAGCATAGCTCAAGGAGTCAGGAAACAATATCTCATCGGGTATGCTTTCGAACTAACCTTACTTCAATTAGGACTTTGAGGGTCGTATATGGGTTTAATTTATGACTTGTAGAATGGAGGAAGAAAGGGTTAGAGTATATTTGTGCCCACCCAATTTTGAAAGATGTTTGTCTTTTTTGTGATTACCCTGCCCCAGGTTAAGAAAAGGAGGTCGGAAAGGGTTTGGGAGAAAGAGAATGAATCCTCAATCAAGGTTTTAAAAGGAAAGGGCTGACTATTTTGGCGTTTAGGAGGTTTAAGATAAAGCCTTACATCATCAGTAGGGTTTTTATTCGAAGCATACAACAAAAGATCATATGTTTTACTTCATCATCCTCCTTCCAATTCTCTGTCAGAGCAAGAGATCGGGTAAAAGTCGGCATTATAAATAATTTTGAAAAACTATTTGAGTGAAACGAATGGATTTCTTCAAGACAAACAGTTATTGCATTACTTATTCAAAACAGAAAGTTCTTACATGCCAAATATGCTTTCAATCAAAGAAATAAACATGAACAAAATGAAATAAATTTCTTCGGAGAGTCCTTTCTAGGATCTTTATTGTGCTCTCGTGTAGACTGGAGAGACATGCAGAAACGTCTGGTGCGCAACTTTCAAACGCGGCGTTGGCGACTTTGAATCATGCCTGCGGAGGACGAACCTTGTCGAGATATGGGGCTATCTCGCACATAAGGGACGGAACCCTCAAAGAATAAGACTCCACATTTGACCAAATTTTGGACGTCTGCTTTCATGCCGTAACAACTCTCAATGTCATGCCCCGGAGCACCTCGATGATACAGGCAAAATCTGTTGGCTTTGTACCAGTATGGAAACTTCTTAGGTACCTTAGGTGGAGCTCTTGTCTGGATATGACCTCTTTGGATTAGAGCTGGAAACAAATCAGCATACTTCACAGGGATGGGATCAAACTGATGAATTGCTTCTCTTGGAGTATCCAGAGGCATCCTTTGATACCTTTTCCGAAATCGTCGATTCTGTGGTTGATCTGGAGAGGCCAACCTCTGTCTAGGGGATGGTTGTTGTTCACGCTGAGCGGGCATCGCATACTGGTGCTGAGGATGGGGTACCGGAGCTATGAATTCTCTGGAAGGTCCACAATCATCTTTATTGTTTGGGGCTATGCCCAAGCTGTGATGGTATTGCTTCACAAAAGCAAAAGTTAAGTCTTCCCAAGACTGAATGTGATTCCTTTGTAGCTTCATATACCATGTCAAGGGTGCTCCACACAAACTTTCTTGGAAGCAGTGAATCATTAGTTGGTCATTCCCAAGATAGGCGATCATCTTTTGACAAAACATCATCAAATGATACCTTGGACAGATCGTACCTTTGTACACCTCGAAGGCGGGCATTTGGAATCCCGGAGGGACAACTAGGTTTGGAACTAGGTGTAGGTCATGAGCATGAAAATCAGGCGCACGGTTCTTCTTCATCATTTTCCATCGTTCCTCGAAGTCACGAAATTCATTCTCGAATGCTGTAAGCTCCAGATCGTCCATTTCCTTTTCTTGCACAGGCTGAAGTTGCATAGGAACAAAGTTGTCGGAGGGACGGCGAAGTGTCGGGTTAGACCTTACTCTGAAGCTAGTCATGCGATCCATGTCTTTGTTCTCCTCACTATCCTTTAATGATACTTCCGGCTTGGTCAGATGGTCGAGACGGCGACTGACAGCAAAAGATGGAAAACCGATATGAGCCACAACAAAGGAAGGACACATGCACAAATGTAAAATGCCATGCTAAATGCAGAATGTTAATGCATAATGCAGATGTAAGAGGAGACTTCAAGAAACTCAAAGTGTTTTTCAGTATTATAATGTAGAATAATTGAAAAAAAATTTATTTTTGAGAAACAATGAAAACAAAGTACTCTTTCAAGAGTTTATTACAACAAAAGCAAAAGAAAACTTAGAACTCTACTCCACGGTCTTCTCCTTTGTATGGAGCTCCTCGGTTAGCTGATCAATACGCTCCTGCAGCGCCGCTTTCTCGATGATGAGTCGTTCCACACACTCCTTCCAAGCCATGGTAGTTAAGGGGAGATCATCACTGGTAACAACACTTGAAGAGGCATGAGGAGAAAATAAATCTCCTTGTGCCTTTCTCTTTCTGGCAACTTCGATTTTCGGAGTCTTTTGAAGTCTTTCCTTCTCTACCTTGAGGGTGAAGAACTTATTCTTCCAAGCAGTCCTCAATTTCCGGGCTTCATCTAAAGCAATCCTTACTTGTTCAATTTCATCCACATCGAACCACTCGGGGTCATGAGCAGACAATACCATAGGTTCATGGAAAGGAAAAGGCATTTTGAGATCGAGAGCCCTTTCTCGCACCCAATGCAGATAATCCTCGGAAACAACACAGTTGGGGTATCCTGAAGCAGCTGTTCCTTCCATATCAATGTATTTCCATGCATAAATGATGACAGTCTTTAGGCCTAGATCCTCTTCTCCTTTGAAATAGATCTCTTCCAACGAAACTGGGTCAGGCACTTGGATCATAGGGTGTCCAAACTGTCTACGGGCCAAAGCGGGATTGTAACTTATACATCCTTCTCTTCCAATAAGCGGTACGTCAGGGAATCCTCCGATGCTAGGAATCATAGGCACGCCTCCATAGGCGGGATCATACCAAACAATGTCCGAATGGGTGAGGGCCATAAGCATCTCGGACCATCGAGGTGTTGCTACTTCCTCCCAAAGGGACGGATACCAGGTCAAACGAGCGATGAACCATGAGTACAGCAAGGCGGTACAACATACAATGTGTCCTCCTCCTTCAGCATTCCTCGAGTGAATCGAAAAGTACGTATCAGCAAGCAAGGTGGGTACTGGATTCTTGAGTATGAAGAGCTTGATTGCATCCATATCAACAAAATTGTCAATTTTAGGGAACCAGAAAGTCCCATAGACCAACAAAGCAAAATTTGCTTCCAATATGAGAGCCTCCTTTCTTTCAGCATGGTAACGGACTTTTTCGATCAAAAAGTCAGCGGGGAACCCAAGGATTCCTTCCTTGGTGATCAGGTGTGCTTGAACATCTTCAAGGCTAAGATGAGTGGCATTTGCAATTTCTTGGTGACTAGGCGTGTCTTCCCTTCCGGTGAATAGAGGTCGAATAGTCACAGGCATCCTCAAGAGTTCTGAGTACTCTTCCAAGGTCGGCGTCAATTGGTAGTCCGGAAAAGTGAAGCAGTGATACATCGGGTCATAAAACTGAACCAATGTTTCCAACAATCCTTCTTTCATCCTTAGCTCGAGGAAACTGAAAACTCCTCCATATTCTGCTGCGAAGGCAAAGCGATCCTCGACGAGTTCGGCTAGTTCTCTCAAGCTTTCGACGTTGGGACTCTGAAAAGTGTACTTCAGGGTTTCTCTTCTGAAATCCATGATTACAACACCTACAGAACGAATTTGAGTTTCTTGAAGTGAACAATGGAAAAAGAATGCAATGCAAGATGATTAGGACTTCATGGGATTCCTCTATTTATGGGCATTGTGGTAAAAGGAAACGTTTTATTAAATTTGAAACGGACTACATAAATATTCTTTTGAAGAGTCCCAAATAAAAGCTAAATAAAAGCTAGTAAAGACACTAAAGAAGCTTTGAATGTTGCTGCTTGAGCTGCTCTTCTAGTTGCGCCTTCTCACGGATAAGGTTGTCCACAATTAATTTCCAAATAGTGCATTGTGGGTCGGAAAAAAATAAATCCTCCATGACTTTCCTCTTCTTGCAAGGGAGTAGCTCTTCATCCTTCAATTGTAGTTGTTTCTGAAGTTCATCCCTCTCCCTTTGAAGTTCAGCCTTCTGCTTCTGACACTCATCATTTTCCGCCATTGCTACATGGTACTTGTTCTTCCAAGATTCCAGCTCATGTTGAGACTTCCTTAAGGACACCTCTAACTTCTCGACTTCAGACATAAAGACATAAGTGGGCTCTCTCCTTGGAGCTATGGGATCTTGATGGGAATAGGGCATCTTTAGCTTGGTTGCCCTTTTTCTGACCCACTAGAGGTAGGGCTCTAAAGACACGCAATTAAGCTTCCCAAGGCTTCTCTTCCCCTTCTTGTGTACACTACGCCATGCATTTAGAATCTTTCCTCGGAGTTCCATATCATCTTTGAAGAACATACCCTCTACTTGAACACTCTTGGGAGGTTCCTTCAACGGGTATCCCAACTGTCGACGGGCTAAGATAGGATTGTAGCTGATTCCTCCATCAAAGCTAAGCAACGGTATATTAGCAAAGTCACCACAACTATCAATGATTAATACTCCATCATACACTCGATTGTACCAATCAATGTCAGAATGGGTCAAAGCCATAACCCTTGGAGACCAATGCTCTTTGCCAATGCTTGTAAAAAAGCTAGACTTCGGCAAGTGTGAAATAAACCACTTGTAAAGTAGAGGTACACAGCAAGTAATCATCCCTCCACCACGAAGGTTTCGGAGATGTACAGAGTGATATGCATTTCCCAACAGAGTTGGCACTGGGTTGTTCTTCATAAAGATCTTGAATGCTTTGAGATCGATGAAACCTTCGAAACTTGGGAATAGGAACAACCCATAAACGAGCAAAGCAAAAATTGCCTCAAACGGAGCCTTATTAGAATAATCAACATAGAATGAAGCCTTCTCGATTAGGAAACCTGTCTTTAAACCAGGAATTCCATCCTTAGTAACTAGGTTGGCTTTGACGTCAGATACCTTCAAACGGAGGGCTTTAGCAATATCTTTCTCATCAGGGTCCTTTTCCAAGAAGGGAAAGGGAGATTCCTCAAGGACAGGTAGACCAACCAAAAAGGAATACTCTTCCAACGTAGGTACAACTGGAAATCTGGAAAGGTGAAACAATGGTAGAGAGGATCATAGAACTGTAGTAGAGTGGCAAGAAGTCCTTCATTCATTGAGCAACCCAACAAAGATATCAGCTTCCCATACTTGTTCTTGAATTCTTCTTGATCTTTGATGAAACCCCACAACTTCTTTAGGTCGTCCAATTTGGGACTCTTAAAAGTATATTTCACAGTATGTCTTTTATTTGAAGCCATAGTGACCTACAATGTTCATAAACGAAGGTAAATCCCATGAAGTCCAATGCAGAATGATGCAGCAAACACAAGTATTCACATAAGGACAATAAAGATAAACAAACAAGGGGCGCCCTAGGTTTGCAATGAGCATGGAGTAAAGGTGTACCCTCCCCAAAGGTTTAAGGACTAAAGGTTGTTTTGTACCTGCAGAACAAGGTTCTAAAGGGACTCAGAATCATCAGCCCATCTATCGGATATTATCAATTTCCCAATCACTCGAGGATTAATAATATTCTCAAGAGAACTTCTTTTGAGTGTAGCTTCGCGTAGCACTATTTCGGAAGTACTTTCTCATAGTCTCGCACTATGTCCTAATAAAGGCCAAAGTTGGGTTAAGGTAACTACGGTCCTCAATATCATAGGCTCCAAAGTCGAAAATAATGAGTGTCTTTACGATTGCTCGTTCAACAGTACTATTTCGAAAGGGCCTCAATTGAGCGGGATTCTCGATTCAACTTAGTAGGGATTCAACTCCCTATAAGCCTCCTCGACTATATCACCATCCTATCTTAATTTCTCTCAAGTTCGGGTGTAGAACTTTATCTCACCACTCAAGGATAATAATCCCAAAAGAAATACAGGAGAAAGCATGTAAACAATTAATCAAGTAGGCAGATATGTAAAGCAGTAAACAAAATAAAATAAGATAGGGAAACCCACTAGAGAATTCCCCAGTGAAGTCGCCATTTCTGTCGCGGTGAAATTTGGATACCAAACTATTGATTAGTTTGAATCTTATATTCATTTTGCAACCGAACTTTGATTTGTCCAAAGGAAGGGATAAAGATCGAAAGTCCCACAATGCAATGCAAATGCAAGCTAGATTGTTTAGGTTCGGGGGTTGGTTAAACTTAGGGAAGGTACTAGCATCCTAAGTTTCTGTAGTACTCTACAGGAACCTCTTGTTTTATGTTTGTTTACTGCTATGTGTTTATCTGCTTAAGGGATTAGAGACCCTAGTGGTTTATTTCTAAGTATACTCGATAAGATGTCGCATCTTATGCCTACACATCCTTACGGGAGTGGAATCAGAGTACTTGTAGTTCACCCTAAAGGGTTAGAGGAGCTCTTTGACTGTGGTCAAAGTTCCTACGGGTTTAGGGTAGTTGTTTTGATTGGGTTTAGGAGAAGAGACGAGTCCTCATTTTAAGGGAGAGATAACCACCACAAATGTAAAGGGGGTTTGTAGGAAATGGTCTTTGCATCGTCTTAAGAAAAGGTCTTACATACTCGGATGGTCGCCAAGTATGCCTTTATCGCTCTTAAGGCAAAGTCCCTACATGTTTGATTGTATTGTTGTGGGGGCAGAGAT
Organism: Lathyrus sativus; assembly: GCA_963859935.3. Classification (NCBI taxonomy): domain Eukaryota; kingdom Viridiplantae; phylum Streptophyta; class Magnoliopsida; order Fabales; family Fabaceae; genus Lathyrus; species Lathyrus sativus. The sequence goes on along the minus strand of OZ012738.1, from coordinate 568,904,974 downwards.
TATATCTCACTTAAGATGATTAACATCTATTCTCTATTGTGTTTGAAAAAGTTGTATTGTGTTGATTGTTTTGTTTATATGTTGTAGAAAAATAAAGACAAGGTCCTTCTTATAGGGTAGGTCCTAATCTAAGCAATCAACTTGAATGGAATCAAGGATCGTGGGGAAATGATGCATATGATGTGCAACTACACACAACGTTGAATTATGTGTAGGTTTTTCCTTTGGACGGAATGCGATGCATGAATAGTAAATATGATAATGATAAAGGGCAAATAAGTAAAACAATCACATACGCATGAAAGCGCTGAAGTGTGTGAGAGTGTATTGTGTCGTGAAGTGAGTGTCCACGAGTAGATTGGTTTTACGATGTTGATTTTAGTCGGTTTGATTGATTTCGGTTTGAAAGTTGATTTGAATTTGTTTTAGATGATGTTGAATTAGTTGAATTATCTATAAGAAAATAATGATTTGTATGAATTGATTTATAAGAAAAGAATTAGTTTGATTTAGGAGTTATATTCGATATGTGAAACTGATTTTAGTAAAAGTTGCATTTTGACTTATACCTATGAGAAGATATTTTTAATGGTTTAAGAAATGTTATTACTTTTGTGAGAGAAAAATAAAGGCTTTTTTTTATTATAGTGAATAAATACTTTATTATTGAGTTGAAAAAAAAGGTAACTTAAATTAATTAGCAAAAGATTTTTTTAATATGAATTAAGAGGATTTTTTTTATAAAAAAAAGAGTTGTTTATTTTTACTTATTTTAGAAGCTGTTTTAAAAATAAAAAGAAAATTAATTAACTAGAAAAAAATATTAATTCAAAGGATAAATATCTTATTTTGATAAAATGAGTTGATTAAGGTTAAATTAAATAAAAGAGGCTACTAATCATTTTTAAAACTGAATAGAAAAGATTGTTTTCAATTAAAGTATTTAAATAGGTGGTTAAACAATTAAATTAAAATGATTATGGCTTAAATAGGTTGATCAAAAGAAAAGAGAAAAAGTGTTAATGGGAATTAAGGGTGATTAAACGGAGTTAGTGTGGTGTGTGAGTGATAATGGTGATAATTATACAATTACAAGGAAAAAACAAAATCCACGGAAGAGTAGGGGAACCCTAGTTCCCAAATCGAAACTGCCTCGCTCTCGATCGCTCCCTCTTTCTCCTTCAGTCTGTTGCGATCGATTCCTCTTCCTTCATCGAGTTTCGAATCTACAAACACACAACAAGAGCATCAATAATTTAAAATACGGAAAAGAAAGGGAGCGTTACCGGTGGTTCGCGGAGGAGTTGCTGAGAAACGATCCACGGTGAATGTTGACGGCGGAAGTTCGAGTTTGCGTTGGATCCACGATGAAGGGCGAGAGTGGCGATGTACTCTGAGGATAAGATAAGTTTTCTTCTCCTTTCGGTCTAGGGTTTCCAATTGTGAATTGTGGTTGTCCCCTTTCGATAGCTTTCTGTTCCTCTTTATATAGGCTCTAATTTTGATTCCTTGATTGAATTTCCTTAATCACAATTGAATGTTGATTTCGATATTCCTATTTGGTACCAACTGATTTGAAAAGTTTCCTCTTTTATCCCAATTTCTCTTAATGCTCGTTAATGAATCCCCAATCCCTGATATGTGTATCAAATCCGTAATAATTCTGGATTAGATATTCTCTAAATCTTTTGTGGGATATTCCTGATTGTTTCTTCGTATTACTAGCCTTGAACGTCACTAATTTACCATGACATGAATCGTAACATTGTACAGGATTGCACTAGTTCATATAACAACATGTTGTTGTGAATTTTGACGCTAAAAGGAACTCTGCACTTATTTCAGGATTTACGTATGTGAAGGCAACTTGTTGAGGAGGCGTATGATACATACCAGGGAACTGCATGTGCGATGACAGAGCTGCAGCTGCGTTGAAGTTAGCGTGACCAGTGTGTGATGGCGTGAATCAAATACCAAAGGTTTCCAGGAGTAAGTTATGATAATACTGCTCTATACTTCAAGATTTCGCACTGTCACAAAGTCTTACCGCCATTTTCCAATTGTGTAGTTTAAGAACCAATGCCTGGAAGATAGCGTTAATGCGAAGGTACTTCTACAGTTCATTGTCCGTCGTAGCGGCACCACAACAGCCCTCCGCTGAATGGTAACATTGAATTGCAATCTCTGACTGTCTTCTCTTTATGTGCAGTTGTCTAACTCTATTTGGCGTTGATGACGGCGTTCTAGGATTTGTAGATTTTGATGGTGGTGACTAGGAGCAACAACAGCAGACCATGTAGCTGTATGACTTGAAATAACCTATGAGATTGGGGTTTGTGTATTACCGCCGGAAGAACATGCCATTGGCTCGTGTCGCTTCGACGAAGAGTTGGTAGACCCAGAATGTAGCCTCTTGCTGCAATTAACACTTATTAGAAGGATGGTTTGTGCACAGAAATTCCTTTTCTCATGCTGTTCTTGTGATGCTGAGGACTTTGGAAATGGGCCACAGGATGTTGAAACCTGCTTTGAGCCATGAACACCTTTCTGCCTTGCTCAAACAACTTCAATCTATTTATTCAAATCATCCTCTCTTACTAATATCTTGTTCTACTGGTGATTGCTTGCAGGAGTTGATGAGAGGGCGTTATCAGTGGACATGATGTACACTTTGAACAACAAACGGTACATAACACGATTAGCTGGAGGTTCCAATATTGTTGGTAGCGTCGTTCTCGTCAAAATTGGAATCTTGACTTCCTTTGGGTGAGTTTTTCCTTCAGGTTTCCCGTTTCTTCGCCCTGTTGCAAAGTTTTTTTATCATAGCTCACTTTAGACAGCAATGTCGGATGGATAAGGTTTTAAATGTGGCAGCTGCGGTCTTAGAATCCTTGTCCTGACTTATTTCTTTAATGGTGTTTGGATTACCAGTTTTGTTTGCAGGTGCTATTGTTTTGTAGCAGGCTCCTGGATTGTCGTGCCGACCATGATCTTCGAATGGTGAGGCGTCAACGTGTGGTCACGGCACAACAATATATATGGTCTGTCAAGTCAACATTTAGAGATTGAGGAAATGGAGTTGGTGTTCTGAATTTCTTCCTGCATATTGGATATTCGCGTTGCGGTTCCGGTGGCTACTCATCAACATCTTCTTTACTCTACGCACAGGCTATGGCAGGTTTAGGCAATGCTATACATGTTACGAGCTTCTGCCGTGATCTCCGCAAATTAGAGGCTTGCACAGAAACCTCTTTAGAGACTTTTTTTTTAACTCAGTTGTAAACAGGATGACTTTTATGACCAACTCCCTCGTGAAATGAAACTCCAAATGGATCATAGGGGCTTGAGCCATAGAAATAAATTGAACTCTTGAATTAGTTGCTTTGCTGCTAGTTTTGTACACCTTGCTATAATTCCTTTTAATGGTTTGGAGGTTTAGCAATAGGAGTTTGAAAATGGAGACCTTACTTTGCATTCTGAAGGATGTTGAAAATCTTCTTCCAACTGAACCTTTAGGATTTGTTTTGTAAAATTGGACTAAAACTTCATTTGAGTAGTCTTGGATTTTGTACCCCCTTGGATGAAGTTTTTACTTAAATAAATCCTCTTGAATTAGGATGAGATTTGGTATTAAACTTGAATTTTTGTTTCGAACAAAGATGGAGCTCAAATAAATCACTCTTGAGTTTCAAAATGGTTGAACAAAATTGATCCAGCATACGATTTGCCCCGGATACCTTGGACTTAATAGATGTTAAAACCTGGAATCTCTTTAAATCCGTTAATTGAATTTGCGCTTCGAAACAAGGAAGTTATCTTGTGTAGGCCAGCTTTAAAACAAATAATCTGATGTAGTAACATTCTCATTTTGTCATCCTTTGACAATATTAATTAACCCACCGACACGCATGAATATACGCCCACACTTAATTTCCGAGTATAACATATCATGAGGAATCCATCTCACTAATGTCAAGCTAAAGTAGATTAAGCCCTCATATATTAAGCCTGAATTCTTGAACGGCAAACTTTAAACCCAATGTACTAGTCACATCCCTGGGAAGCTTTTGATGTAAGCATCAATACCTAGAAGTTACTGCACCTTAAGATTGGTTAGCCATAATAAGCACGCGTACAAAAAATAAAATAAAACAAGCAAGAAGAGACAAGGAGACGGGGTCTTATGGTCAAAAATTAGGGTGCAACAGTTGAGATTCAATTGTAAACATTGTTCCCTAATGTGTAATTGAATCAACAATCCAAGGTTTCATACCACTTTTAATATTCTTTCTTTTCTATCTTCTCTCTTCCTTGCTTCGTGGTTTTCTTGTTGATAAAGAAACCATTTATACTCTATTTTTGTGGCATCGATTTCACAACAATTTGTTTATATTTTCTCCTTCTTTTTGCTTTCTTTGTTCCATCTTTATTCAAAATTTCTTCCCTACAAGAGTACTGGCTTTATCCCAATAATTCAAATTCCAGAACATGTTATTAAAGTAACCACGCCAATTCACTTTGCTAAAGTCCACAACAAACCATTGCATCGGCCTAAACTTGGGAACATAAAGAATGGCCTTAACAACAAACAGCGAAAGCGAAAAAACAATTAACTAAATAGCAGTGAAACCAACAATGTGAAGACCTCTATAATTCAAAAAAGTAAGTGAAAAATTGATTCCTAAAACCAACAATGTGAAGACCTCTATAATTCAAAAAAGTAAGTGAAAAATTGATTCCTAAAAGAGCATGAATTTTGGCAATCATTAGGTTAAAAATCGGAAAAGAATGCTTCAAGTAATCGAGGAACAAAACAGGGTAAAGAGCATTATCCATGACGCTACTGAACCATTTCCAAAAGCCTTCTGGAAGCCCCATAAAGGACCAAAAGTTGATGAAATCCAAAGGACATAACCGTCATTGTAAGGGAAAGTGGTGGCGAGTTCGGCGACGACAAGATCTTCAGGAATGCTTCAAATGAGAGGGGAAAATAAGAAATCGAGAAGGGAGAGAAGAAGACTGACACCGGCTCTGATAGAATCCTTGACTCCGAAAGGACCGCCTGAAACTTCGTAGAAGATGAGAGCAATGAGAGGTAATAAGGTTAGTTTAGGATTGGATTTGTTGGAATCATCGCTCTCTTCACCCATCAACAGAAGGTGTGATAGATTTTGAATGAATCAAACACACTGAGAGGTGACAGTTAAGTTTGACTACTTTTGCAGGAAAATAAACTGCAATTGAGATCTGTTCCCTAACGACTTTCCTTCTGTTTCTCAATTTCTCACAAATTCTCTGTTACTACTATATTATACTCTATTATTTCTTTCTCTTTTATGCTAAACTATATTCTAATTTTTACTTCCATGCTCTAGTAACTCTATTTTTTTCAAATTGTTCATTAAATTACATGCATAAGATACTTTGGTTAGGTTTTGATCGATGCATGTGTTTTTTTTATTATTTTATTTATAAAATACTAGCGTCCAGACGGACACTCCCGTGCCCGTCTGTCCACTTTTATTAGTGCATAGATGAGTCAAAACATTAACGGTATTTTTTGTGTATTTATTTTTTATTTTAATTAAATTATTTATAAAATAATAAAATAAAATAGTAGAATGAAAGAGATATGCAAACTACCATATAGCAGTTAATAAAAGAGAAGTTGATATTTAATAAAAAAAACTAAAAAGGGTATAATTGGAATAAAAAAACTACACTAAAAGCAAGTTTTGCCTTTATATATAGTTATAGATTAATTTAATAAATTTACACCCATTAGTTTACTTCCTTACCCAATTAACATTTAACAAAATATATTATGGTTTTTTAATGTATTTAAGATTAATATTTAGAGTTATTAAAATAAATAATTTTTTCAGCCAATTTAAATTTAAACATGTTTTACCTTTAACGGGAGTAATATGTATTTGATTATAATAATGATTTTAATTTATTATAATAATATTTTTAATTTACCCCCTTTTTTTAAAAAATAGAGTGTCGTGTTACTTAAAATGATATTTTATTTACAAATTTGTCATCGGGTTTTTTATTTACACTCGTTTTCTGTATAGTGGGTGTAATTATATTCGTCACTTTGTACTAGTGTTTGATGCAATATTACAACCTTGAGTTCATTTGTTGACATAATTCATGTCATTTTTATTTCTTTTTCAAGCTCTTCTTTTCGTTGTTTCTTTTTCTTATTTTGCACAACAATTTTTTTTTCCAACCACTTTATTTTCCACAACATATCAACCTACCTATTTCTCCCCAACTTTGAATACAACCCAATATGGTGACAAGAATGCTCTCACACATCTAAGGCAAGGGAAAACAAAAGCAATCACACTTTATGGTTGAGGTTCTCAAGTTTCATAAACAAAAATCAAGATCCATCCCAAAACTTAATGATGAAATTATTATTCATGTACAATATTTACACAATTAAACCATCAACAAGGATCTTGATAGAAAAGATCAAAGGGGTTAATAAATGCTCACTCTCTCACAAGGTAGATTGATTATTCATTTTGTTCAAGTGGTTTTTCTCAATTTCAAAAAGAATTGCCTTGATCATTTTCCTACTTTCACACAAATCAACACACATGCATGATTAAACATAATAAGATAGAGTTATAACAAGGATGTTGATGTCCCACATTTAGTACACAATCAAAGCTTCCTCACACATGTTTATGTTCTAAGTGATTCAAATTTGAACATGCATTTCAAAAGAATTAATCGTATAATGGTTTGCACAAATCACAAGTTTCATATTTATGCTATGTTTAGAAAGCAATAAACAGGTACCTTGCAATTGTAACTCTTTTTAAGCATGTCATTACCACTCAATTGCATGTTGAGTAAGTCAATCTTGAAATGTTCACTTGGTTCCTTCAAATTCTTGAAACTTATGAACAAACAACAATTTTTTCCCAACTAAACTAGTAATTAACTAACTTACACTAAATAAATAAATACACAACTTAATGATAAACATGAACAACATAATATTAAACATAAAACAGGCAAAACATGGTGTACCAAAATGAGTTCACACAACCTCATCCTAGAAATGAGGGTACAAAATAAATCCAAACTCAAACAAAAGTTTTGACAACCTTCCAAAAGTCTAAACAAACTAAACACGATGATAATATAACAATATAAAGACTATATAAAACTAAAGATAATAAAACTCATCACTCCACATCACTTGTAGCCTCCTCCTCCACAATAGTCTCTCCATTATCATCATCGCCCTGAACTGCATCTGCCTGAGGTATTTGCACCCTCATAAAATGAAATGGCCTGTCCTTGGGCCAATCAATAAACTCATTCATCTCCTTACCAATGGGCAAAGAATGGTCTACATGCGACTCACAGATCTACAACTGCAACTTGCGCATAAAAGAATGAAGAAAACTAAAAGCTCTCTGATTAGAAAGGAGTATGTCCCAAGTATGCATGCACGCGACCCTCTCATCATACTCTTGTCGAGCTGGAGGAGTTGCTGGTTGCTACTGTTGTGGTGCTCTGGGTGCACCCAACGTAGGCATACAATGCCTCTTTATATAAGCATCATTCACAACATGGTCAATGGTCTTATGAACCATGTCGGGAATTGGAACACCCGTCTGACTACATAAGCCCATGATAAATCCACAAATAACAAGAATGACCAGAGTTTTGGTACCAAATCAATGACCACTCGAGGAAATAACTCAGATCTCATTAGAAATGACCTTCGCTACATCAATCTTCCTTTCATCCAGAATATAGTAAATCAGGCAAGCAGTGTCAACAGGAATGAAGGAAGTGTGACTCTTAGACCTTATGTTGTGAAGGACCAGGGTCAAGATTACCTAAGCAGGAGTGTTCATATCTCCCTTTTTCAACTTTAAAGGCCTGCCTGAGGCGTTGAGCATAAAGAACTTGCCAGGATACATCAAAGCATCACTCACATGCTCCATATTCTAATTCTTTCGAGCCACCCTCTTATAGTACGCACACTGCTCGTCATCAGCTAAAGTCAGCGAGTTAGCTAAATAGTTGTTAATGGCATCCTGATGGAAAGAAACCTGCCTCCGCCGCACATAAGTAGTGAAAGAATAATGAATTCCCTACATTGGAATCGCATTAGCATAAAGCACTTTCACTATCTCATAGTTAAGCCTAGTCGGGGGAGTTAGCAATCTATGACAGTTCTTGCTTTCAATCAAAGCGAGGTAGCCTCTATGGTCTCCTTGTGGGTTGATGCAGAAAATCCTTTCCAACCAAATGCTTTGGTCGTTCAACTCAAGGTACCTGGCTTCTTGCTCAATGCCTAAGAATATGTTGGCATCAAATGCAATAGGAGATTACCTTTGTTGGGAAGTTGAGCCAACATTGGTTCTTGCTCTTTTCGGTGCCATTTGCAAAATAATTAGAGAAAACAACACCAACAATCATCAAACACCATTTTAGAAATTTAAAAAATCCATATGTATCCTAATGTTAAATCACAACAAGCAACCAAGCAAGAAACAAAACAAAACAAAAAAACTACGTTCAGAGGGGCGCGCTTAGCCCACACAGACCGGGCTAAGCGCTGTTGCGATTTCAAGAAAAAAATGCCTCTGCAACTGCTTCATCCATACAAACAACAACCAACCAACAATATGTAAAAGCATCTCATAATAACATAATAACAAGCAGCAACCAGTTCAAAACATGAACAACAAAATTCTACATGAGAAATCTTAGCAAGTTTATACTGTCTAACTTAAAAAGTTTTACAACATTCAGGGCCATTTCGATTTCAGATTCAACTCAAGCACAACAACCCAATCAAAGCATGCATTTCAACAAAGAACCAAAACCTAGCAGTTTTATTTCTACACACATTTAGAATCAAACCCTAACCTCATTTCTAAAGTGCAATTTGAAAATGGAAAGGATAGCAAACTTGGATTTTTAGCAAGTAGAAAAGAGATAGTTGAGGTTGAGACTTGAACTTTTCTTCTTTTTTTCTCTTGGTTATGTTGTGTAGAGAATGAGAGTGTGAGAGTGTGAAGTGTTTGTTTTTGTGTGAGATAGAAGAAATGAAAATGAGAGTGAGAAGGAATGTGAACAAGTGTGGAAACACATAACCCCAAGAATTTTGAAAACGGACACAAAGCCCACTCACTAAAGCCCATGGTAAAAAAAACTTAACCAACAATGTTGTGGTAAAAAAAAACAAATTACACTTAGCGCGCAGCACCACGCTTAGCGGTGACAGTAAAACATGGCCTTAAAATGAAATTTACCTGACTTTTCTCACCCGCTTTAATTATACCTAATAGAAAAATAATAGATACTTACAATATTGGGGTGCCTCCCGACTAGCGTTTTATTTAATGTTGTTGGAGCTTGACGGTCAAAAGTGACTCAAGGATCGGATATCGCTACCAAGGTTAATTTTCAGTCTTTGACCATTAACTGTCCAACTTGCTTTTATCATGGGGTCTTCTAGAATAATTGCTCCATAGTGCTTGACCTCCTTAATTCGGAACGGACCACTTGGATTTCAATTTACCCGAAAACAACTTTAGTCTCAAATTGAATAATAAAGTCAACTTCCCTGCTTTGAATTCTTTGCTGACAATCTTCTTATCATGGTAATTTTTCACCTTGGCCATGTAGAGTCTGTTGGATTCATAGGCTTGAAGTTGCAATTCCTCAATATCATGAAGTTTCAACTTTCTTTTTTCACCACTCAACTTTGGATCGAAATTCAAAAACTTAAAATTGTTCATGGTCCATGTAAATAACCACTTTTTAACCAATGAGGTAGGACCAAAATTTGTCTAACGGATACACTATTGTAATAATCTCTTTTTTAGTTGTTGCATAATTTATTTGAGCTTTATTCAATACTTTACTTGAATAGTGTATTTCATGAAAAAAAATTGTCCTCCTTTGACCAAGTACCGCACCAATGGCATAATCACTCGTGTCACACATTAGTTCAAAATCTAGTTTCCAATTGGGCGTGATGATTATGGGTGCGGTAGTCAAATTTTCTTTCGAAGTATTAAAAGAGATCAAACAAGAATTATTGAAATATAAATACTTATATTTGTTGAGCAAGTTGCTCAAAGGCTTTGCTATTTTTTCGAAGTCTTTTATGAAGCTTCGATAAAATTCCGCATGAGCAAGAAAACTTCTTATTCCTTTCACATTCAAAGGCGGTGGCAACTTCTCGACGACTTCCACTTTGGCTTGATCAATTTCAAGGCCCTTTTAGGAAACTTTGTGGCCAAGCATAATTCCCTCTGTAACCATAAAGTTGCATTTCTCCCAATTAAGCACCAAATTGGTTTCCACACACCTTCCCAACATAACATTCAAATTCTTTAAACAAATATCAAATGACGGTCTAAAAATTGGAAATCATCCATAAAAACTCCAATACACTTCTCAATCAAGTCAGAAAAGATCGCTTGCATACACCGCTGAAAAGTAGCCGGTGCATTACACAACCTGAAGAGCATACTTCTATAAGCAAAGATTCTGAATGGGCATGTAAAAGCAGTTTTCTCATGGTCCTCCGGGTTAACAATGATTTAGTTGTAACCCAAATAACCATCTAGAAATAATAAAATTCTTGACCGAATAATCTCTCAAGCATTTGGTCCATGAAAGGTAGAGTAAATACTTTCCTTGTAGCTTGATTAAGCCTACAGTAGTCGATGCACATCCTTCACCCAGTCATGGTTCTAGTCGGTATTAACTCATTCTTTTCATTTTGAATGACCGTTATTCCACCTTTCTTTGGCACCACTTGCACTGGACTAACCCAAGGTCTATCGGAAATAGGATATATCATCTCGGCTTCCAACATCTTCACCACCTCTTTCATGGTATGATTCAAGCGACATTGAGGTTGGGCCACTGGTTTGAAGTCATCCTCCATTAAAATCTTATGCATGCAATAGGATGAACTTATTCCTTTCAAGTCAGAAAGAGTCTAACCCATAGCAATTTGATTCATTTTCAAAACAACAATCAACTTTAAGTGTATTGCTTATTATAACTGGTTTGTGCCCTTCATCATCAAGAAACACATATTTTAAGTGTGAGGGAAACAACTTCAACTCAAGCTTGATTTCTTCTCTTTGTTTTTCTTTCAAGTATTCCACTTTTGCTTCAAATGGAGGAATCTCTTCTAATGCCTCAAGTTCTTTTAAACAATTATCAATTTCTATTTCTTTGTTCTATAGAGCACATTAGTAAGAGATTTTTCTAAGGGGGTAGAAACATGCACTTTCCTTTTTACCTCTTCTATTGCTTCATTTGTTGCATCAAGTCGAAAACAATCACTTTTGTCTTTAGAATGCTTCATTGCTTCGAAAAGATTGAAGCAAACCTCTTAATCTTGCACTCTTACTTTCATGAGACCATCAACAATACCTATCATCACTCTCGTAGTCTTCATAAAAGATCAACCAAGAATTAAAGGAGCATCATCGTCTTCCTCCATGTAAATTAACATAAAATCAATTGGAAACAAGAATTTAGCATCTTTCACCAACACATATTTGGCTACATCGTGAGGTCGGGTAGTAGATTTATCGGCTAATTGTAAAGTCATTCTTGTTGTCTCCAACTCAATGTTTCCCAACTTTTTCAAAACATATAATGTGATCAAATTAATACTAAAGCCCAAATCAATCAATCATTTACCAAGATAAACATTTCCAATGGTAACCGGTAAGGTAACTCTTCCTAGATCACTTTGTTTCTGCGGAAGAGTCTGTTGAATGATCGCGCTACAACTACCGTTAAGAGTTATTATTTCTTGATTTGTGTACCATATCTTTTTGGTGATGATATCCTTCATGAACTTTGCATACGTGGACATTTGCTCTAATGCCTCGGAGAATGGAATATTGATTTGCAATTGACTAAAAATATCCAAAAATCGAGCATAGTGTCTGTCGCTACTGCGAAAATCGGCGCCGGCTTGACAGGAGAGTCGCCACCGTGCGTTATTTATCCCTCAGAGCAGGAAAGGAAACGCTCGAAGTAAACCTCGCAAAGACGGGAAAAGGTATGGTCATCGCAACCAAAACCTGGATTCGGGAGTCGGTTACGCAAGGGGAAGGTATTAGCACCCCTCACGTCCATCGTACTCGATGGGATCCACGCTTGGTGTTTATAAGGAAAAGGGTGTGTTTATCTATCTACGCTAATGGTCGGTCTGAAAAAGAAAAAAGAAAAAGAAAAGGACAGGACTCGACAGAACATACGGTGTTCTGGGCCTACGTACTCCCTCGTGCAATGGGAAAGTCAGAGTCAACGTAGTTCGACTACCTACGTCTAAACGGGGGAAGGGTTGCTCGCCAGGACATCGCGTCCTGTGCCTACGTGTAACACGGTGGGAGAACTGACTTTAAACAATGTTGCGGATAGCAAGAGTCGCCACCGACTTTTATTTTATCCATAAGGAAAGGTTATAAAAGAACAGGAAAGACCTTAGAGAATATTTTGGGTCCGGGGGGTAGGTTATGAAAAGGGAAGGTGTTAGCACCCTTTTCATCCATGGTTATCCATGGGCTCTTAGGTACTTAAGCTCACTTTTGAATTGTTTTGAAATTGTAGTGTGTGAATAGAAAATTTTCAGAATAGTTAATAAATAATCCATGTAAGGATGTGTTAAGAACTTGTTTGAAAACTTGTTGAAAATTTGTTTAAGTGCGAAACAGTTTTGAAGTGAGCAAGCACCTAGGAGTAACCTACCCTAATGTTTAAAGGTCTTTCTTATTCTTCATTCTTTCCTTTAGTAAGACTATCCCTACTATAATGGAGTAGGTAGTCCTTACTTTGGATGTTAAGGGACATGTGAGGGACAATTGGATTTTTGAAGGCCATTGTGGGGTGTAATAAGCAAACTGGAGGGACTATCATCATTTTTCGAAAGGGACTCGATTCGTAAAGGCAACCATAAGGGACTTTGATGATTTTCTATTTGAGGGACTTGCTTTATACACCCCACTTAACCATTATTCGTAGGCAACTTGAGGGATATCCTTAGGAAGTGAGACGACGATTAAAATCGACTTACGTGTGTGAAATGTTTAATTTAATTATCTTATATTAAAATGATCTAATTTATTTTTTTAAATATCATACATATTAGCACTCCCTAATTACTAACCATAATGATAATAATAATTAAATAATTAAACAACTTTACATCCAAGAAACAATTACAAAATAATAAGCAAAATAATTAAATAGCAAAGATAAATAAAATATAAATAAGCAATAATAAATAATAAAGGGGGTTAATTCTAAGTTTACTCGGCAAGACATCGCATCTTGTGCCTACGTATCCTTACGGGAGTGGAATCAGAGTAATCGTAGTTCCCCTCAAAAGGGAGGTTAGAGACTTCTTGACAGTGGTCAAGGTCTCAAGGGGAATAAACGCGCCTTAAGGACACGCTTACGCGGAGTGTAGGAACTCCAAATTTCTACGTTGAAATGTTAAGTTGTAATTAGGGTTAACTTAGGGATTCCACGGCGGGAAACCCTAAAATGAGTGCGGCGACTCTTTGACCTAATGCTAGGGGTAAAATTTGTAATTTTGCCTGCGGCGAGGCATTTGTGAAAATTAGGGTTTGTAGTTTTGAGGGTTCGAGGACCATTGACGCGGCGGTCATATGCTAGACCTAATTCCTTCGGAGGTGTGTGCAGTGTGACAGAATGATAGTGATGGAAGCGTGAGACCTTTAAATCATACATCAGCAGAATTTTAAATGCGAAAACGTAAATGTGATTGTTAAGATTCGCAAGGTTACAACCGGGAAGCAGTTACAAAATAATAAAACTTAAATAAAACACCACGCATGAGCTGCAAAAGATGAACACTGTTAATAAGCAAGGTTAGACGGTAATTGGACGAGTCAGGAGGAAAAAGTGCAATATTGAAGATTTTTGTTGTTTTTTGAAGAAAAAGTTTTGATTTAAGTTAAAAATATGTTTAGACATAAAAAAGGTTAAGTTTAATTTTCAAAAAAATAGTTTTAATTTAATTATTAAAAAAAAAGGTTTTACTTTTAATGTTTATTTTTAAAAAAAGTTTGATGTTATTATTTAAAAAAAATGTTTTTAGTTATGATTTTTTTAAAAAAAACAAAAAAAAAAGGTTTTAAAATAATACTAACTATGAAAAAAACAAAAAAAAACAGAAAAATAAAAGGGCAAATGATTTTTAATTATAGGCTATATTTTTTTTAAAAGATTTACTGAATAATAAAAAAAAAAGGTGATTTATATAAATTGATTAAGAGGTAATTAAAGGTTAATTTAACTTAGAATGTTTGTTAGTTCAATATAAAAGGTTAATTGAGTTTATTCAAATAAAAAACATGATTATGGAGTTGATTAGGTTGATTAGAGGTTAACGGTGATTAGGGGGAGTGTGTGTGGTATGTGTGTAGTGATTAATTATACACTAATAATAATAATAAAAGAAAGAAAAACAAAAAGAAAACCCTAATTCCCAATCGGTTCCCCTCGAATCGCAACTGCTTCACTCTCGATCGCTCGCTCTATCTCCTTCCATCAGTCATGATTGATTCCTCCTCGTTCATCATGCTTCGACTCTATGAACACACAGCAAGGGCATCAATAATTTAAAATACGAAAAAATAACGGGAGCATTACCGGCGGTTCGCGAAGGAGCTGCTGAGAGGCGATTCACGGTGAATGTTGATGGCGGAAGTTTTGAGCTTGCGTTGGGTCCACGGTGAAGGGCGAAAGCGGCGATGTACTTCGAGAATTTAGATAAGTTTTCTTCTCCTTTCGGTCTAGGGTTTCCGATTGTGGATTTCTCCGCGTGTCTGTTAGGGTTTTTTGAATGTTCTCCTCCTTCTCTTTATATAGACTTTCAATCGAGATTTGGTGTGGGGATCTGATTGAAGTAAGTTTTGAATGCTGATTGAATTTTCCAAATTGGGATAAATTAGGTTTGAAGATTCCCTTTTTTCGTCTGATTGCAATAATGTATGTTAATGAAAATTCCAAATTGTGATCTCTTGTATCAATCTGATTGATGTCGTGTTTTAATGATCAGAGGATTTGATTTCTTTCTGGATCTTTTATTTTCAAATGAATATCTGATGGTTTACTAACTCACGTTTGATATTCGACAGGTGTGAACAGCAATGGTTTTGGGCCAAAAGAGGGATTAGAAGCCCGGAGAGGAAAACTCGTGTTGAGGTGTCTGGTAGGAACTTCGATGGAAGAGTTGGTGATGAAGAGCAACAGATGTAAACATTCTCTTTGTGCAGGGTATATTTCTTTCCCATCCAAACTCGGTTCATATGGTATTTTCTTTAAACTGATGCATACCTGCAATGTTTGTTCATCCAACATTAAGTTATTTTGCCAATTCCTAAACTAATGCTGTTTTCGCATTGTATCACGTCTTCGAGGATCAGGGATGGCAGAGCTGTAACGTTGTAGGATTTACATGATCCATTTATCATGCTTGGACGACTTGGTTTAGATTCTGGCTGAATTCGAGCCTTAAATCGAAATGTACGCCGGTAATTTTGCATTCATCTATTGTTGCAGGTTTTATTTGGGTGTATATATTTATCATTGGTAATTGCTGAAGTATCTCCTAAATTCGTCTTGCAGGTTTGATGGCTGCCTTTGAGGATGCAACAGTTGGCGCGTCTAAGTTGCGCCTCAAGCCATCTCAAGGACCAAGCACAACAGAAACTGGAGAAGAGGTTGTTGCTGAAGCATGGGCTGTGTTGACAGAGGGTGTTTGCTTGGGCAGGTTGGAATGAAAACAAATGCTTTCTTCCGTAGCCAAAGTGATTCCGACAATTTTAAAAGCTGTTGATTTTTATTGTGCTTGCAGGTATGGAACTTCATCAGCAGACGTCAGCTTTCGATAACAGCTGGTTCACTAACAGCAGCGAGGGATGTGGCTGAGTTTCTTTTTTTTACTGGTATCTTCCTCTTGTTCCCAATAGTTCTTAAGTTTTGGTTCCGTCTTGGTGGTGGTGTTTGCATACATAAGGGAGGTATTATGTTCTTGAACTCTTCCAAGTTGTGAATTGATTTGCACTTGTACGTGCACAGCTTTACTGTACTGATTATCTTTTCATTGATCTTTAATGTATGCAATGTGTTTGGTACAGGGCATTGGGCATAATCTCTGCTCAAGGCTCTAGGTTGGAAATAGCAACCTGAGGGATATAATCATGAAGATTTGGTGGAACAAATTGACATAGAGCTTGACATACTGACTTGTTTGGACACTGAAGTTGGCTTTATCCATCTCCTATTGGAAACAACAATCCTCCCTCCGCATAACAGATACAAGGCTCCTCATTTCAAGGTTTACTTTCTTTGCTCGTAGGAATTCGTAACCAATGGTTTTGTATTGCTTCGTGTCTTATTAAGCGCTGATGTGGTCCTTGTATCCTTCATGTATTGTGATTATGACCTGATATTGTTCTTTGTGCTTGTGTATTGTTGTGATGATACTACTGTGGCGTTTTCTTGTTATGCAGGGTTTCTTGAAAACGGTCTTGAAGTGCAGGTTGAGAAGGTGTTCCTTGTCTGGCAACATGTGATGAAGCCATAACCCTTGCAGCTTGTTGACTTATTTGTTGCGCCTCCAGCTGCATTAGCTTGTGAAATCCCTTGCCAAATGTGAGATCACTGGTCGCTTAACAGTTGTATTGGTTGGTGCGTCTGGGGATTAAAGCTTTGCTGCAGGTGGGGATTTCTAAAGTCATTCAGCATACCTGCTCTGTATTGTTGGGTTTGCAAATGACCTGGTGCTTGGTTAAGAGTTGTTGTTGACATACTAACTGCTAACACCGTCATCGTCTATGATAGGTATTGGCTGGTATTCCAACGGATCAAAGTATTGGTGTCTTTCTAAGAGCTTCGTGATTCATAGCCAGATTAAGGTTGACGTTTGTCGAGCCGGTCGTAGGCTGTTGCCAAAGTTGAGGTCCACGCGGGTTGAAAATTGATTGGATTATGTCTGCTGTCCAGGTTCGCAAGCGAAATCAAGAACCTTCGAGGATGCGACGCAGCTATCAAACTCGATGTCGTTGCTTCTCTTGGCAATGTGTTGTTGTAGTGTCAAATGTTTATAGTAGTGTAGACTAATGAGGCGTGTCAATATTGTACTTTAAAACTTGATGCGGGATTTACTAGCCCCATAGCAGGCTCCAATTAGCAACAATAGCAACAGTATTTGTTTGGTTTTAAATATGTAACAGAGATAAATGGGACTTAGTCCTCCCTTTTCAATTAATGTAGTACCACTGTATAAATAATTGGATGCTCTCATATGTAACTTGTATTAGATGAACAACAATGGATATGAATGAGGTAGCTTTGCCAAATAAACACGTTACCAAATCCAACGTGTATACTCCCAAATTGCATTATGTGTTAGTTTTGATGAAATAGTATGTGGATAAGTACTGTAGGTCTAAGAACTAAAAGGGTGGTGGCAACACAGCGAGCTATGGTGGATATTCACGATTCTATGCAGGTATTGCAGCTTCAGATCCGGGACCCCTCCGTTGAGCGTCCTTTGATGACTTAGATACTTTTAGGATTTAGGATAGATGTTTTAATGTAATCCCTTAGGATTTGAGAATCTTAATGTACTTCCTTGTAACAGTACTCTGCATGAAGCAACATCCCCATTCTTGTATGATAGCATTATTTATGAAATAAAATTCTCAAAGTTTTGAATTTATTTATATTCTATTCTTAGTTAAAAAATATAAACAAATGTGAATAAATCCACAAGTATTTAATTCATTAACATAGGCATAAAACATAAATATTAAAATAACGTCAACTAACAATAGAAAGTACGCAAAAAGAGGTGGCATTCTACGGTCAAAAATTAGGGTACAACAGATGTGAACCTTGTGAATCTTCTTAGAACACAAAGTCTTGTATTGTGAGGGAAAATTTTGGGGTGCAACAGCTGCCCCTGTTCAATTTTCTGAAACCTGAGGGGTTAGATTGGTATATTTGCCAGTCGTAACCTGGAAGGTTGAAGGGGATTGAACACAAAAGCCCAAAAATTTGCACTCACCAGTGCATGGAGTGATATTGATGGTTGGTTGAACATGATTGAGTGGGCTTAAAGATGCCACTAGGGGAAAGTTCTTCAATAGTATAATGAGAACTGTCAGGAGTCTGGAGTAATACTGATGTAACAGCATGTCTTCATGAGGATAGAGCAATCAATAGTGATAACCCTAATGCAGTCTTGAAGCAATGATATGATTTCAGGAGGATAGAACAATGAATGGCTCTAAAGCAGTCTTGAAATAATAATGTGATATGTCTTCAGGAGGATAGAGCAATCAATAGCTCTAAAGCAGTCTTGAAGTAATGATTTCAGGAGGATAGAGCAATGAATGGCTCTAAAGTAGTCTTGAAGTAATGATTTCAGGAGGATAGAGCAATGAATGGCTCTAAAGCAGTCTTGAAATAATAATGTGATATGTCTTCAGGAGGATAGAGCAATCAATAGCTCTAAAGCAGTCTTGAAGTAATGATTTCAGGAGGATAGAGCAATGGATAGCTCTAAAGCAGTCTTGAAATAATAATGTAATTTCAGGAGGATAGAGCAATGGATAGCTCTAAAGCAGTCTTGAAATAATAATGTGATATATCTTCAGGAGGATAGAGCAATCAATAGCTCTAAAGCAGTCTTGAAGTAATGATTTCAGGAGGATAGAGCAATGAATGGCTCTAAAGCAGTCTTGAAGTAATGATTTCAGGAGGATAGAGCAATGAATGGCTCTAAAGCAGTCTTGAAATAATAATGTGATATGTCTTCAGGAGGATAGAGCAATCAATAGCTCTAAAGCAGTCTTGAAGTAATGATTTCAGGAGGATAGAGCAATGGATAGCTCTAAAGCAGTCTTGAAATAATAATGTGATATATCTTCAGGAGGATAGAGCAATCAATAGCTCTAAAGCAGTCTTGAAGTAATGATTTCAGGAGGATAGAGCAATGAATGGCTCTAAAGCAGTCTTGAAATAATAATGTGATATGTCTTCAGGAGGATAGAGCAATCAATAGCTCTAAAGCAGTCTTGAAATAATAATGTAATTTCAGGAGGATAGAGCAATGGATAGCTCTAAAGCAGTCTTGAAATAATTAGATGGCTTCAGGAGGATAGAGCAATGGATAGCTCTAAAGCAGTCTTGAAGTAATAGGATGATTTCAGGAGGATAGAGCAATCAGTAGCTCTAAAGCAGTCTTGAAGTCATGAGAGGCTATCAGGAGGATAAAATAACCCTGAGGTTACACTAAAGCAGTCCCAAAGTAATAAGAAGCTCATCAGGAGGATAAAGTAACCCTGAGGTTACAATAAAGCAGTCCCAAAGATCATAAGCTTGTTTGTTGGATAATTAACCTGAAAACAAGGTAGCATTCTGTATAACAACATTAGTTTATGCTTTATGTATGCATGTATGACATGATGCACTTAGGTAATGTACTATAGATATATATGTTATGGTATGATGTAAATGATGTATGTATGATATGACACTGCTGGAAGTGTCTGGATATCCTTGTATAACAACTGCTGGCCAAGGAAAATAAATCCCGATTCGTTGTTGAAGAATATATAACCCTCCGTCTGCTAGGGATAACAAGGTATAGATAACCTCCCGTTGTTGGGGATAACAAGGTATAGATAACCTCCCGTTGTTGGGGATAGTAGGGTATAGATAACCTTCGCTTTCGTTTGATAGTAGGATAAGTATAACATCCCGTCTTCGTTCATCGTGCCCTTATTGGAAAGTAATTTCCCGTATATCCGTATGAGGATAAAAGAGATGGATATAAATTCCAGGGGAGATTAGACTTTGTGAAAATGGATTAGTCCTACTGATGGTTTGTAACTGTCTTGTAAAGATGAACCGGCGAAGCTTCGTTGAAATCCTTCCCTCGTTCGTCCTTAGTAAATACTATTACTGCATTTTCATGCATTTCTGGTAAACATCAATCATATTAAAAGCATACATGCGTTTCTGGTAAACATCAATCATATTCAAAGGCATACATACATTCAAACACAACCAATGGACGTTTCGCTTATGTAAATAGGGTAAAAGTGAATCTGGATTCAAAAGATGGAATTTATTTATATCAAAAGTGACCCATACACGGGTAAGTTTGTACAAGGAGACATAAACCCTAGTAAGAGAATTTTGTCATGAAGTTTTACAAAAAGAATCAGCTATGTGGGAAATAATCCTATTGAGTTTCAATTCTACTATTGCCACTCAAGTATCTCATCTTCTTGCTGTTGAGACGGAAACGATTGGATTGAGCTTCATCTGTTTGAGCTTGAGTAAGTAGTACAACTGGTTGCAATTTCATGAGTGATCCAAACGAGACATAGTCATACGCTTTAATCCCTAACTTTTGCCTGGATTGCCCTTTCAGGTTTTCAATCCACCGGGATACCCTTTTTTGCCCAAGCCGCCTTTTCAGGTTTTCGACTTGCCGGGTGTACATCTTTTTATATATATATCCCTAATTTTTGCCCAAACCCTTTTGGTTTGCCGGGATGCCCTTATTTTTGCCTAGGCCTGTCAACCTAGCGGGTCTCTTTTTATGCGTAGTATTTTTTAACTATGTCTGCGTTTACAGGTTGTGGGAAGTCTTCACCATCCATTGTAGTCAGTATCATGGCACCTCCTGAGAACACTGTCTTGACTACAAATGGTCCCTCATATGTTGGAGTCCACTTGCCCCTAGGATCACCCTGTGGTAATATGATGCGCTTGATTACCAAGTCACCAGCCTGATATACCTTTGGCTTAACCTTCTTGTTAAAAGCTTTGATCATCCGTTTCTGGTACATCTGGCCATGACAAACTGCTGCTAACCTTTTCTCATTAATCAAATTTATCTGGTCAAGTCGAGTCTGAATCCACTCATCTTCATCCAAGCCTGCATCCTTCATAATTCTCAAGGAGGGGATCTGAACTTCAATAGGCAGAACTGCTTCCATACCATAGACTAAGGAGAATGGGGTTGCCCCTGTTGAAGTACGTATTGTAGTACGATAGCCATGCAGAGCAAATGGTAACATCTCGTGCCAATCCTTGTAAGTAGCAGTCATCTTCTGTACAATCTTCTTAATGTTCTTATTAGCAGCTTCAACTGCCCCATTCATCTTTGGACGATACGGAGAAGAGTTGTGATGCTTAATCTTGAACTGCGTACAGAGATCAGTAATCATAGTGTTGTTCAGATTAGAGCCATTGTCAGTGATACTCCTTTCAGGGATACTCATTGACTGGTAATCATCTACTGCTTGATGAGCCAAATGATCAGCAACAACACTCCCCTTAATGGCCTTCTGAGTAGTATACTGTATATCATATTCCGTCAAGATCATTTGCCATCTTGCAATTCTTCCGGAGAGAGCAGGTTTCTCAAATATGTACTTGATTGGATCCATCTTCGAAATCAACAAGGTAGTATGGGTCAACATATACTGTCTTAGTCGGCGAGCAGCCCATGCCAAAGCGCAGCAAGTTTTCTCGAGCAGTGAGTATCTTGTTTCACAGTCGGTAAACTTTTTGCTAAGGTAGTATATTGCCTGCTCTTTTCGACCAGACTCGTCATGTTGCCCCAATACACACCCCATTGAGTTGTCTAATACTGTTAAATACATAATCAAGGGTCTTCCATCAACTGGTGGCATTAAAATTGGAGGTTCTAGCAAATATCTCTTGATTTCATCAAAGGCAGTCTGGCACTCATCATTCCATTCCATCACCTGATCTTTCTTCAACAACTTGAAGATTGGCTCACAGATGGTAGTTAATTGGGAAATAAATCTTGCAATGTAGTTCAATCGTCCCAAGAAACCTCTAACCTCCTTCTCAGTACGGGGAGCTGGCATCTCTCGTATAGCTTTCACTTTTGCAGGATCCACTTCAATACCTTTTCCACCGACAATGAAACCCAGGAGCTTTCCAGATCTAACTCCAAAAGTACACTTGTTTGGATTTAATCTCAACCTGTATTTCTTCAACCTCTCAAACAACTTGTGCAGATGATCAAGATATTGCTCTTCATTCTGAGATCTAGCTATCATATCATCCACATATACCTCTATCTCATGATGAATCATATCATGAAACAAAGCCACCATAGCACGCTGATATGTTGCCCCTGCATTCTTCAAACCAAATGGCATTACCTTACTGTGTCATAAATGTAGTCTTCTCCATATCTTCAGGTGCCATCTTGACTTGATTGTAACCAGAGAAACCATCCGTAAAAGAGAATACCTTATGCTGAGCAGTGTTGTCTACCAGAATATCAATATGAGGCAGTGGAAAGTCATCTTTAGGGCTAGCCTTGTTCAGATCTCTTTTCTGTTTTCTTCAGTTCCCAGATTCACAACTTCGACTGGCTCTTCATGTGGCTGTATAGCTTTCTCTTCTTGTTGTAACAACCTAGCAAGCTCTACAGGTATTTCACAATCGTCCTCGTTTCCGTCTTCAGTTTGATAGATCGGATTCTCGAAATTGTAATTGGCAATAGTAGAACTGTTATCAACTGGATCCAGAGTGGATGAGGATCGGCATTTTAGTGACGTGGGTGTGTGTAAGAACACATAGCTGATAAAGCAAAAAATAAAAGAAAAAGAAAGACAAGGAACACAATATTTACGAAAACGAAACGTCCACTGATTTTATCGAATGAAGGATGCAAATGAAATGACAACCCGTAACAAGCACACCATTGTGCCCTGGGTAAGGCACATGGCTTGAATGTTTTAATTGTTCCAGAAATTATAAATTTAAAAACATAACACAGTAATAGTATTTACTCCTGACTAAAGGAGATAGGGATAACATCTTCAGCTGTCCAATTATTGAGTCCAGCACCCACAGTAGGAAAAATCCATGCCTCCAAGTTGTAGTCTTCATCTTGATCTCCCACAGCATTGATAACCCCTTGATTGGTGATACGAACAGCACGAGCACGACGAACAGCCTTCTGGGACTCTACAGTGAAACCCAAACCAAACTTGTCAGACTTGTATGGCATATCAGGAAGCTGACCCCGAATAGTACAACCACCTTCTTCCACCACAGCTTTTGCATCATTGAGGGAGGCCATTGCCATTGTTGGAGGGTTTCTGATGACCACAGGAACCTTCTTCACAGCAGGAGGAGTCACACAATCCTTAACAGCCCAGGGAACCACTTCAAATGACTGACATGGAGTTTCAATGTATTCACCTTCTACTTCCAGATACTTGAAAGTGTTTACATGGCTGACAAAGTATTCTTCCTCTCCAAAGACAGTAACAACTTTTCCATTCACCGGATATCTCAACTTTTGATGTAATGTGGAGGTCACAGCACCTGCCCCATGGATCCAGGGACGACCAAGCAGACATGAGTACGAAGGACGAATATCCATCACATAGAATGTAGCGGTAAACACCTGAGAGCCAACCTTGATTGGAAGATCAATTTCCCCATGCACTACTCTTCTAGAACCATCAAAAGCCTTTACCACAATATTACTGGGCTTTAATACCGTATCTTTAGGACTCAGCTTGTTCAGGACTTCCTTAGGCAACACATTCAGAGAGG
Source organism: Lathyrus sativus (assembly GCA_963859935.3). Lineage (NCBI taxonomy): Eukaryota > Viridiplantae > Streptophyta > Magnoliopsida > Fabales > Fabaceae > Lathyrus > Lathyrus sativus. Next base: position 568,881,289 of record OZ012738.1, on the reverse strand, counting down.
AACCATTGTCTATCAGCACATGAGACAGGGTAGTGCCCCTGCATTCAATTGAAATATGCAAGGCCCTGTTATGATCCCTCTTGGCAGGGGTCAAGTCAGCATCAGAAAATCCTAACCCGTTGTCATAGGTCAGGTGAGCAACACAATTCTCAAACTGGTCCACAGAAATTGCACTGGGTACATGAGCCATCTTTAGAAACTTGATCAATGACTTGGCATGAGCCTCAGAACATAATAACAGGGAGAGCATAGAAATCTTTGAGGGAGTATGCCCCAGCTGATCAACAATATCATAATCACTCTTGCGAATGATTTTCAATACTTCTTCCATCTGCTTAGAGAGGTCATCAGCAGCTGGCATATCAGTAGATACAGGCTCAATAACAGGACCCTTGCCCCGAGCATCAGTGGTGGAAGTAACAGCAGGAGTAACTGCACTCTTAGAAGCAACTGGAGGAGAGAAGACTCTTCCACTACGAGTGATCTTGCTAGATCCAGCAATATTATCAATGTCAACAGGCATATCAGGTAAAGGCTCCTGCTTGACACCATGGATGTAAACATCAGACCCATAGTGCCAAGGCACAGCTTTGTCAGATGTATAAGGAATAGGACCAGGAGTGGTAATGATCAGAGGAGCTACTCTGGCTTCAGCAACAACTTTCACAGGACCTTCAGCAGTAATCTTGATTGGGCCCTGATGAGTGGTTTTAATGGGACCCTTTGAAGTGATTCTTAGTGGTACTTTGTCAACCATGTCAACCTCTTCAATCTTCTTACCCTGAGTCAGATGATCCACCATACTTTCTACAGATGCTGGTCTTCTTTCAAACACTATAGTATATTTATCCATGAGACGTTGAATCCCATCTCTCAAAATGAAGCAACTATCCGGCTTATAGGTACAATATAGACAATCTTCATGACAACCTGGAAAGATCCCAGCTTGTACTGACCTCTTTTTGATAACAGACAATGGTGTGCTCAACTCCATAACTGAATAGACATGCAGATCTTCATCAATATCTTCATCAATGGCGTTGACAGTCTTCTCGTGATTTGGCATTGGAGCTGTAATCACATTTGGAGTACCTGGTGGATCAAACTCAATTTCTCCAGCATCAATCATATCCTGAATTTTGTTCTTCAAGACCCAGCAGTTATTAGTATCATGTCCTGGACAGTTTGAATGATATGCACATCGTGCATTGGGATTGTACTTGGGAGAGGTAACATTGGGATTCTGAGGGGCCTCCCTCAGGGTAATAAGTTCAGCTTTCAACAAGTGTTGCAATGCCTGAGCCATTGACATGTTGATCTTCGTGAACTGTCTTCTAGCCCTCTGTTGGTTTCCTTGAGGCTGCTCTGTTGTTGCAGGAGTTGGATTTGAAATATGAACTGCACTAACAGACTGATGCCTTCTGTTACGATCAGGCTGACCATACACAGCATTAGATTCTTTCTTCCCAGTGGGAGGCTTCTTTGCAGCACCTGATGAAGAAGTGCCCACTTGGATCTTACCACTCTTGATACCATTCTCTACTCGCTCTCCTGTCATGATCAACTCAGTGAAGCCAGATGATGAGCTTCCAATGAGATGACTGTAAAACGGACCATTCAGCGTACACATGAACATATCAACCAACTCCCTATCAGTTAACGGGGGTTGAACTCTTCCAGCTAAGTCTCTCCACTTCTGAGCATACTCTTTAAAGCTTTCTTTGGCACCCATAGACATGCTTTGAAGCTGCATGCGAGTGGGGGCTAAGTCAGCATTGTATTGATACTGCTTGTAGAAAGCTTCAGCAAGGTCATTCCAATCTCTGATGTTGACACTCTCCAACTGATAATACCACTCTAGCTGAGCTCCAGATAAACTCTCTTGAAAGAAATGGATCCACAACTTTTTATCAGCAGTGTGGGGTTGCATTCTTCTGACATAAGACCTCAGATGCAATTTGGGACAAGAGACCCCATCATAGACAACAAATGTAGGAACTTTGAACCCAATGGGTATGACCACCCCAGATATCAAGCTCAAATCCTCAAAATCCAGCCCAGATGATTTCTGTAATTCCATAGCATCCATTCTATCCACCAGCATCTTGAATTTGTCTTCGTTAGGCTCATGGTAGTAGTTAGCCTCAGAATCAGAGTCCCCCATAGTGTTGTGGAGACTGCCTCTCTCCTGCTCAGATTCTTCAGATTCATAGTCTTCAACATGTTCCTTGGTCTTGACAGGACCTTTGAACCTTCTTCCCATGTTGAGCAACCCAGCAGACCTTCTAGCCTTCTTAGTCTTCTTGGCCAGCAGTGTCTTCAATTCATCCTGCCCCTTAGATAGGTTCAGGATCAGCTCTTGGAACTGTGCATTCTGTGCCTGGAGATCCTTAACTGATTGTTCAAGAGCCATTGCTGAAATAAACAGCGAGAAGATGAGAAACCTGTACACAATTATAAACCTGTGATGCAATGATATGGGAATGCATATGCAATGTTTTCAAGGACCGCAGGATTTAAATTTGCTTAAACAATCAAGAAAGTAACTTTTTATTAGTAATAACTTGTTTTGCCTTTTAGGCTTACAAAAAAAATGAAAACGAAATAAGTACAAAAGATGGGGTTTTAAGTCTCCCATGGACGTTTCCTCTTTGTGTTGAGGTATGAGTTGAGGTTTCGTTCCTCATGAAGTAGCTTTGTTAGCTCTAGGATCCTTGCTTGGCTTGATTTGTAATGAGCCTCGAAAGTATCCCTTTGCTCTTTCAGTTGGATCCATGATCTCTGCAAGTCTTCCATATCAGTAGGCATGTCTGGGTGAAGGATGGTATAAGCTGTGTCTCCTTCAGCAACAGGTTCCATGGTAACTGGTAGGACGGCAGGATATGGCATCATGAGTGTCTGAGCACGAGATCGTACCCATCTGAGATAAGCCTCCATAGGAATAGTGTACTTAGGCTCCAGTGTCTTGCTGTCAATCCTGTTTACCTTTCCCCAAGCTCGGATGAATCTCTGACGGTAACCCTGAAGATCGTTGTCGTAATCAAACACAATGCCCTGAATCAACATGTCATGTGGACCATCGCTCCGGGCGTAACCAAACTGTCGTAAAGCTAGAGATGGGTTGTAGGTGATGCCTCCTCTTATGCCTAGAAGTGGCACATTAGGAAACTCCCCACAACGGTCAATGATGGTGACATTCTCCATAGATCTGGAGCACCAATGGATGTCTGAGTGAGAAAGTGACATGATCCTCTTGGACCATCTGAACCCTTGCTCATTCTTCATTACTGAGCGAGGAAGGTGAGAAATAAACCACCTAGAAAGTAAAGGTATGCAGCACATCAAAGTTCCTCTTGCCCTTGTAGTACGGGTGTGAAGAGAATGTAGGATGTCTCCAAGTAAGGTAGGCACTGGATTGTGACTCAGGAATATGTTGATGGCATGAACGTCTATAAACTGATCAGGATTGGGGAACAACACTAAGCCATAAATCAATAAGGCTAAGATCTCCTCAAAAGCATCGTAGCTCATAGCCTTCAAGAACATTTGAGCTTTATCCACTAATACCTTGGCAAGAATACCTTTAACTCCACTTCTCGTCTCTAGAACAATGTCAGACTTCTTCAGATGTAGAGCTGCAGCAATAATTTCTGGTTTAAGCTCCTTCTCTAAGCCTGTGAATGGCTTCTGATCAAGAACAGGTATACCCAGAAGTTTAGAGAACTCCTCCATGGTTGGAACCAGCTGATAATCAGGAAATGTAAAGCAATGGTGCTTAGGGTCAAAGAACTGGAACAGCACACTCATCACGTCTTCACTGAACCCTGAAGTAACTAGATCCAATAAGTGACCATGTCTCTTGTTGAACTGGGAATGATCAGGCACTAGGGAAACCAACTCCTTGAGCTTAGCAGGTATCCCTACAAAGTTGATCCTGATGGTGTTTCTACGAGCAGAAGCCATGACCTGCAACAAAGAACAAAGATAAATCCTTTGGTCCTTGAAATGGTTAGGGAAAATGATATGCTTATGATGCATGATGATGTCATGATGTCATGCTCAATCACAAACATGTGGCACACACAAACAAGTCACACCATAGCCCTAGGTTTAAAGGCTTGCATGAGGTTCAAAGGCAAGTACCCTCCCCTGAAGTTAGATGGTTCATCCTGTCCTACAAAAGTAACCAGGTTCTAAGGGATCTCAATATCATTGATCCTTCACAAGGGTGGTTGTTCAGAAGGCAACTTACTTGCCAACCAAAACCCTCCAAGTTTAAGATCTCAATGAGCGTAGTATCGAGTGTCAACCAACTTCAGTCTGCACCAAAGCCGGTTACCTCACTACTTTCTAAAGGCCAAGATGAGTTAACTAGGGTTCTAAAAGTCAGTTAGTGCATTGACAACATATGGCAGCCTCAATATTATCCTCAACTTGACTTAAGGAATATAAGCACCAACCAAGAAGTCGCACTAACTATGGCCACCAGATCAACCGTATCGATATACGTCGTACAGTTTCCTTGGTCTATTGCCATTTACCTAAGGTACACTAGATCCGGGTTAGGACCTTTCACACATAAGAGCACCCCAACAATATAATAATAAAGCAAACAAGGCAAACAATTTAAAGTGATCTTAATTCCTAAGGGTACCCCTCTTAAATAAATCCCCAGCAGAGTCGCCAGTTCTGTAACACGGTGGGAGAACTGACTTTAAACAATGTTGCGGATAGCAAGAGTCGCCACCGACTTTTATTTTATCCATAAGGAAAGGTTATAAAAGAACAGGAAAGACCTTAGAGAATATTTTGGGTCCGGGGGGTAGGTTATGAAAAGGGAAGGTGTTAGCACCCTTTTCATCCATGGTTATCCATGGGCTCTTAGGTACTTAAGCTCACTTTTGAATTGTTTTGAAATTGTAGTGTGTGAATAGAAAATTTTCAGAATAGTTAATAAATAATCCATGTAAGGATGTGTTAAGAACTTGTTTGAAAACTTGTTGAAAATTTGTTTAAGTGCGAAACAGTTTTGAAGTGAGCAAGCACCTAGGAGTAACCTACCCTAATGTTTAAAGGTCTTTCTTATTCTTCATTCTTTCCTTTAGTAAGACTATCCCTACTATAATGGAGTAGGTAGTCCTTACTTTGGATGTTAAGGGACATGTGAGGGACAATTGGATTTTTGAAGGCCATTGTGGGGTGTAATAAGCAAACTGGAGGGACTATCATCATTTTTCGAAAGGGACTCGATTCGTAAAGGCAACCATAAGGGACTTTGATGATTTTCTATTTGAGGGACTTGCTTTATACACCCCACTTAACCATTATTCGTAGGCAACTTGAGGGATATCCTTAGGAAGTGAGACGGCGATTAAAATCGACTTACGTGTGTGAAATGTTTAATTTAATTATCTTATATTAAAATGATCTAATTTATTTTTTTAAATATCATACATATTAGCACTCCCTAATTACTAACCATAATGATAATAATAATTAAATAATTAAACAACTTTACATCCAAGAAACAATTACAAAATAATAAGCAAAATAATTAAATAGCAAAGATAAATAAAATATAAATAAGCAATAATAAATAATAAAGGGGGTTAATTCTAAGTTTACTCGGCAAGACATCGCATCTTGTGCCTACGTATCCTTACGGGAGTGGAATCAGAGTAATCGTAGTTCCCCTCAAAAGGGAGGTTAGAGACTTCTTGACAGTGGTCAAGGTCTCAAGGGGAATAAACGCGCCTTAAGGACACGCTTACGCGGAGTGTAGGAACTCCAAATTTCTACGTTGAAATGTTAAGTTGTAATTAGGGTTAACTTAGGGATTCCACGGCGGGAAACCCTAAAATGAGTGCGGCGGCTCTTTGACCTAATGCTAGGGGTAAAATTTGTAATTTTGCCTGCGGCGAGGCATTTGTGAAAATTAGGGTTTGTAGTTTTGAGGGTTCGAGGACCATTGACGCGGCGGTCATATGCTAGACCTAATTCCTTCGGAGGTGTGTGCAGTGTGACAGAATGATAGTGATGGAAGCGTGAGACCTTTAAATCATACATCAGCAGAATTTTAAATGCGAAAACGTAAATGTGATTGTTAAGATTCGCAAGGTTACAACCGGGAAGCAGTTACAAAATAATAAAACTTAAATAAAACACCACGCATGAGCTGCAAAAGATGAACACTGTTAATAAGCAAGGTTAGACGGTAATTGGACGAGTCAGGAGGAAAAAGTGCAATATTGAAGATTTTTGTTGTTTTTTGAAGAAAAAGTTTTGATTTAAGTTAAAAATATGTTTAGACATAAAAAAGGTTAAGTTTAATTTTCAAAAAAATAGTTTTAATTTAATTATTAAAAAAAAGGTTTTACTTTTAATGTTTATTTTTAAAAAAAGTTTGATGTTATTATTTAAAAAAAATGTTTTTAGTTATGATTTTTTTAAAAAAAACAAAAAAAAAAGGTTTTAAAATAATACTAACTATGAAAAAAACAAAAAAAACAGAAAAATAAAAGGGCAAATGATTTTTAATTATAGGCTATATTTTTTTTAAAAGATTTACTGAATAATAAAAAAAAAAAGGTGATTTATATAAATTGATTAAGAGGTAATTAAAGGTTAATTTAACTTAGAATGTTTGTTAGTTCAATATAAAAGGTTAATTGAGTTTATTCAAATAAAAAACATGATTATGGAGTTGATTAGGTTGATTAGAGGTTAACGGTGATTAGGGGGAGTGTGTGTGGTATGTGTGTAGTGATTAATTATACACTAATAATAATAATAAAAGAAAGAAAAACAAAAAGAAAACCCTAATTCCCAATCGGTTCCCCTCGAATCGCAACTGCTTCACTCTCGATCGCTCGCTCTATCTCCTTCCATCAGTCATGATTGATTCCTCCTCGTTCATCATGCTTCGACTCTATGAACACACAGCAAGGGCATCAATAATTTAAAATACGAAAAAATAACGGGAGCATTACCGGCGGTTCGCGAAGGAGCTGCTGAGAGGCGATTCACGGTGAATGTTGATGGCGGAAGTTTTGAGCTTGCGTTGGGTCCACGGTGAAGGGCGAAAGCGGCGATGTACTTCGAGAATTTAGATAAGTTTTCTTCTCCTTTCGGTCTAGGGTTTCCGATTGTGGATTTCTCCGCGTGTCTGTTAGGGTTTTTTGAATGTTCTCCTCCTTCTCTTTATATAGACTTTCAATCGAGATTTGGTGTGGGGATCTGATTGAAGTAAGTTTTGAATGCTGATTGAATTTTCCAAATTGGGATAAATTAGGTTTGAAGATTCCCTTTTTTCGTCTGATTGCAATAATGTATGTTAATGAAAATTCCAAATTGTGATCTCTTGTATCAATCTGATTGATGTCGTGTTTTAATGATCAGAGGATTTGATTTCTTTCTGGATCTTTTATTTTCAAATGAATATCTGATGGTTTACTAACTCACGTTTGATATTCGACAGGTGTGAACAGCAATGGTTTTGGGCCAAAAGAGGGATTAGAAGCCCGGAGAGGAAAACTCGTGTTGAGGTGTCTGGTAGGAACTTCGATGGAAGAGTTGGTGATGAAGAGCAACAGATGTAAACATTCTCTTTGTGCAGGGTATATTTCTTTCCCATCCAAACTCGGTTCATATGGTATTTTCTTCAAACTGATGCATACCTGCAATGTTTGTTCATCCAACATTAAGTTATTTTGCCAATTCCTAAACTAATGCTGTTTTCGCATTGTATCACGTCTTCGAGGATCAGGGATGGCAGAGCTGTAACGTTGTAGGATTTACATGATCCATTTATCATGCTTGGACGACTTGGTTTAGATTCTGGCTGAATTCGAGCCTTAAATCGAAATGTACGCCGGTAATTTTGCATTCATCTATTGTTGCAGGTTTTATTTGGGTGTATATATTTATCATTGGTAACTGCTGAAGTATCTCCTAAATTCGTCTTGCAGGTTTGATGGCTGCCTTTGAGGATGCAACAGTTGGCGCGTCTAAGTTGCGCCTCAAGCCATCTCAAGGACCAAGCACAACAGAAACTGGAGAAGAGGTTGTTGCTGAAGCATGGGCTGTGTTGACAGAGGGTGTTTGCTTGGGCAGGTTGGAATGAAAACAAATGCTTTCTTCCGTAGCCAAAGTGATTCCGACAATTTTAAAAGCTGTTGATTTTTATTGTGCTTGCAGGTATGGAACTTCATCAGCAGACGTCAGCTTTCGATAACAGCTGGTTCACTAACAGCAGCGAGGGATGTGGCTGAGTTTCTTTTTTTTACTGGTATCTTCCTCTTGTTCCCAATAGTTCTTAAGTTTTGGTTCCGTCTTGGTGGTGGTGTTTGCATACATAAGGGAGGTATTATGTTCTTGAACTCTTCCAAGTTGTGAATTGATTTGCACTTGTACGTGCACAGCTTTACTGTACTGATTATCTTTTCATTGATCTTTAATGTATGCAATGTGTTTGGTACAGGGCATTGGGCATAATCTCTGCTCAAGGCTCTAGGTTGGAAATAGCAACCTGAGGGATATAATCATGAAGATTTGGTGGAACAAATTGACATAGAGCTTGACATACTGACTTGTTTGGACACTGAAGTTGGCTTTATCCATCTCCTATTGGAAACAACAATCCTCCCTCCGCATAACAGATACAAGGCTCCTCATTTCAAGGTTTACTTTCTTTGCTCGTAGGAATTCGTAACCAATGGTTTTGTATTGCTTCGTGTCTTATTAAGCGCTGATGTGGTCCTTGTATCCTTCATGTATTGTGATTATGACCTGATATTGTTCTTTGTGCTTGTGTATTGTTGTGATGATACTACTGTGGCGTTTTCTTGTTATGCAGGGTTTCTTGAAAACGGTCTTGAAGTGCAGGTTGAGAAGGTGTTCCTTGTCTGGCAACATGTGATGAAGCCATAACCCTTGCAGCTTGTTGACTTATTTGTTGCGCCTCCAGCTGCATTAGCTTGTGAAATCCCTTGCCAAATGTGAGATCACTGGTCGCTTAACAGTTGTATTGGTTGGTGCGTCTGGGGATTAAAGCTTTGCTGCAGGTGGGGATTTCTAAAGTCATTCAGCATACCTGCTCTGTATTGTTGGGTTTGCAAATGACCTGGTGCTTGGTTAAGAGTTGTTGTTGACATACTAACTGCTAACACCGTCATCGTCTATGATAGGTATTGGCTGGTATTCCAACGGATCAAAGTATTGGTGTCTTTCTAAGAGCTTCGTGATTCATAGCCAGATTAAGGTTGACGTTTGTCGAGCCGGTCGTAGGCTGTTGCCAAAGTTGAGGTCCACGCGGGTTGAAAATTGATTGGATTATGTCTGCTGTCCAGGTTCGCAAGCGAAATCAAGAACCTTCGAGGATGCGACGCAGCTATCAAACTCGATGTCGTTGCTTCTCTTGGCAATGTGTTGTTGTAGTGTCAAATGTTTATAGTAGTGTAGACTAATGAGGCGTGTCAATATTGTACTTTAAAACTTGATGCGGGATTTACTAGCCCCATAGCAGGCTCCAATTAGCAACAATAGCAACAGTATTTGTTTGGTTTTAAATATGTAACAGAGATAAATGGGACTTAGTCCTCCCTTTTCAATTAATGTAGTACCACTGTATAAATAATTGGATGCTCTCATATGTAACTTGTATTAGATGAACAACAATGGATATGAATGAGGTAGCTTTGCCAAATAAACACGTTACCAAATCCAACGTGTATACTCCCAAATTGCATTATGTGTTAGTTTTGATGAAATAGTATGTGGATAAGTACTGTAGGTCTAAGAACTAAAAGGGTGGTGGCAACGCAACGAGCTATGGTGGATATTCACGATTCTATGCAGGTATTGCAGCTTCAGATCCGGGACCCCTCCGTTGAGCGTCCTTTGATGACTTAGATACTTTTAGGATTTAGGATAGATGTTTTAATGTAATCCCTTAGGATTTGAGAATCTTAATGTACTTCCTTGTAACAGTACTCTGCATGAAGCAACATCCCCATTCTTGTATGATAGCATTATTTATGAAATAAAATTCTCAAAGTTTTGAATTTATTTATATTCTATTCTTAGTTAAAAAATATAAACAAATGTGAATAAATCCACAAGTATTTAATTCATTAACATAGGCATAAAACATAAATATTAAAATAACGTCAACTAACAATAGAAAGTACGCAAAAAGAGGTGGCATTCTACGGTCAAAAATTAGGGTACAACAGATGTGAACCTTGTGAATCTTCTTAGAACACAAAGTCTTGTATTGTGAGGGCAAATTTTGGGGTGCAACAGCTGCCCCTGTTCAATTTTCTGAAACCTGAGGGGTTAGATTGGTATATTTGCCAGTCGTAACCTGGAAGGTTGAAGGGGATTGAACACAAAAGCCCAAAAATTTGCACTCACCAGTGCATGGAGTGATATTGATGGTTGGTTGAACATGATTGAGTGGGCTTAAAGATGCCACTAGGGGAAAGTTCTTCAATAGTATAATGAGAACTGTCAGGAGTCTGGAGTAATACTGATGTAACAGCATGTCTTCATGAGGATAGAGCAATCAATAGTGATAACCCTAAAGCAGTCTTGAAGCAATGATATGATTTCAGGAGGATAGAACAATGAATGGCTCTAAAGCAGTCTTGAAATAATAATGTGATATGTCTTCAGGAGGATAGAGCAATCAATAGCTCTAAAGCAGTCTTGAAGTAATGATTTCAGGAGGATAGAGCAATGAATGGCTCTAAAGCAGTCTTGAAGTAATGATTTCAGGAGGATAGAGCAATGAATGGCTCTAAAGCAGTCTTGAAATAATAATGTGATATGTCTTCAGGAGGATAGAGCAATCAATAGCTCTAAAGCAGTCTTGAAGTAATGATTTCAGGAGGATAGAGCAATGGATAGCTCTAAAGCAGTCTTGAAATAATAATGTAATTTCAGGAGGATAGAGCAATGGATAGCTCTAAAGCAGTCTTGAAATAATAATGTGATATATCTTCAGGAGGATAGAGCAATCAATAGCTCTAAAGCAGTCTTGAAGTAATGATTTCAGGAGGATAGAGCAATGAATGGCTCTAAAGCAGTCTTGAAGTAATGATTTCAGGAGGATAGAGCAATGAATGGCTCTAAAGCAGTCTTGAAATAATAATGTGATATGTCTTCAGGAGGATAGAGCAATCAATAGCTCTAAAGCAGTCTTGAAGTAATGATTTCAGGAGGATAGAGCAATGGATAGCTCTAAAGCAGTCTTGAAATAATAATGTGATATATCTTCAGGAGGATAGAGCAATCAATAGCTCTAAAGGATTTCTGGAACGTTGGTGGAGAAGGATGAATGTCTGAGGATTTTCTGGGTTTTCTTTGAAGGATGATGAAGGTGGATTTCTGGAGAACGATGGAGGTTTGATGATCTGGTGAATTGGTTGAAGCTTCCGGCGGTGGTTGGATTTTCCGGTGAGGAGAAGATGAAGGGTGGACGGAGGAGGAAGATGAAGAAGGGAATGTTTCTGGGAATTTCTGGGTGGAGAACAAGCTCCGGCGAGCTGTTGTGGTGGCCGGAAGGCGTTGGGGTGACCGGCGGTGGGAGGTCACCGGCTTTGCATGCCGGTCAAGGGCGTCTCCGGTGACGCTTGTGGTGATGCCACGTAGTGAGGGAGGTGGCAGGGGGAGCTGTGCATGCGTGGCACGTGGCTTGGAGAGAGAGAGAGGGAGAGATAGTGGGTCTGAGTGGGACGCGTGTGTAATGCTGGTGAATTGGGGAAGTGAGGTGGGGGCCTCCCCTCTGCACGCGTGGCCTTGTTCTTATAGCGACACTTGGCACTCTCTGGACCAAAACTGATCAAAAACTGGACTAAAGAGCAAGTTGGGCCTCCAAAAAAAAAGTGCCTCCTGGGCCCAACGAAAAATGCTGATTAAAACCTGAAAATTGAATTAAAACACTAAATCTGATTATCTAATTAAAACAATTAAGACCTAATTAACTAATGACTAATCCTAATTAACTAAATGCAGATTAACTATCCTAATTGACCTAAACATGATTAAAATCCTAATTAATCTGATTAAACCTAAAAACAGAATTAACACCTAATTAAACTAATTACCCTAATTAACTCTAAAAATGATTAAAAATCTAATTAACTCTAGATTAATAAACTTCTACTAATTTCTATTAAAATTCTACAAAAGTCTATACCATTTATTTAAAGCTATTAAACCCTACCTTAAACCCAAAAACTATTAAAAGATTTAATCTAATGAACTCTATTTATTTCTATTATTAAAAAAAACTATTAAAATCCCTATTAACATAAAAGAAGAAAATCTATAATATTTTCTATATTATCTAAAACAAAAAACAATTTTAAAATCCAATATATTCTAAAAATGATAAAAACTATTAAATCTATTTTAAAAATTCTATAAAATTCTAAAAAGAGATTTAAACTATTTAAAATTCTAAAAATCTATCTAAATCCTAAAAAATGATTAAAATGCCTATTAAAAATCCACAAAAGTCTATTAAAACCCTAAAAATGCAGACAAATGCAAATGACCACCATAAAAGAGCGCATGAGACCAGATCGAATCGAGCAGAGAACCCCGGGCATCAGAATATCCCGAAAACCACCATGAGAGCTGAAAATCACCGAGGAGCGCACAATTTCCCGAAAATAAAACCCTGATGATCTGGACTGGATCTGCCATATCTAGTAAATGAAACCCAAGCTGTAACCCTGATATCCTCTGTCTGTGCACAAATGTCATGCGTCTGATTTGCGAATATGACTTTAAACCACGAGTCAGATAGGAGAATCGGTTGGTCAAATTTTAGGGTGCAACAGCTGCCCCTATTCAAGCGACTTGGACCTGAAGGGTTTGAAGAGCGCTCAGCCTTTAAACATTCAGAGGTACGAGACGGTTGAATACAAATGAAACCCAAAAATTTGCCAACCGCGAGCATATACTGTGAAACTGCTGGGGGAATAAACTCCAGAAAACCGAGCCCAGTCATTACGGCACCAAACTGATCAATCCTCTGATAAGGAACTCCTGATTTTAACGCCAATTGCCTGTTATAACAAACCCGGAGGGTTGTAACAAAACACCTGATCCTTTCACATTGCCTACTGATAGGCAGGAAGAGAAATATACTCACATCGTCTAAAGATAGACGACAAGACACCATTAATCTCCATACCCACGTCGTCTAAGGATAGACGGCATCATCCTGATTGATGAAACAAATCAAAATTCACATCGTCTAAGGATAGACGGAAAGAAATAATCTCCATACTCACATCGTCTAATGATAGACGGAAAGACACCATTAATCTCCATACTCACATCGTCTAATGATAGACGGAAAGACACCATTAATTTCCATACTCACATCGTCTAATGATAGACGGAAAGACACCATTAATCTCCATATTCACATCGTCTAAGGATAGACGGGATCATCCTGATTGATGAAACAAATCAATATTCACATCGTCTAAGGATAGACGGGAAGAAATAATCTCCATATTCACATCGTCTAAGGGTAGACGGGATCATCCTGATTGATGAAACAAATCAATATTCACATCGTCTAAGGATAGACGGGAAGAAATAATCTCCATATTCGCATCGTCTAAGGGTAGACGGGATCATCCTGATTGATGAAACAAATCAATATTCACATCGTCTAAGGATAGACGGGAAGAAATAATCTCCAAACTCACATCGTCTAAGGATAGACGGAAAGACATTCATAATCTCCATACTCACATCGTCTAAGGGTAGACGGAAAGACGCCATTAATCTCCATACTCACATCGTCTAATGATAGACGGAAAGACGCCATTAATCTCCATACTCATATCGTCTAATGATAGACGGAAAGAAAACATAACGCAATTCAACACCATCCCTTGAATTTCAGGATCCTTCTGTCTACGGGAATTGATGGAAAGATCAATATCCTTGAAGGGGCCACATCGTCAGTATGGACCGACGGGAAGAAACGTCTGTTGATACCAGCTGACTGACTGATCAAAGCACAATTGTTGTATGATCTGAGATACAAATAAACTGCTGAATCGTCTGAACACTGCTGCTGGGTAAATGCCCCTGTACTGATCACAGAGTAATTCACGCGCCATATGAGGCTGGCAGAAAACCTGACCTATGCTTCGTATGCATATGCATATGCTTTTAATCTTTCTATGGCGTAATGCTTCATTCAGGATGGAAATGCTACGCATTTTGAAAATGACATGCAAGTATGATGCAAATATGATAATGCATGCAATATGCTAATGCAGGCTCGAGCTGCCGGAGAAAGCTGGGTACAGAAACCACTTCAGCAAAATAAATGTTGAAGACGAAGCCAACTCCGCTAGGGATAAACCGGATATCACAGGATTATTCCAGCAAAATAAATGCTGGGAGAGTGAAATCAACTCTGCTGGGGATATTGGGAACTTAACCGAACACCATCGACGAAGTAATACTCTGCTGGGGAATATGACTCTGCTGTAAGATAGCGAATGCGCCAAGTATGATTGGACTTCTCTGGGGATAGCTCACCCGTACCAATGAAAAATTGGACTTTGCCGGAGAAAATAGAGGGAGTCTTCCCGCGTATTGCCGAAAATTGGATTTGGAAACTGATGCGCCAACACGGATGGGCCTCACAGTGATCGCAAACATGGGTTTGAACTCTTAGGCTATCTGTGATGGGTCAAGTACAACTGACGCTGGAAAACACTTTATCTGAATACGCAGCCTTTTGGTGGAAGAGTCAAGGGATAGTGACATGACTTCCCGCATTCGTCTCGCTCCCGAAAATCGACTGAATCTGCTCGAATAACTCTGAATGACCTTGCTGATACTGAGAAGACCAATCCTTTCGCTTCTGATACGCCCCAGCCTACGGGATCTCTGTGGGGATAGTCCTCGAAAGGAAGTCTGCAAATCTGTTCCCTGGTGGTCTGATATGACATGCCCTAGCATTCTGAACTTCGGAGAGATACTTCACATCAAATGCTCCTCGAATAAAGAACTTTTGCGCTCTTACGGTGGCCTGCCCATGACTGCAATGACCTTGCCCCTGATTAGCTGATTCAGAGCAGTATCTCTTGACTACGACACATTTACCTGAATCTCAACCTGATTGCCCCAAGATAACTGACTTTAAAAAGGCTGACATTACTGGGGATCACAATAATAGCTTGCCCCTACTCTCGGAACATTTGGGCGCTCTGTATTCTATCCTGAACATACATTTGCACTGTAGGAAACTTTTCTGCTGTCAAGCGCTCACTCGCAAGTAAAACAAGTTGTTCTGCGTAAAAGATGTATTAATGCAACACATATGATAGCTTTGACGTCCAACCTGTTCACTGGGAAAAGGAAAAAACAGTTTATGGCATATAATGCCCAACATTTATCAAGAATATCAACATCAGTACCAACATGGTAAGAGGAACCTTTTTAGGAGTCAGAATCGACGCGACCTTTACCGAAGTATGCTTTCGAAACAACCTGCTTCAATTAGGACTTTTGAAGGTTGTAACGTGGTCAGGTTCATGGTTTTGAAGGAAAGGATAAAGGCTCAAAGTTTATTTTAACCCACCCGTTCTCCTTGATGTTCTCCCATCCTACGTTCAGCTAATTCAACCTTAGCGCTCACCTCTCAGAGGTTGAAAGATAGGAGTGATAGTTCGAGAAACTATGAGTTTTCGGAGTGACAACCACTCACTCTTCGTCTTTGACACTTGAGGTCACCCGACTCGCATTTGATTTGAGGATTTTTCTTTTCTTCCTTTTCATCTTTTCCTTTTCTTCCCTAACTTTTGCCTGGACTGACTCCTTTTGAGTTTCTTTTGATTTTTTAAGTCCAGCGGGATGCCCTCATTTTTGCCTAAGTCATTTGTTTTGAAGTTTTCTTGACTTAGCGGGCTTTTGGTTCCCTTTTTTTTCTTCGTTTTTTCTTTCGAACAAGTCGTGTGACACTGGTTGTCTGACTCTTTGGGGAATGATGTGACTGCCCCACTCTTGATTGAACCATTGTGGTCTTTTAGGCACGACCTCTAGGGACGTGATTGATCCTCGAACAGACACTCCTTTTGCAATTTGGACGCTCGGTCAAATTAGCTAACACCTACCCTGCCCCAGGTTAAGATCGAGGGTTTTTCGTTTTCAGAAAGGACTCCTACTACAAGGCTCAAAGGGGTTGACAAGGGATTATCTTCCTTATAACTCCGGTGTTTAGAGATTTGAAACAATGCCTGTACATCATCAACAAGTTTTATTTCAAAAGCATACGATATCGGAAGTTTGCACGTCGTTCATTTTCGTCATCCTCCCCAGATTCTTCTTAACCAAGCGTTGGACATTTGTAAAAACAATTAGTGAACACGAATGGATTTAATCAAAACATGCATATTTATTTCATTATCATCGATTGAATGAAAACAACAAGTTTTACAAACAAGATTGCAATTTGAACAGGAAAGAAACTACAAATGACAAGATAAAACAAGAAAAAATGCTGGCTTCCGAGAACCGGGCTTTCATATCTGTCCTGCTGCTGAACCAACTATCTTCGCAATCAATTATTAGGGACAATTTTGATGCTGTCCTGATCTGCTTTCAACGACTCAACCAAATTATAGAGCCCCTTCTCCTCATTCAGATGATTTTGGGACCTTCCTGCCCGAAGCTGATTGCTGCACTATCAAGTAGATCCTGCATTTTGTGCTTGAAGGACAGACAATCTTCAATGTTGTGCCCCTGTGCTCCTAAATGGAAATCACAGCGCTCCTTGATATCATAACCTGCTGGAGGCGTCCCTGTTAGCGGGGCTAACTTCCTCTTCTCAACCAACTGCAATCGTAGCAACGTCTGAAGAAGTTCGGCGTACGGCATCGGAGGCACTTTAAATACCCTCAATGGCTTCTGATTTTGAGCTTTTCGCTGATTGGGATGCTGCTGCCTTTTCCACTGTTGAGATCGTTGCTGTTGTTGCTGGTATCGGGTTGACTCTTGAACACCCTTCGTAGCAAATGCAACATCGGTTTCTTGACTTTCACTGTACTGATCAAGACACTCTTTATGCTTAGCCATTTTATTTCTCAGATCTGCCCCAGGAATAGGCAACAGTTGTGGGCGTGGAGATTCCGACACCATGGAGTCCAGGATACGCTTCTGACCCACTGCAGCTTTAGAAACATCTGTCATCTTAGCATCGACTGAGACAGGAGCAATACGTACAGCTACGCCGCTCGGCGTGAATTCAATATCATGTGAGTCAATCAGGTCTTGAACATTGTGCTTAAAAGCATGACAACCCTCGATGTCGTGTCCGAATGCCCCAGAATGAAACTCACATTGCTTACTGGCATCGTACCCATGAGGAAGCGCTCTCGTGGGTGGTTCCAACATTCTCTTCTCAACCAGATTAAACCTCAATAAGGTCTGCAAGAGCTCAGCATATGTCATAGGCGGTGCCTCAAATATTCTCTTTGGCTTCCCCTCCTGAATCCTCCGTTGAGCCGGATGCATCTTTTGTTGCTGCTGCTCAGGTTTCACAGGCACCGGTGGCACGAGCTTCTTCACTGCGGCTTCGAACAGTGGATCATCCTCTTTCCTAAGCACATTCTTGACAACCTCCATGATCAAGCTCATTTGGGTCTTCAGCTGACTGTTCTCCTCTTTGAGAATCTTCTGTTCCAGACGCATCTCTTGCATGTCTCTCATCATCTGCCCCAGCTGGCTTCGGACTTCAATCAATTCGAACTGATTCTGTTCCATATCTCTGAAGGAATTCCTGCAACAAACTGAGACGACGAGGAAATAAGACCCACAGTTCTGATGTACCTGTTAAATCATAATGCAATGCGGAAAGCAAACACATATTCATAACGAGACAAAGAGAAACTCAAGCTATAAGCATACAGACAAATATCTCCCACCCATGTATAACCAACAAAAGCATCACGTAGGCACAAATGAGTATGAATACAATGACCCCAGCCAACAATCCTGGTGGTGGTCGGCAAACACTAGTGCACAAAAGATAAACGGACTATGCAGAGAAAACAGATACGACACCCGGCACATAAACTTCTAGAAACTTCTCCCATATTCAACTGAACTCTCTGATTGACAATCTTCAGAGCACACGCTTCCTGTGGAGCCTTCCATGACATTAACTGACGAACCCACACAACTGGAGGATGGAAAGTCATTAATCTGAACAAAACCTTGAGGAGTGATGCAAATACGGCTAGAGTCTAACAGATCTTGAACCTGGCTTCTAAGCACCTTACAATCATTTGTTGAATGCCCCTGTTCCCCAACATGGTACTCACAGCAGGCACTGGCATCAAAACCTGGAGGATACGGTGGAATCACCGGCTTAGTCTCTTTCGGCACTATCAATCCACTTTTGACCAGATCTGGCAACAACTGACTGTACGACACCGGTAGCTGAGTAAACTGCCTTTCAGGCTTCCTTGGTCTTCGTGGGGCGTGATGACGCGATCGACGATAGGATGATTGTTGACTTGAAGTGTCTGAAGACTGATCCTGAGATGCTAGAGACTCTGATATGGCGTCATCTCCTTCTTCCCATTCTTCTTGAGAACTGACAACTGACTCAATCTTATCACCTGTGACATAAGGAACATCTCGAAACTTTCCACTCTTGAGTCCTCTCTCAAAAAGCTCACCCATTCTCATCAGGCCCACAAAGCTTGTACAACCGAACAATTTGTCAAAATAATGGCCTTTCAGAGTACCCAAGAAGATGTCAACCATTTCTCTTTCCGGAAGCGGTGGTTGAACGCTAGCAGCCAATTCTTTCCATCTTCGCAAATACCCTCTGAATGATTCATTCTTCGCTTGAGATAATTCTTGCAGATGTACGAGACTAGGAGCCAAATCCAGGTTATAATCGTACTGCTTCATGAAAGCTCTGGCTAAATCCACCCATGATCGAACCTGATTACTCTCCAATTGCACATACCACCTCAAGGATGCCCCAGTCAGGCTATACTGAAAGCAATGGATCATTAATTTGTCATTTCGCACAAATGAAGTCATCCTTCGACAGAACATCATCAAATGCAGCTTCGGACAGCTATCTCCCGTATACTTTTCGAATTCCGGCACTTTGAACTTGTAAGGCAACACCAGATCAGGAACCAAACACATGTCTACAGCATCCAGGTTAACGACATCTTTCGCTTCTAAGGCTTTTATACCTTCTTCCAATGCTCGGAGTCTTCTACCATTTTCAAGAGCTCTTAGATCTACCATCCCGGCCATTGGAATATCTCTCCGGTAATTCATCACAGGGAAAGCAACACCTTGATTGTTAGCAGGAGGATGACGTTCATTTTGGGCAACAAACTGCTCATGTCGATCTCGGTTCTGGACAATAGGCTGTACGACTTGGTCTGCAGCAAGGTTGTTCGGGAAGTCTTCCATAGAATCATACCGATGGTTGGACGCCATAGTAAACCTTGTCAAAGTGTTAGGAGCCTGGAAATTGTCTTCAGACATAGCTGCCAATTACCTGTAACTGACTATACTGCTTGATTCTGTTCAAATCTGCTTCAGCCCCTTGGTCGTCTTCGACACTCCACTCTTGCCTCAAACAATCCCCGAGAATCACCCTCTGGTGAAAACAAAGGCTAGATAAGTGCTCTGGCCTGCTAGAGTAATGCTATGCAATACGACTTATGCAAACAGAAATACAAAAATGCTAACGTGCATGTGCGTATTGGAGATATTTCCCCTCCAATTCCAGTGTCAGTGGTAGCAAGACGAGATAAACCATAAAGACAATATTTAGAAAAACCCTCATATAATTATTAGAATAACAGTCTTGTCAAGATGTTACATAACTATGCTCCATACAGCTGATACGATAAAGGAGGATCCCAGCCAACATGCCTGGTGGTGATCTCAACACAACAGAATAAGAGAGAAATCAAGTACGGGTACGGTTGCGGAAGTCCTCGACCATCTTCTTCGTCTCTGCGTGATCCGGTCGATAAATCAAGCCTTCTATCAACTGATCCCTTTTTCTGACCGTCCCCTGGATGTCTCTGACAAAGTCTTCCCAAGCTTTATCATTGGCACCATCCCCAGGTTTGGGTCTCTTGGCGTCTGCTCTATGCTGAAAATCTTCCAAATTCTTCATGGCATCAATCATCTTGCGTTCGGCCTCGTATCGGCGGCATGCTTCCTCTTCAAGCTCTTCAGTCTTCACTTTGACCTGTTCTTCTAACTGAGCGACTCGTGTCTTTAGCTCTTCTTCCCGTTCTTTGCGCTTGGTCATAGTGAGATCCCAGTGCTCTCTGAACTTGGCTAGCTTTGTGTAGGCCCTTTCCAGCTCTTGCTTCTTAGTAGCCAGTACGCTGCTAACTGAGTCTACATCTAACTCCAGACGCTTCTTGGTTTCAGTCAACTCCAATAACGTGGTCTTCAGATGTTTCAGAGTTTCAGCCTGTTGCTTAGAAAAATATCCTGTTTCAATCTTTTCATGACGAAGCTGGGCATTCTCCTGCTCTAAAGCCTCTTTAGCCTTTGCTAGCTCTTCTTTCTCCGCCATCAGCTGCTTGTATACCTGTATGTCCACAGTGGTAGGCTCCTCCACCGGAGAAGGATGCAATGGCTGAACCGCTGGATAAGGCATAAGGAATTTCGTAGCTCGCTCACGAATCCATTCCACATACGGGCCAGGAACTCGAGTATCCCCTCTGCTACCTGAAGGCTTCTCCCTCTTATGCAAGTTCTTCCATGCCTTCTCTGTTGCACCCCAAAATTTGACCAACCGGGTCTCGTATCTGGCTCGATGTTTCGACGCATAACCGCATTCGCATCTGCATATGGCATACAGTGCATTTCTCATTTGTTTTGATTTTATCAGGGATCACAGCTCTCGTCTCGTGCTTCAGGTGTTTTTTATCAGATAGAATCGATTTTTGGGATATTTCGGTGCCCCTTTATTTTTACCGATTATTTTGTGTCGTTCGGTGCTTATTTTGTTCCTCTGGGAATTATTGTGATTTTTCTGGATTTTATTAGTCATTTTTAGGATTTAATAGGATTTTTAATAGATTTAAATCATTTTGTAGCTTTTAAATCATTTTTAGGATTTAATAGATTTTTTAATAGTTTTAATTCTTTTTAAATAGATTTTTGATCATTTTAAGATTTAATAGATTTTTTAGGATAATATAGGATTTTCTAGAATATTAATACAATTTTTAAATAGTTTTAATAGCTTTTAAAATCATTTTTAGATTAGTGTAGAATATTAGTGAATTTTTCTTAGCATATTAAATAGAATAATAAAAATTAGGGTTAATAGAAATTAAACAATTGTTTTTAGATAAATGAATAGATTTTCTAGGTTTTATTAGGAATTTATTAGGGGATTATTAGGATTTTATTAGTGTTAGGTTTAATTAGGTTAATTAGTGTTAATTCTTTTATTTTCATTAATCATTTGCAGTTTTTTTAAGGTTTTTTATCATTTTCGCTGGGCCCAATTGGTGGAGGCCCAGTTTGAGTTTTTGTTCAGCTATTGCAATTGTCCAGAAAAAAATCCAAATCAGGTCATTTGCGTCCAGAATTCCCAGGAAAGGTCCAGCAACTCCCAGAAGGTTCTAGAAGCTTCCGAAAGTCTCAGCCTATATAATACCCAGCGACACGTGTAATAACGAGGACGGTCCCACATTTCTTCATCACACGCCGCCACGTCACCTTCACGTCTTCCCTCTCTCAGCCACGCGTGGGACACGCGTCCCACATGCGCCATCGTCCTCCACCATCCCTCACCACGTGGCGACCACCCAGCACTTCACCGTGAAATCTCACCGGCCGGCCTGCATGACCGGCGGCCACCGCGCCATCACCGGAGAACACCACAATACCCAGATTCCGATCCTTAACCATCATCTTCATCCCTTCTCCTTCAACCAATCCATGAAACCTCCATCATCAACCTCTAACCTTCATCCTCCATCATCAGGTAATTCCATATCAACTCCATCTACCTACTCCGACCACCACCATCAACGTCGCCGGAGACCCTAAAACACCTCACAAACCCAGAAACCCTCCAGAAATCGTCAGCGACCTTCATATCTCCTGATCAACCTTCAACAATCATCTCCAGATCCCGATCTATGTTAATCACCGTTTCCAGAAAAAAAACTCCGATCAAGCATCAGTATCATCACGCTCATCCCTCAAGAACACACCAACACGATCCCCAGATCTTCATCACTTCAAGAACGCGTCTCCAGAAGAACTTCTTCAAACAATCATCACCAGAAATCCAGTTTTCCAGAAACTTCATCAATCATCATTTTCAAAAGCAAGCTCCAACGAACTTCAGTTCAACAAATCCTCATTATCCAGAAAACCGTCAGTGACGAACATTCATCAGCAAATTCCAGATCTCCAGAAATTCCTCCAACAAGAACATGCAAGACCTTCGATCTTCAGCAAGATCATCCATCATCCACGAACGCTATGCTTTTTCCAGGATCAATAGAACACTAGTGTGAGATCTTCATCAGATCGTATCATGCTTTCGATGATCTTCGACTCCATCCTCATTTCCGTTTTGTGTGGAATCTGTGAAGCAAACGAAGAAGGGAAAGGAGATTCAGAGAGTTGAGGGAGAGATTTTGAGACTGAGGGAGAAAGGTGGAACGAAGGAGACGGAGAGCTCAGAGAGTTCGAGGATGACGGCGGCGCTGAAGAGAGGAACATTCTAGGGTTTCAGAAACTGAGAAAGGAGAAGGAGAGGAAGAGCTGGGAACGGGCTCAGGGCCCAACTACGTTTTTTGGCGCCTCCCCTCACGTTTTTGGCTGGAAATGGGCTCAGGCCCAACGAAATCAAGTTTGCTGGCCACGCCCCCCAGTTTACTCAACACACCCCCCTCTGCGTTTTTTTTGAGGAAAACTGGGCTGGGCCCAATCCATTCAGTTTTTATTTTATTTTCTGCTTAAACCCCTGTAATCAGCATACCCCCTCCCCTTTTGTATTTTCTTTTATTTCTTTTATAATTCTCTTTTTCTCTTAGCTTTTTACAAAGAATGTGTGAGAAATATTATAAGAAAAAAGAACAATAAAGAGAAAAGAAATGGTGAAAAAATGAAAAGAGATAGAAAAATATGAAAAGAATTATAGAAAAGAAATATGAGAAGAAAATATGTGAAAAAAATAGAAAATTATATTGAAAAAGAGATGAAAAGAAAAGAGGAGAAAATATAAAGAAGGAAAAGAAGAAAAAAAGGAAATAATATTAAAGTGTCGATTTAATATTTTTAAGTACATTTTCTTTTTAGGGTGTATTGTCATAGAAGTTATTTTCCTTTTTAGGATAGTTTAGAAGCCCATTTGTTAGGGGGCTATTTTTCATTCGATTTTTTTAAGATAGCATAGGATAGCGTTTCCTAGGAGATTTATTTGTCAGTATGCACCCGTTGTAATCATTTTTCAGAGATTAATAAAACGAGATTTGAGCTGTGGTCCCGAAGTAGCCGAACTACAGCTGCTCTGATTCTTCGTACCAGACGAAGATATGTAGGCATAGGATGCGATATCCTAGCGAGCACACTAACGACTGACTGTTGTTCTCTCGCTGCTGTGCGATCGAGACTTTCCCGCTAACGACTAATCGTTACCCTTTTTTCTCTCTTGCCCGAGTGCATCTGAGACCAAGCCATAGTTTTGCCCATAGGTTCCCGACCTTTGTAACCAGTTGTTTTTCTCACTGCTGTGTGAGAATGTTTGTTTAGTCGTAGTTAGTCTGAACTACGTAAAGCTCTGATCTTCCATGCAGTGGAAGTACGTAGGCACAAGACGCGAGGTCTTGGCGAGCCAATTTCCCCGTAGTCCCGAACTACGTTGACTCTGACTTTCTCTCTTGAGAATACGTAGGCATAGAGTGCGACGCTCTATCGAGTCAATTCCCTTCCGTTTAGATTTAGCAGCCGTAGATAGATTGTTTTGCATCCAGTAGACAACCCAAGCAAGCGTGGATCCCGTCGAGTACGACGGACGTGAGGGGTGCTAATACCTTCCCCTTGCGTAACCGACTCCCGAACCCAGGTTTTGGTTGCGACGACCATACCTTTCCCGTGTTGTGCGAGGTTTACTCTGAGCGTTTCCTTTCCCTCCCGTGGGATAAATAACGCACAGTGGCGACTCTTCTGTTCAGCCGGCGCCGATTTTCGCAGTAGCGACAGCTGGCGACTCTGCTGGGGACTGCGATAGTTCCCTATGCGAGTATATGTTGGGGATCCAACGTCCCCTGGCTGCTAAGGACTGCGATAGTTCTTATGCATGTGGGATCCAACGTCCCCTAAGAGAGAGTCAATCCTAGCGCTTGTTTGCTTGGCTATTGGGGCTTATTTATTAATAGTATCTGTTGCTGTTGGGGTGTTACGGGTGTTCTATGATTGAGTGAGAAGCCGGACCGGGGCTTGGAGTGCACCTTAGACTTAGAGTAGAGATTAGTGGGGGCGTACCGGCTTTGCTTGTACTAGTGTCCCGCGAAATCTACACTCGGACGAGGTTCTTCTGGTTGACTTCTTTCCTACCCTTTGGGTCGAGGGGGTTGTTTGGTCAGTTGGATTGTCGACTCCGGGAACCGATCATTTGGAAGTTAGCTAAGTGAGGCCTCTTCAGGACTCGATGATGCCACTCCTTCTGGGAATCGTATCGTCAGTTCTGAAAGTCTGTGACGCTGACGACCGCATAGGATGCCGTACCTTGTCAGATATAGGTCCATACCTGTGAGTGGGGGGGGGTTTTTTGTGCAGGAAACTTGACTTCCAACCTACCCGTTATTCTGGTCTTCTTTTCAGAGAACGTCTCCGTCAGCAGTGCAGCAGTATTCAGATTTTGTGTGGGGGCTGTGGTCCCATTGTTTGCTGCATTTTGCATATCATGTGCATATCAGTGCTGCATTGCATATCATCCTCCAGCTAGCCAGAGTTCTGATCCAGCCTTTGTTTCCTGAAGGTGATTACCCGGAGTTTTGATTGAGCAGCTGTTGATTGTCAGAAGACCGACCTGGGGTTGAGTAGATTTGAGCAGAATCAAGTGTCGAAGTCAGCTGAAGACTATTGGTAGCCATGTCGGAAGGCAATTTCCAGTCTCCTAACACCTTGACAGGGTTCACTATGGCGTCCAACCCTCTGTATGATTCCATGGAAGACGTCCCGCAAGTAAACAATGTTGCTGCAGACCAAGTTGTACAGCCTCCTGTTGAGAACCGAGATCGACATGAGCAGTTTGTTGCCAGAAATGAGCGTCCTCCTCCTGTCAACAATCAAGGTGTTGCTTTCCCTGTGATGAATTACCGAAGAGATATTCCAACGGCTGGGATGGTAGATCCAAGAGCTCTTGACGATGGTAGAAGACTCCGAGTGTTGGAAGAGCAAATGAAAGCTGTGAAAGCCAAAGATGCTGTTAACCTGGATGCTGTAGGCATGTGTTTGGTTCCTGACCTGGTGTTGCCTTACAAGTTCAAAGCACCAAAATTTGAGAAGTACACGGGAGATAGTTGTCCGAAGCTGCATTTGATGATGTTCTGTCGAAGAATGACTGCGTTTGTGCGAGATGACAAATTGATGATCCATTGCTTTCAAGATAGTCTGACTAGGGCATCTTTGAGGTGGTATATGCAGTTAGAGAGGAATCAGATTCAATCATGGGCGGATTTGGCCAGAGCTTTTCTGAAGCAGTACGATTATAACCTAGACATGGCTCCCTATCGCATGCATTTGCAAGAGTTGTCTCAAGAGATCAATGAACCGATCAGGAAGTATGCTCAGAGATGGAGAGAATTTGCTGCTAGAGTGCGTCCCCCGCTGTTAGACCAAGAGCTGGCAAGCATGTTTGTAGATTCCCTACAATATCCGTACTTCAAAAGATTGCTCGGGATTCCGGCAAGTTTCTCTGACGTGGTAGCATTAGGGGAACGCCTCGAGTACTCCATAAGAATGGGGAAAATTCAGATTACTTCATATGATCAAGCTGGTGAAATTGAATACCCTTGTGACTATCAGAGTGAAGAAGAAGTTGTGATCAACTCAGTCATGCCAAAGGTTGAATATCCTCGAAGCGAATCAGTGAATTTTGTTGGTTCATCATCTTATCAGAGATCAGTACCTCCTGTGGCTTGTCATACTGAACAGACAGTCGTGCCTGGGGCACCATATCAGGAATCTTATGTCGCTTCCATTGCAAATCAGCGAACTCGTGGCCGAGGTTACCAGAATCAGCGTCAGAATCAGAACCGACCTCGTAACAACTTGGAACGAAGGAAAGCTCCTTTTCACCCAGTGCCGATGCCGTATAGCCAGTTGCTACCATCTTTGATCCAGAAGTCTTTGGTGGAACCTAAAGCTCTTAAGCCAGTTCCAGAACCTTACCCTCCTGGGTACAATCCCCACGTTCAGTGTGGTTATCATGGTGGCTCACCGGGGCATTCAACAGAAGATTGTAAAGCATTTCAGGCGAAGGTACAGCAGTTGATTGATCAGGATCGCATTTCCTTTCGGGAAGGGTTTCTGTTTGTTCATCCTAACCGTTCAGCTGTCTAAGCTCATAGACTCGGAAGGTATTCCCCAGTAAAAGCCAGTGGTTCAGACAGGCAGGCGCCTCAGCGTTGGCAATACTCAGACTTTTATACCATTTTGCATTTGTAGTTTCTTTTTCTGTTAGTTACTACCTGCTTTAAATGTTGTATGTTTCGAATGGTGATAATAATAAAGTGACTATGCATTTTTCTGAATTAATCATGTCGCTGTCGCTCATTTACTGCATTGCACTGACACTTGCATTTTTCACTCCACTTTATCCCTGTGACTAGCAAAGTTAGGAGGGAGGATGATGAAACTGAAACTCATAACCTATGATCATATGCTTTCAGATAAGACCGTACCGATGACGTACAAGGCATTGTTTCAAATTCCCCAAACACTGGAGATATAAGGAGTTAGTCCCTTGTTAACCACTTCGAGCCAGGAAGTAGAAGTTTTTTCGGACTTATAAACCCTCACATCTTAACCCGGGGCAGGGTAGTTGGCAGTTAGCTTGACCAAGCATTCAAGTCTTCCAGAGGAGTGTTGTCTTTCAAGGACCAACATCAGTTTATACCTTTCAAGAGGTCAAACCTCACCAATTAGGAGTGAGACAGTTACAATCCTTTCGGAGCAATCAAGACAACCAGTGTCACACGACTTTGTTCCAAAAGAAAGAAGAAAGAAAGCCCGCTAAGTAAAAAGAAAGAAAAGCTAAGAAAGCTAATACTTAAGCAAAAATCAGGGCATCCCGCTGGACTTCAAAAAGAAAAATTGAAAAGAACTCAAAATGAGTCAGTCCAGGCAAAAATTAGGGAATCAAAAGAATGAAAAGAGGGATTAAAAAGAAAATTTTCCCCAGCAAATCACAAAGTCGTGTACACAGACACTGAAAGCGAAGAAGGAGTAACTATCACTCTAGAAGAAAATCTTGTGAATTCCTTAACTGTAGGTTCTTACCATTCAGCATACCTCTCGAAGAGGCGAGCGCTTGTGCCAGGTTAACTGAACCTTAGGATCGGAGATCATCACGAAGAAGGGGTGGGTACAAAGCAAAATTTGAGCCAAATATCCTTTGTTTCACGAACCGTGAACCCGACCACGATACAACCCTCAAAAGACCTAATTGAGGTAGGGTTAGTCTGAAGCGCATTTCGATAAGGTTGAGTAACCTGACTCCTTTTTGACTTGCTAGTCACATCCTTGTTGTATTTTCACTGACCACGTAAGCACTACGTTTGAACTTAGGTTCATTCGTCACTCACAATCATATGCACGTAAATGAGTGACAACTCAAATTTTTTCAAAATCTGCATGACCGCTGCATTAAGATTACCATTCGTAGACAGACGATTCTAATCGTAGGTTAGTAGTTAACATGAAAGAAATTCCAGCAGAGAATTATCGAGCAGGACTGAGTAATTCAGCAGTCTGAACCAGAATGGTGTACGTTGTGAAGCCTTGTGAATCAGGGGTATTATCTTCCAGTAAGTTCGAAATCAGTCAGTCTGAGAACCAGTCCCGAAGTTTCAGTTGAGCAGGGGCAGATTATCTGAGAAGCAGTTGATCAGAGTGAGTCTTCTCGAGAGCCAATCAGGGGCAGTTATACAGAATGCGGATATTTGAAAGCAGATACTTCAGGTGGATAATCAGATCAGGTTAAGTCGCTAGAACGCTCATTCAGGGGCAAGTCATCGCAGAGAATGTTGAAATCAACTGGGTTGTTAAGAGTCTAATGGAGATTGAATTCTGTCGTCGTACAGATGTCGGGGCAAATACTCTCGAAGTCTTCTCGTAGCAAGCTGTTCAGAGCAGGTATTCCCAAGAGTCAGATTGGGGCAAGTTGAATTGTACTGGGGCAAGTTGTGCACGCCAGTCTTTCTATCCCCAGCTGAGTGTACTGGAGCAAGTTGTTCAAACAAGTTTGTTTATCCCCAGCCGGAGTTGAGTATCGGGGAATCATGTCAATACCCTTTTCAAAAACCTTAGC
Organism: Lathyrus sativus; assembly: GCA_963859935.3. Taxonomy (NCBI): domain Eukaryota; kingdom Viridiplantae; phylum Streptophyta; class Magnoliopsida; order Fabales; family Fabaceae; genus Lathyrus; species Lathyrus sativus. The sequence continues at coordinate 568,852,686 of OZ012738.1, read as the reverse complement.
GTTTCGAAGAAGGTCTCGTTGTCGTTGGATCGTTATCCTACAGTTTAAACCTGCTGCGTGTCAGTAACCAGTCATTTCCAAAGTCCAGTTCTCGCCTGGCAAATCGGTAACCAGTTCTCGTCTGGCCCACCTTCCGTAAGCAGCAGTTCCCGTCTGGTGCAGTTTATTGTAAGCAGCAGTGCCCGTCCTGATGCAGTTTATTGTAAGCGTCAGTTCCCGTCCTGGTGCAGTTTATTGGTAACCAGTTCTCGTCTGGTCGCCGTTTCTTCGAGTGTTGTACCAGTTCTCGTCTGGTACATGTCGTCGCGTAACCAGTTCTCGCCTGGCCATCGTGTGTTTAACCTAAGTGTTATACCAGTTCTCGCCTGGTGTACGTTAGCTTTCAGCCAGTTCTCGCCTGGTTGTCTATACCTCAGTCTGTTATCCAGTCAGCCCGTCTGATGTTCAAAAAACACAAAAATCAATTCTCGTCTGATAACCTATTTTCCTATCAGTTCTCGCCTGGTAGTCTACCTTTGAATGCTAGTTCTCGTCTAGTATTTTCCATATCTTCCACTGTGTACATAATCCATGTTTATTCTAAACCAAACAAACAAAAAACCTAAAGGTATCTGACACAGTATTTCCCAATGACCCGCATGTTGTCATGTTCCCCGATACGAAGCTCGATTGATGCCAAGTGCTCCGAGTAATGTTTGAATTCCTTGTGGATGTTGTTAAATCAGAATTGCTACTCTTCAGCAGATGAAAGTTGCTTACTATCCCCGGAAGAGTCGAGATTGTATTTTACCCCGCATTAGAGTAGGAGCAGAAGTATCTTCAGCAGATTAAGATTGATATCCTTGATAGTAGGAGCATTTCCAGCGGCGTGCTGCACGTAATCAACCTCAGTTTGGGTCAATCCCCGCAGAGTATAATCAGTTGCCAATGATTTGAAGGGAGCATCCCCGAGCAGAGTTGTCTTTTCTTTCCCCAGGGAAGTCGTCAAGCAGAGTTGCCTTTTCACTTCTCCAACAGGACGGTTATCCCCAGCGGATTTGATTTCCCGTTTCCAGCATTTATTTTGCTGAGATGGTTCTGTGACTTCAGGTCATCCCCAGTAGAGTTGGCGTTACCTTCGGCATTTATTTTGCCAAGTGGTTTTCAGACCTGGTGTTCTCTGGCAGCTAGAGCCTGCATTAGTATTTGCATATATAGTCATAGCATTTATACAAGCATATAGTATATCCATGCCGTCTGGGCATCGCATTTTCAAACAGAACGCATAGCATTTACATGTCATATAGGACATTGCATCATTATCAAGCATACGCATGTCGAAACATGGACCAGAGTGGTTACCTATTGGATTTCGAACTTGTTCACCTGCAGAGTTGTTTGGTTCAGCTTCTCGACTTCCCCAGCGAAGTGATTCTTCATTTGGTTGTTACGTCAGCATCGAAAAAAAACAACAACAACAACAAAGATTGACATATATCAGACTTCTGAAGCTTCCCCCTTCGTCAAAATAGGTGCCAGGCAGTTCCATTCAGAATTCTCCTAGGAGAATTGTCCTCAAGTTCGCCGTGAACTGTAAGTTGACCAGATTTGATCCCATGAGAGAGATGGGAATCAAGTCGTTTGCTTTCCCGAAGCATTATTCCAATACTTGTGGCGTCACACAGGTGTTGAAAAGGAGAAGAAAATTTATCAGAAAATGGACCAGTTGTTGCCGTGACAACCAAACTTCAGTTTATCGGAAGCTTTTCCTCAAGCAGTTTTGCAGTATATTCTTGCGGTTGGCAAATTTCAGGGTTCCATTTGTATTCAACCGTCATCTACCTTGAATGTTGGAAGGCTGAGCGCTCTTCACCCATTCAGGTCGAAGTCGCTTGAATAGGGGCAGCTGTTGCACCCCAAAATTTGACCAACCGGGTCTCGTATCTGGCTCGATGTTTCGACGCATAACCGCATTCGCATCTGCATATGGCATACAGTGCATTTCTCATTTGTTTTGATTTTATCAGGGATCACAGCTCTCGTCTCGTGCTTCAGGTGTTTTTTATCAGATAGAATCGATTTTTGGGATATTTCGGTGCCCGTTTATTTTTACCGATTATTTTGTGTCGTTCGGTGCTTATTTTGTTCCTCTGGGAATTATTGTGATTTTTCTGGATTTTATTAGTCATTTTTAGGATTTAATAGGATTTTTAATAGATTTAAATCATTTTGTAGCTTTTAAATCATTTTTAGGATTTAATAGATTTTTTAATAGTTTTAATTCTTTTTAAATAGATTTTTGATCATTTTAAGATTTAATAGATTTTTTAGGATAATATAGGATTTTCTAGAATATTAATACAATTTTTAAATAGTTTTAATAGCTTTTAAAATCATTTTTAGATTAGTGTAGAATATTAGTGAATTTTTCTTAGCATATTAAATAGAATAATAAAAATTAGGGTTAATAGAAATTAAACAATTGTTTTTAGATAAATGAATAGATTTTCTAGGTTTTATTAGGAATTTATTAGGGGATTATTAGGATTTTATTAGTGTTAGGTTTAATTAGGTTAATTAGTGTTAATTCTTTTATTTTCATTAATCATTTGCAGTTTTTTTAAGGTTTTTTATCATTTTCGCTTGGCCCAATTGGTGGAGGCCCAGTTTGAGTTTTTGTTCAGCTATTGCAATTGTCCAGAAAAAAATCCAAATCAGGTCATTTGCGTCCAGAATTCCCAGGAAAGGTCCAGCAACTCCCAGAAGGTTCTAGAAGCTTCCGAAAGTCTCAGCCTATATAATACCCAGCGACACGTGTAATAACGAGGACGGTCCCACATTTCTTCATCACACGCCGCCACGTCACCTTCACGTCTTCCCTCTCTCAGCCACGCGTGGGAAACACGTCCCACATGCGCCATCGTCCTCCACCATCCCTCACCACGTGGCGACCACCCAGCACTTCACCGTGAAATCTCACCGGCCGGCCTGCATGGCCGGCGGCCACCGCGCCATCACCGGAGAACACCACAATACCCAGATTCCGATCCTTAACCATCATCTTCATCCCTTCTCCTTCAACCAATCCATGAAACCTCCATCATCAACCTCTAACCTTCATCCTCCATCATCAGGTAATTCCAGATCAACTCCATCTACCTACTCCGACCACCACCATCAACGTCGCCGGAGACCCTAAAACACCTCACAAACCCAGAAACCCTCCAGAAATCGTCAGCGACCTTCATATCTCCTGATCAACCTTCAACAATCATCTCCAGATCCCGATCTATGTTAATCACTGTTTCCAGAAAAAAACTCCGATCAAGCATCAGTATCATCACGCTCATCCCTCAAGAACACACCAACACGATCCCCAGATCTTCATCACTTCAAGAACGCGTCTCCAGAAGAACTTCTTCAAACAATCATCACCAGAAATCCAGTTTTCCAGAAACTTCATCAATCATCATTTTCAGAAGCAAGCTCCAACGAACTTCAGTTCAACAAATCCTCATTATCCAGAAAACCGTCAGTGACGAACATTCATCAGCAAATTCTAGATCTCCAGAAATTCCTCCAACAAGAACATGCAAGACCTTCGATCTTCAGCAAGATCATCCATCATCCACGAACGCTATGCTTTTTCCAGGATCAATAGAACACTAGTGTGAGATCTTCATCAGATCGTATCATGCTTTCGATGATCTTCGACTCCATCCTCATTTTCGTTTTGTGTGGAATCTGTGAAGCAAACGAAGAAGGGAAAGGAGATTCAGAGAGTTGAGGGAGAGATTTTGAGACTGAGGGAGAAAGGTGGAACGGAGGAGACAGAGAGCTTAGAGAGTTCGAGGATGACGGCGGCGCTGAAGAGAGGAACATTCTAGGGTTTCAGAAACTGAGAAAGGAGAAGGAGAGGAAGAGTTGGGAACGGGCTCAGGGCCTAACTACGTTTTTTGGCGCCTCCCCTCACGTTTTTGGCTGGAAATGGGCTCAGGCCCAACGAAATCAAGTTTGCTGGCCACGCCCCCCAGTTTACTCAACACACCCCCTCTGCGTTTTTTTTGAGGAAAACTGGGCTGGGCCCAATCCATTCAGTTTTTATTTTATTTTCTGCTTAAACCCCTGTAATCAGCATACCCCCTCCCCTTTTGTATTTTCTTTTATTTCTTTTATAATTCTCTTTTTCTCTTAGCTTTTTACAAAGAATGTGTGAGAAATATTATAAGAAAAAAGAACAATAAAGAGAAAAGAAATGGTGAAAAAATGAAAAGAGATAGAAAAATATGAAAAGAATTATAGAAAAGAAATATGAGAAGAAAATATGTGAAAAAAATAGAAAATTATATTGAAAAAGAGATGAAAAGAAAAGAGGAGAAAATATAAAGAAGGAAAAGAAGAAAAAAAGGAAAAAATATTAAAGTGTCGATTTAATATTTTTAAGTACATTTTCTTTTTAGGGTGTATTGTCATAGAAGTTATTTTCCTTTTTAGGATAGTTTAGAAGCCCATTTGTTAGGGGGCTATTTTTCATTCGATTTTTTTAAGATAGCATAGGATAGCGTTTCCTAGGAGATTTATTTGTCAGTATGCACCCGTTGTAATCATTTTTCAGAGATTAATAAAACGAGATTTGAGCTGTGGTCCCGAAGTAGCCGAACTACAGCTGCTCTGATTCTTCGTACCAGACGAAGATATGTAGGCATAGGATGCGATATCCTAGCGAGCACACTAACGACTGACTGTTGTTCTCTCGCTGCTGTGCGATCGAGACTTTCCCGCTAACGACTAATCGTTACCCTTTTTTCTCTCTTGCCCGAGTGCATCTGAGACCAAGCCATAGTTTTGCCCATAGGTTCCCGACCTTTGTAACCAGTTGTTTTTCTCACTGCTGTGTGAGAATGTTTGTTTAGTCGTAGTTAGTCTGAACTACGTAAAGCTCTGATCTTCCATGCAGTGGAAGTACGTAGGCACAAGACGCGAGGTCTTGGCGAGCCAATTTCCCCGTAGTCCCGAACTACGTTGACTCTGACTTTCTCTCTTGAGAATACGTAGGCATAGAGTGCGACGCTCTATCGAGTCAATTCCCTTCCGTTTAGATTTAGCAGCCGTAGATAGATTGTTTTGCATCCAGTAGACAACCCAAGCAAGCGTGGATCCCGTCGAGTACGACGGACGTGAGGGGTGCTAATACCTTCCCCTTGCGTAACCGACTCCCGAACCCAGGTTTTGGTTGCGACGACCATACCTTTCCCGTGTTGTGCGAGGTTTACTCTGAGCGTTTCCTTTCCCTCCCGTGGGATAAATAACGCACGGTGGCGACTCTTCTGTTCAGCCGGCGCCGATTTTCGCAGTAGCGACATTCTCAAGCTTGGTCAGCATTTCTTTCCCTATTGCCCCAGTGAGATACAGAGATTCCTGTATCTCCTCGGGCTTCGGCACTCCCTGAGGTACATACCCAAATTGCCTGATCAATAAGGAAGGGTTGTAATTGACACACCCTTTCCTTCCTATTAACGGAACATTCGGGAATCCTTCGCATTTGAGTATGACCTCAACTCCGAATACCTCTTCGCTAACCCATACCACATTCTCCGCAGTCAACCCCATCAAGCGCTCCGGCCATCCTAGAGAATCAATAGAGGTGACAAAAGGTCCTGACTTAGGCATATGACTGGTGAACCACCTGCACAGGAGAGGTACACAACAAGACACATTCCTTCCTCGCCGCTTTTCATTCTGATAGTGAGTTGAATGGTGGATATCTCCCAGCAAAGTAGGAACTGGGTTCTTCGCAGCCAAAATATAGAAAGCATCTGAGTCAACAAAATCAGGAATGTTCGGGAACAACACGATGCCATAAACACATACAGCAAGGATGACATCAAAAATACCCCAGCTACCCTTCTGGGCATACTCCCGAGCCTTCTCCACCAAGACATCCAACGGAAATCCCCATACATCCCCTCTTCTGATCATCTTCCCAGACAGCTCAGACTCTCTCAAGTACAGGATAGCAGAAAGCCCAGCCAGATTAGGCTCAGCGTCCGTACGATAGAAAGGCATCTGCTCGCGGATCGGTATATCCAAGAGTGCAGAATAATCCTCCAGGGTAGGAGCCAAAACAAAGTTAGGAAATACAAAACACCTGAGCTCCGCATCATAAAACTGTAACAGGGTATAAATACCGCTGATCTCGTAGGCTGATGGCTGATAAACATAGGTCAGAATCCTCCCATATCTCTTTCTAAAGTCACCCATTACCCTCTTCTTAGCAATAGTAATCAATTCTAACAACAGACTGATATTCGGGGACGGAAACTTGTAGGGCAACACTCTCTTCGTGGCTTCCATGTCTTGCTAAGAAGCAGACACCAAAACTGGAAGGGAAAATATGTACCTGCAATACACACACGTTAGTTGAATGCAAATGGTAATGCAATGATGCAATATGATAAATAATGCAATCTGTGAACATAGGGGCTATGCTGTAGCCTGAAGAGGAACATCTCTGTGATCAAGAACAGAAAACCACCATAGTCACCAGAACCTCATGACACTAACTATCATCTGATACTCAAAATATCAATCCCCTGGTAAGAAAACCATCTGAACCTCTGTATCTGACGAGAAAACCATCTGATAATAGTATCACCCTCAGATAAGAAACCCATCTGATCCAGACAACACACCTGGAGATGAATCAAGAACACCATCTGATAACTACTGAATCATGGTTTCTGAAGGCCAGTTTTCCTGCAATAACCCAATCCCCCTCACAGGTATGATAGACCTAATCCACGGACAAAGGTACGGCATCCTATGCGGTCATCAGCGTCCCAGACTTTCATGAACGACGATACGATTCCCAGAAGGAGTGGCATCATCAAGTCATGAAGAGGCCTCACTTAGCTGACTTCCAAATGATCGGTCCCCAGAGTCGACAATCCTCACGTCTGGACTCCCCTCAGATCCTCAGGACCGGAAAGGAGCACCTCTGCGAGAACCTCGTCTGAGCGCAGATTTCGTAGGGAACTGTGCCTGCTCAGCAGACAGGTTCGTCTACTACTCTCCACAACTATATCTAGGTGCATACTCAAGCCCAGGTCCGGCTTCTCACTCACAGTAACCTCCCTTGCCCACAGCAATAATCACAATAATATAATGCTAGAAAATAAATGCGGAAAGGTAAAGGTACGGAAAAGTAAAGTGCAGAAAAGTAAAACACATATGCACAACACCCAACAAATAAACACCCAAGCGCTAGGATTGACTCGCGTAGGGGATGGGAAACGGTCCCAGCATAAGGGATGGGAAAAGTCCCTAGATGCTATAAGTCCCCAGCAGAGTCGCCAGCTGTCGCTACTACGAAAATCGGCGCCGGCTTGACAGGAGAGTTGCCACCGTGCGTTATTTATCCCTCAGAGCGGGAAAGGAAACGCTCGAAGTAAACCTCGCAAAGACGGGAAAAGGTATGGTCATCGCAACCAAAACCTGGATTCGGGAGTCGGTTACGTAAGGGGAAGGTATTAGCACCCCTCACGTCCATCGTACTCGATGGGATCCACGCTTGGTGTTTATAAGGAAAAGGGTGTGTTTATCTATCTACGCTAATGGTCGGTCTGAAAAAGAAAAAAGAAAAAGAAAAGGACAGGACTCGACAGAACATACGGTGTTCTGGGCCTACGTACTCCCTCGTGCAATGGGAAAGTCAGAGTCAACGTAGTTCGACTACCTACGTCTAAACGGGGGAAGGGTTGCTCGCCAGAACATCGCGTCCTGTGCCTACGTACTTCCACACAGCATGGAAGATCAGAGCAAACGTAGTTCGACTAACTACGGCTAAACAGGGGGCTCTCACACAGCAGTGAGAAAACAAACTGATCTTAAAGGTTCGGGAACCTACAACCACGATCTGGTCTCAAATGCGCTCGGGCAAGAGAAAGGGATAACAATTAGTCGTCAGCGGGAAAGTCTCGATCGCACAGCCGCGAGAGAACAAAGGTTAGTTGTTAGTGTGCTCGCTAGGATATCGCATCCTATGCCTACATATCCTCGTCTGGCACGAGGAATCAGAGCAGCTGTAGTTCGGCTAACTACGACACAAGCTACTCAAAAGCTCCTACTGAAAGGAAAGGGAAAAGACACCCTAAAACTATAGCTAACAAGGGGAATCTACCTACTGCTATCATGCCTGGTTGACCATCCTAATGTCTATCATAACGACTCCGCAGCGGAGAAGTCAGAGCTCCTAAGGGATCATGGCAACAGGACTAAACAGCAAACAGGAATCAACTGCGAAGTAAAGAAATACTGAAAATATGCATGAATGCAACAACTAGACAAACAGGGCACAAAGGCCGCAAACCACAGAGGTAAGGGAGCTCAGCTCTACCAAATACCACCAAGCAAAGCCACTCAATAACAAACAAGCAGAAGGAGGACCACCTCGACTTCTCATGCACACAAAGCCTATTTCTACGATGCACCTACCTCAGAACCATCTAGATGAATCCCTAAGTCTAATGCAACACAACACCACACAAGTCGAACAACACAAAGAGAAGGCTAGCTAACTTGACAAACTTTTATCCAAAGCTTAAACAACAACCCTGAGCAAAACCCCTAAACAAACCCTAATAACCCTAATCAAACCTCTAAGCAACTATCTAAGCAAAACTCTAATCAAAACCCTAAGCAAGAGGAATCAATCCCAGTCTCTAAGCTTCAGGACAAGCTTACCAAAGAAAGGGAGCTAAGCAGACAAACTCATAGTGCCTTCCTCGGGAAAGTACCAGGAGGTTACCACTCAGGAGTCATATCCTATGCGGCTCAACAACTGTGATCAGTTTACATTCCTCCTCAGGAGAAACTAAACTCACACGAAGGCTCCGGCATCACTAGATACTTGAGAAAGCCTATAAGAACTAGGGGAACTAAGTGAGCAGACCCATAGGACCTTCCTTAGGAAAGTACTAGGAGGCTTCCACTTAGGAATCGTATCCTATGTGGCTCAACAACTGTGATCAGTTTACATTCCTCCTCAGGAGGAATTAAACTCACAAGTTGGCTCCAACATCATTGGATACTTGAGAAATCCTAGATAGACTAATGGAACTAAGTGAATAGACCCATAGGACCTTCCTCAGGAAAGTACCATGAGGCTTCCACTTAGGAATTGTATCCCATGTGGCTCAACAACATGTGATTAGTTTACATTCCTCCTCAGGAGAAATTAAACTCACAAGTTGGCTCCTACATCATTGGATACTTAAGAAAAAGGTGAGAAGAAAGAATGAAAGCCATTCATAGTGCCTTCCTCAGGAAAGTACCATGAACTTCCTTCAAACTTCAGGATCTCAAACCTCACAGACAGGGAGTAAGCCAAGCTCTGGGTCTCTGAGTCTTGATCTACAATCTTCCCTCCATGATGCTCCTCAACAAGCTCTTCAAAACAACACAAGCCCCACAACAAATTCCCCAAAATAAACCCCAGAGATGAACAAATAACTACAGAACAGACAAAATCATCAGGCAACTTCAGCAAATACCTAAAAATACTAAACCAAGGGGGAAAAGTCTAACAATTATTCACAAGGGCCTACAACATCTACTCATAACATCCACATATGCCCTTACCCAAAAATCAAAACAAAACTATCTAAAGAAAATGAATTTCCTTACCTATGCACAACCTAAACCCTAATTAGGCACCCTAATGCTAACCTAACTAAACTAATCAAATTTAATCTAAAAATCAAGAATTAAATCCTATGGGGAACTATGATTCAATATCTAATCACAAAAAAGAATGAGTTAAAAATCCTAAGGGAAAGTCTTAAAATAAATTCTACAAAATTGGATACCAAACTAAACATATTAAAAAGCTATTAAAATGAAAAATACACTAAAAATGTTAAAAGAAAATAAAATGGAGATTTTATTTATTTATATTTTTCTAGACATGATTATGAACATATGAAAAAAACAAGAATTAAAAAATATGCAATTTTGGATTTTTTATGAATTTATTAAAAACAAACAATAAAAGAAATTAAAAAAAAAAAAGAATTAAAGGGGATGGGGGGTGAAAACAGCAAGGCAGGTTAGTTGATTTCCAGATGGGCTGAATGGGGGGTGCGAAGAGCAAATGGCCGCAGGGCCCGATATTACAATCTCACTGAAAAAATGAACAAAAAGGAAAAACGCGTGGGGGGTGCAGTAAGTGAATTTTCTGGTTGGTTCTTTATTGGGATTACGCACCAGGGGGTGTGATTAGCACTTGGGCATAAGGCCCAGCCCAATTCCAATCTGTCTCTCACGCGCATGGGGGGGACTAAGCAAAATGGGGGTGTTTCAGTAACATGGGTCTTGGGCTTTACCCAAACCCTAACCCTAACCCAATTATCCAGCGAACAAAACCTATCCCCTTCCCCAACCCTAAACACTGTTCACCATCTAACCTAGCCGCTCGTGACTCTCCTCTCCCTCCTCTCCCTAACCTATCAAGAATCAATCTCACAGATCTTGAACACCACACCATTATCAAACTCAGATCCACTCAACCTTCCTTAAACTCTATCTGAAACAAGGCCAATCTTCACATCCCAAAACAAACCCTAACTCAACTGAACATACAACTAGGAGAAGAAGAGAATCCGAACCTGTATGAAGCAACGACGATGCCGAGATTTTCTGGGGAAAACTTCGTGTAGACGAGGCTAACGATGACGTTCTTGAGATTTGGTGATCTCACTCCGCGCGTGGATCTTGACGATGGTCCTGATGAAGCAAGGAAGGAACTCTTGGCGTGAAGATTTCTGGACGGATGAAGAAGACCTAATTTCGTTCTGGAAAATTGATGAAGGAGTGGCGTTCTGGAAGCGACGAAGCCAGACGATTGACGCTCTTAGCGTTTTTCTGGGAAAGCTGATGAACGCTTTGAAGTTTTCTGGAACGTTGGTGGAGAAGGATGAATGTCTGAGGATTTTCTGGGTTTTCTTTGAAGGATGATGAAGGTGGATTTCTGGAGAATGATGGAGGTTTGATGATCTGGTGAATTGGTTGAAGCTTCCGACGGTGGTTGGATTTTCCGGTGAGGAGAAGATGAAGGGTGGACGGAGGAGGAAGATGAAGAAGGGAATGTTTCTGGGAATTTCTGGGTGGAGAACAAGCTCCGGCGAGCTGTTACGGTGGCCGGAAGGCGTTGGGGTGACCGGCGGTGGGAGGTCACCGGCTTTGCATGCCGGTCAAGGGCGTCTCCGGTGACGCTTGTGGTGATGCCACGTAGTGAGGGAGGTGGCAGGGGGAGCTGTGCATGCGTGGCACGTGGCTTGGAGAGAGAGAGAGGGAGAGATAGTGGGTCTGAGTGGGACGCGTGTGTAATGCTGGTGAATTGGGGAAGTGAGGTGGGGGCCTCCCCTCTGCACGCGTGGCCTTGTTCTTATAGCGACACTTGGCACTCTCTGGACCAAAACTGATCAAAAACTGGACTAAAGAGCAAGTTGGGCCTCCAAAAAAAAGTGCCTCCTGGGCCCAACGAAAAATGCTGATTAAAACCTGAAAATTGAATTAAAACACTAAATCTGATTATCTAATTAAAACAATTAAGACCTAATTAACTAATGACTAATCCTAATTAACTAAATGCAGATTAACTATCCTAATTGACCTAAACATGATTAAAATCCTAATTAATCTGATTAAACCTAAAAACAGAATTAACACCTAATTAAACTAATTACCCTAATTAACTCTAAAAATGATTAAAAATCTAATTAACTCTAGATTAATAAACTTCTACTAATTTCTATTAAAATTCTACAAAAGTCTATACCATTTATTTAAAGCTATTAAACCCTACCTTAAACCCAAAAACTATTAAAAGATTTAATCTAATGAACTCTATTTATTTCTATTATTAAAAAAAACTATTAAAATCCCTATTAACATAAAAGAAGAAAATCTATAATATTTTCTATATTATCTAAAACAAAAAACAATTTTAAAATCCAATATATTCTAAAAATGATAAAAACTATTAAATCTATTTTAAAAATTCTATAAAATTCTAAAAAGAGATTTAAACTATTTAAAATTCTAAAAATCTATCTAAATCCTAAAAAATGATTAAAATGCCTATTAAAAATCCACAAAAGTCTATTAAAACCCTAAAAATGCAGACAAATGCAAATGACCACCATAAAAGAGCACACGAGACCAGATCGAATCGAGCAGAGAACCCCGGGCATCAGAATATCCTGAAAACCACCATGAGAGCTGAAAATCACCGAGGAGCGCACAATTTCCCAAAAATAAAACCCTGATGATCTGGACTGGATCTGCCATATCTAGTAAATGAAACCCAAGCTGTAACCCTGATATCCTCTGTCTGTGCACAAATGTCATGCGTCTGATTTGCGAATATGACTTTAAACCACGAGTCAGATAGGAGAATCGGTTGGTCAAATTTTAGGGTGCAACAGTGTCTCGCATTGTCCTTTTTAGAAGAAGTATGAGGATAAGGCAAAAAAATTATTGGAATATTACTCACTTTCTCCTTCCCTTTTTTATTCTTTTTTCTTTTTCTCTTCTCTCACTTTCTTTTCTACTTCTTCCTTCTCTTTTTCAACTAAGTCTCCCTCTATATTCTTTTATACTTCACTCTCATCAATTTATTTCTCTTTTTCAACTATATCCTCCGCTTCCTCAATTTCCTCACAAATGCCCATATTAGTTGCTCTACCACTTCTAGTAAGAATAGATTTGTAATGCTCTTTTGGACTCACTTGAGTATTTGCTAGAAAAGTTCCTTTGTGTTGGTCGCCTAATTGTTTGGACAATTGTCCAACTTGCGTCTCAAGATTCTTAATAGCCGCATCGATACACTTTTGGTTGACCATTGACATTTACATGAATTAAGTGAGTGTGTCTTCCATCTTTGAATTTCTACTTTGAGGTTGTGGAGGTTGAGTGTAGTTTTGATACAACTTTTGACGATTTGAAGTTTTGACATCTTGTCTCCAACCTTGTTGATAACTTTAGTTATTTCCTCTTTGTTGGTAACAATGGTTGCCTTGATAAGGAGATTGTCTTAGTTGGTAGGCTTGATTTTGACTTGGGTTCCCCGTATAATTCATTTCCTATCCAACCGGAGGACAATATTCGGTAGGATGGTCTCCCTTGCACAATTCACAACAAGCAACTTGTTGATGCTTGCTAGGAATCTCTTGCATCTCCTTTATTTTTTGTGGAAGCTTCGACATTTATTGCGTTAGTAATTACACTTGTTGAGAGAGCAACTTGTTTTGAGAAAGAATTGCATCATTAGTGCCCAATTCAATCATTCCTGGTTTCCTTTGTGACGTACCTCAGTTGTGTTGGCCTTGATGATCATTGAGTGTCATTCTATCAATAATGACTATTGCTTTTTCCACATTCTTCGACATCAAAGAACCACCCGTGGTAGAATCCAATAGAGTTTTAGGTTGCGCTTGGAGACCATGGAGAAAAATATGAATTTGAATGTGTTCATCAAGCTCGTGTCCTTGACATTTGTGTAATATAAACTTGAATCGCTCACAAGCTTCATTAAGAGACTTATTTGTACTTGTTAGACGATGGTAATGATCTAGAAGGGGTTTGAATAGATCACCAATTCTTATATAGAGTTGGCACTTATGATAAATTGGTTTTTAAAACTTTTAAGCGGAAGTGGCCGAGGAACTACGATCATCTAAACGAACCGTTTCCAAAAAGATCGGATATACGTTATGTCTATATGGAATACCGATTAAGATGAGAAATAGAATCAAAAGTTTGAATACAAATCAATATGATTTCATTCACTCAAAGTTGTTCATTTTCTAATGCTTTATGAAAAATAAACTCAAGTTGAAAAACAGCCCAAAAACATTTATCCTCAAGCAATTTGTCGAACACTTGGTGTGCGAAGCACTCCAAGTAAAACTCACTAAGTAAATGTATTGCTAATCTTTTCCAATTACAATCAAACGAATTGTAATGAGTTTTCTAAATATGTTACAACACTTTAATAAATCAGAATTTTAGTCAACCAATTTGATTGCATACAAACTTAAAAATTCAGAAATGAAAATAGCAAAAAGAGAGGACAACACCAATTTGTTGAGGCAGCTCCTCCGTCGTCCTTGCTCGGGATACATCTACCCTCAATTCTAAAAATAGAATTAAGACCTGTATAAAACCTTTTGCAAATTCTTTGTACAAGAGAAGCAGTAGAAATCAAACACTTAATCCTAATTGTTGATGTTGAACCTATGCCTTCTCTTCCCTTGATTCAAGATTAATCAAGTCCTTCAAATGTGATGAGTAAACCCCCGATTATAGCTACACATTTGAACCACCCAATGGTCTTCAAATCTTTAGCCCGGCTGATTTCAATCACCCACAATTCAAACCTTAAATCTTCCTTTTACAATCCTTTGGTTACTGCTACTAAATTGACAGAACCACCCGTTCTTCAATTACTTTCGCTCGGATGAATATGTGAAAAACGATTTGTGTAAAACCCCCAAAATCAATTATTCATGGAGGACAAAACCCTAACAATTTTATTCAAGAAAAACCCACCGATCTCTCAACCCAAACCCGATACACAGATCCTATGTTTGGACGTTATCACCTCAATGATGCATAATGATCAACAAAAATGATTATGTGTATTTGTTGAGAAAATGCAAGAGATACGATGAATATGATGAGAGAAAAATTAGTGTTTATTTTCACTTTTCTTGTTCTACATGAAAGAATGATCCAAAACAATATATATGTGAAGCTATGACCAAATAACCAACATAACAATCATTTGAAAGTCAAACATAACAGAAAAATAAAGTGACATGAGCGAACGGTCGACCTAAAGAATTAGGGGGGTCGACCTGAGCACTCCCACTTTCAAAATTATATAGTAATTGTCTCTTTGTGTCGACCAAAACAGGTCCATGCATCGACGCAAAACTACTCAGTTTTCACAAATTGAAATGCTAACAATATGAGTCGACCGGAGGATCGAAGCAAGCTTTCCTGAGAGCAAATCATTAAAATTCACTCGATCTAAGCAGGGCTTTTAGTCAACTCAAAGGTTCAGAACATGCAAAAATGCTATTTTTTACATGTCTTACTATTTCTAAGCACTTCTAATGCATATCTAAGTCTACTAACATGACCAAACTCACATGGAATACATATAATGCTTTCTTATATGAATAGACACATGTTTTTTTATAAATGCTTGACACGAGAGAATAATGAATGCATATGCGACACGATGATATCGTCCAAAGTACACATTACTAACTAGATATGTTTTGACATCATTAAAACAAGTATTGAGACAACTTACCCTCACATACTCCCCCTTTTTGATGATGGCAAAACAATAGCAAAAAAATTGAGCACATCGAGTAGTACCATCCTCCCCTAACTTTATGCATTCATCTAAAAACAATTTGAACGTTTGATCAATCTTGTAGGATAATTTGTTGTTTTTGCTTGGTTTTTTCTCCCCTTTTGACAACATCAAAAATAAAGAAGCAATAGGTAAACGAAAAACACAATATATTGAATTAGGAACATTCACGTAATTTGCAACAGGTAATCATTAACAAACATTCACATATAATAGTGTTAATGGAAATGTATAGGAAGATAAATAGAAAACACAACAAATGAACAAAAACTGAGTGCCTTTAACAAACATTAAAATCCAACATATTTCCATGTCTTAGCTAATCGAACAAATATAACGATAAATGAACATTCAAATGAAATAAACAAGATATGGAATGACACGCAAAACAACACAAAAATGATCCTCAAGGCCTCCTCCCCCTAAAATGATGGTCCCTTCCTCGGAATTGATAGTCGTGAGGTGGAGGAGGTTGTTGTTCATCTAACTGCTCCGTAAGTTCCAGCACACCCCGATTAAGAACATTAAAGTTTGTAGTAAGAGCACGATTTTGACCTGCAGTAGTTTCAACCATATTATCAAAACGACCCATCGTGGTGGAGGCGAAGGTGTTGAAGTTATTGGTCTGAGTTTGCAGTTGGTTCTACAGATCCGCAAATTGTTCATCTTGTGCAGTGACAAAGTTCTGTTGTTGGAGTTGCATATTCCTCATCATCTCGAGGAGTTCCTCATTATTATGTTGAGGACACGGAGGAGAGAGAGGCATATAGTGCTAATCTTGGTAATTCCAATTGTTTGTCGGTGGCATGTAATCTGAACCAAGAGAGGTCCATCCTGTGTGTTTCCATTCACCCCATCCTTGGTTTGCATCAGAATCCAAAGGGGGTGATTAATCTAACCAACAACTATTGTCTTATTCATCAGCATTAACATCAGTATCCATTTGATTATCATCTTCTTCTTCGTCCTCTTCTTCTTCACTTTCATCAGACTCTTGTAGGCGAGAGTTGGTTGCCTTAATAATAAACCTGTAGCGTGTCTCTCGTGGATCCCATATATAACCCATCATTGTTAACGTATTTTTACAAAACTCTTGGTCAGCTGTTAAAGTCTTGTATGAGATACCGGGGACAACCACTTCAGCATTGTTAAGCATACATTGCATAAAGGATGTGTATGATAATGCAGTGCCTCAACCAGAATCTCGCAGAGAGTAGATTCTGCTTGCAATGTAGTGATGCCAATTGATTTTGATCTTCTTTTTCAACATGTACACCAAATGAAGTTCTGCTTGATCAAACCTAGAATAACCTTCTTTCTTGGGCCGAAGTATGTGAGAAACAATCCATTTCAAAATTCTATTAACCGGTTTCAGCCGACCAGTTGTTACCGAATTTGGGTAAAGATCGCTAGCCACAATTTGTTCAGTATATGGTTTCTTTAATATTGAGTTCAAGGCTTCCTTGAACTCGTAGCCTTTCACGATTCTAGTATCAGTGGCATTTATCAGTGGAGCAGCAAATAATTGAAACATGTTGAAGAGATCTTTCCAAACAGTATCATTTACCGAAACTCTCTTATCTCCAATTTTGCAGCTAAACTCAAAACCTTCAAACTTCCCTTGAAGACCAATATAGAAAATTCGAACTAGATCCTAATTATATTTGTTATCGCATTCCAAAAACTGATTGAAAATTTGAAAGTCTAGAAGTTCAAGAACTTCTTGAATATGCATTCGTTTAGCAGATTTGCGATAATAAACGAATTGTTTGGAAATTGATTATTTGCTTAAATTCTTTTCATACAGTTTAACATATTCAGGGGGTAATAAAGAAAGAGCAATTACTGGTAGACTTGCTATTGATTGTGAGGTGCCAGCTTGAGAAGATGGAACTCTAGTTGTTCTCTTGCATGTGACCTTTCTTGTAGCAATGAGATGCAACTGTTGAAAAAGATGAATAGTAGAATGAGTTGGTGTATTAAAGAGAAACTCAATAGAATCCTTGTAGTATTTAATAAAACTAGGTCTTGATAGAGATTTTGGGAAGAGGAGAAATGGATAATAGACATGTGTGGATGCAATGAACCAATGCTAATGATGATGTTTGAAAACATAGAAAAAATGAACACGTTTAATGGGTTAAGGAACTCTGAACGGTGCATCAAAATCAATAATTTTTTAGAAAATTTGAGCGACAAGTCGATCTATACATTTTGTGCATCGACGCATACTGACAATTTTTAGACAATTAGAAAAGTTCGCAGTTTGAGTCGACCAAAGGGTCGACCTGTACAGACCCACTTCTAAAACATGAAAACTTGCATTTCTATGAGTCAATCGGTACCTATTTTGGTCAACTCAAATAGTAAAAATGAGCATAAAAAAACACCTTTTTGAGTCATTAATGCATCAAACAAGAATAAATAGATAGCTTACACATATTTCAAACATACAAATGGATAAAACATGTTTAGTCATACAATAAACATCAACACCCAAATTGGTACACCAACTTACACAAATTATGTGATCAAGAAAATTTGCTAGAGAAGAACGATATCACCTCAACAACGATCCATGATAGATGCCCTCACGTATGGCTCATTACTTCTTTACATTGTTAGACAAAGACATAGATAAGCGCGCACACACACACATATAGCAAGTAACTATGAAACCTCAAACACGATTCGAGAAGTCGATAACACCTAGTTCCCTAGGGATGTTAAAGAAAGGCTTTGTGGCGAGTGGTTTTGTAAAGATATCCGCAAGTTGATTTTTAGTATCAATGTGCTCAAAGACCACATCACCTTTCTCCATATGATCCCTAAGGAAATGATGACGTATTTCGATATGCTTAGTGCGTGAATGCAATACAGGGTTCTTGGTTAGTTTAATGGCATTTGTATTATCACATAAAATAGGAATACACTCAAGTTTTACATTGAAGTAGAGTAATTGTTGCTTAAGCCACAAGACTTGAGCGCAATAACTGCTTGTCTCAACGTATTTTGCCTCGGCTGTTGACAAAGGAACAAAAACTTGCTTTTTGTTGTGCCAACTCACTAAGGAATTTGAAAAGAAATAATAAGTTCCACTTGTAATTTTTCTATCTGATTTGCATCCGGCAAAGTCGGAGTTAGAATAGCCAACCAAGGAACAATCACTACCCTTGAAATACTAGAGCCCATACTTTGGAGTACTAGAGAGGTATCTAAGTATGCGCTTGACGAATTTCAAATGAGATTCCTTAGGACATGATTGATACATTGCACACATACAAACCTTAAACATAATGTCGATCGAGATGCGGTAAGATAGAGGAGAGAGCCGATCATAACTCTATACTTCTTCACCTTTACATCCTTACCATTCTCATCTCGATTAAGGTTTGCACACGTAGGCATCAGAGTGTCAATCACTTTAGAGTTAGCCATGTCAAAACGCTTGAGAATCTCAAGGCAATAATTTGTCTGGCTCACAAACGTTCCCTCTTCGAGTTGCTTGATTTACAATCTGAGAAAATAGTTGAGCTCCCCCATCATGCTCATCTCGAACTCTCCCTGCATCAATCTAGAAAACTCTTTGACCATATTTATGTTAGTATATCCAAAAATGATATCATCTACATAAATTTGTACCAAAATTAAGTGTTTTCCTTGACGTTTAATGAAGAGGGTTATGTCAACCTTTCCTCTTGAATACCCTTGATGAAGTAGAAATTTGCTAAGACGGTCATACCAAGCCCTAGGGGCTTGTTTGAGTTCGTACAAAGCTTGTTTAAGCTTGTAAACATGATCAGGATACTCATGGGATTCAAAACCGGAAGGTTGGGCTACATAAACCTCTTCATCAATGTATCCGTTTAGGAAAGCACTTTTTACATCCATTTGAAATAATTTGAAAATTTTAGCACATGCATAAGCAAGCAAAAGGCATATAGCCTCGAGTCG
Source organism: Lathyrus sativus (assembly GCA_963859935.3). Classification (NCBI taxonomy): domain Eukaryota; kingdom Viridiplantae; phylum Streptophyta; class Magnoliopsida; order Fabales; family Fabaceae; genus Lathyrus; species Lathyrus sativus. Next base: position 568,833,305 of record OZ012738.1, on the reverse strand, counting down.
GGAAACCAACGCATAAGTTTCCTCATTGTCGATGCCATCCTCTTAGTTATACCCTTGTGTAACTAAGCGCACTATGTTTCGAGTTATAACTCCATTTTTGTCAAGTTTGTTCCTAAACACTAATCGAGTGCCAATTACTTGATGGCCTCGCAGAGAAGGGAGAAGGTCCCAAACCTCATTCCTTTTAAACTGATTTAATTCCTCTTGCATTGGTAAGAACCAATGTTCATCGAGTAATGCATCTTTAGGGTTTTTAGGATCAATCTGTGAGACAAAAGCAAAGTAATAATAGAAGTTACTTAGCTTAGATCTTGTGATCACTCCCTTTAAAATGTCACCGAGCATGTTGTCGATAGAATGGTCTTTAGAAGACTTCCAAGCTGAAGGAAGGTCATCGGTGTTAGTCAAATGATCCTCCTCAATCTCCTCATGATGGTGATCTTTTTCCTCCTCAACTTTCACTGATTCAGGTTGATCAATCCCTTTTCAGTGTCTTTGAGTATGTCTTCTGAAGATACACATGCACCATGAAAAGAAATACCTTTTCCAATATTTTTCAAATAAGTTTCATTAAAAGTAACATAAACAAATTCCTCAACAATAAGTAACCTCTTATTATATATCCTATATGCTTTACTTGAATGAGAGTATCCAAGAAATATACTTTCATCTGCCTTGAAGTCAAACTTACCAAGACTCTCCTTACCATTGTTCAACATAAAACATTTACAACCAAATGCATAAAGGTGAGATACATTGGGCTTCCTCCCTTTCAAAAGTTCATACGGAGTTTTGTTAAGAATAGGACGGATGAGCACCCTATTCAGAACATAGCAAGCCATACTAATGGCATCGACCTAAAAATATTTAGGAAGGCCACTTTCATTGACCATAGTTCTTCCTAATTCTTCCAAAATTCTATTTTTACGTTCCACAACCCCGTTTTGTTGATGGGTACACGGCGCGGAAAAATTATGATAAATTCCATGCCTTCCACAATATTCTTCAAAGAGATAATTTTTAAACTCACCTCCATGATCACTTCTAATTTATATAATGTTTGCGTTCAATTTGTTTTGAAAAAGTTTGGCAAATTTTTCAAAGGCGGAAAAAGTATCGCTCTTCCTAGACTCTTGGCGGAAAAAGTATCGTTCCTAATTAATGATGTTGAACCTATGCCTTATCTTCCTTTGATTCAAGATGAATCAAGTCCTTCAAATGTGATAAGTAAACCTCTAATTACAGTTACACGTTTGAACCACCCAACGATCTTCAAATCTTTAGCCCAGTTGATTTCAATCCCCACAATTCGAACCCCAAATCTTCCTTTCACAATCCTCCAGTAACCGCTACTAAATTGATAGAACCAATCGTTCTTCAATTACCTTCGCTCGGCTGAATCTGTGAAGAAACGATTTATGCAAAACCCCCAAAATCCAAGATTCCTGGAGGATAAAACCCTAACGATTTTATTCAATAAAAAACTACTGATCTATCAACCCAAACCCGGTACACAGATCCTATGTTTGGACGTTATCACCTCAATGATGCATGATGATCAACAAAAATAATTATGTGTATTTGTTGAGAAAATGCAAGAAAGAGGATGAAGATGATAAGAGAAAAATCAGTGTCTATTTTCCCTTTTCTTGTTCTACATGATTGAATGAGCCAAAATAATATATATTTGAAGTTAGGACCAAATAACCAACATAACAGTCATTTGAAAGTAAAAAATAATAGAAAAATAGAGTGACACGGGCAAACGATCGACCTAAAGAAATAGGGAGGTCGACTTGAACACTCCCGCTTTCAAAATTATACAGAAATTGTCTCTTTGCGTCGACCAGAATAGATACATGCATCGATGCAAAATTTCCCAGTTTTGACAAATTAAAATGCTAACAGTATGAGTCGACCAGAGGGTCGACGTGAGCTCTCCTGAGAGCAAATAATTAAAATTCACTCTGTATGAGTCAACCTAAGCAGGGCTTTGAGTATACTCAAAGGTTCAGAACTTGCAAAAATGCTATTTTTGACATGTCTTACTATTTCTAAACACTTATAATGCATATCTAAGTCTACCAACATGATCAAACTCACATGGAACACATATAACACTTTCTTATATGAATAGACACATGTTTTTTGATAAAGGCTTGACATGAGAGAATAACGAATGCATATGCAACACGATGATACCGTCCAAAGTACACATTACTAACTAGATATGTTTTGACATCATTAAAACAAGTATTGAGACGACTTGCCCTTACAGTACCTTGATAGAAAACCGCAATAGAACTATTGACTTCCATGAACTTATTGTGTGGAAAGAATCTTTCAAGAAATTTTTCCTATAAAACATTCCAATCGGTCATTATTTGAGACGGTTGCTCAAGATATTATTCCTTTGCTTTTCCTATCATGGAGTGAGGAAATAGTCTCTTAAACAATTGTTCTTTTTCATCTTCTGGAGCTCTCGGTTGCTCCAACAATCTCATAGAACTTTTTCAAGTGTGTGTCCTTCGTGATTGAGCCCTGTGAAAGGGTTTGCATAAATAAGTTAAAGTATATATGTCTTCATCTCTGAGTTTCTTCTGTTGTTTGCATTTTGGGCAAATTGAGCATTTCGTCTCGAACTATTTGTACAAGGACCTCTAGCAGGAGATAAAAGTGGTGGTGGAGCTGCCATGATTGACGTAGAAATGAGAATTGTTGGTGGATTACTAGTAGAAGTTCCTTCACGTTTTCTTCTTTCCTTAGCTAGTTGTCTTCTTCGTCTGGTCTTGCTATTAAGTTTACGCACAATTCTGTCAATCTCAGGATTAAAAAGTAGTTGATATGCGGGTACACTTCCTCGCATAAAAAGATATCTGAAAAGCTAACCAAGCAAATTAAAAAAATACAAGGGAATATGAATTGAGATAAGAGGTAACAATAAAAAACTTAAAACAAGATAAACTATTGCAATGCTTGCAATATCAATTAACAATCCCCGACAACGACACTATTTTGTTGAAAGTATTTTAGGTGGGTAATAGTTTTAGCGTCTCCACAGGGATTATTGTGATATTGCCGTTGTTCTACAATTTATAGAGTCTTAAGTTAGGGTTTTGAAATGGTTTTGTTTGGTAACATTAATTTCACAAGAGTTTTGTAGCAAAGAGTAAAGTTTAGAAAGATGTTTGTTTTAAAAGCATGTCAATATTAGGTTTTATTAACCTCTTTCATACATATCCTATTAATCGAGCATGCCAACTTGGTTATGATCAATATAATCATGTATCCTCTCAATATCGTTTATCTCTAAAGCAATATCGTGAATATCATCGTACTAATTACTAGATGATGTCTCGTACTAAAAATCAACACAATAATCTTAAAGCTTTATACAAGTGAATATCAACTCACAAATCTATGTCTAAAGTTTGTTCATTGATAGATGAATAACTTAGGTCAAGGTTTGAAAAATATCTTTCAATAGTGATTCAAATCAAATATATATCATTAAAAGCAAGGATATTCATCATATATTGATCATCAACTTTATTCACATACAAAAGATCAAAAGAAATACATATTATCAATGTTAACTACCTCTAATCTTGACAAAAAAGGGTTTAGCTACCCATAACCATGGTAGCTTGAGTAACAAGTAAGAAAAAAACTCTACTAGCATCAAAGTCGAAAGATCAAAGATTAATGCTCAAAAGCTTTGATTTTGAGCTCTTATGAAAGTTTTTAGTTTATTGACCTAAAATATCTTTTTAGAATCTGAAAAGTGTGATTGTATATCAAAATATCTATCCACGTTCCTTTTATACAAGTGCCTAAAAGGGGTATTGCGCTAAGCTCATGCAGAGCTCGCTTATCCCGGTCACGAAACAAAGAGGCAAAGTTCTATAAAGCACGCTAAGCATGGTGGAGCGGGCTAAGTGAGCTTTGCTTGCTGAAGCTACTACCAAATTCTTCAAAGTGCACTGAAAAATGGGCTAAGCGGGCTTGGGCATCAAAATTTCTCCAAAAAGCTCTTATAAACTTGCTTTTCTCTTCTAAATTCCCCATGCTTATATTCAAGTAATGAAACCTACAAAAATTCACCAAATTGATCACACAAAAAGCTATTTACATGAATAAGCTAAATTTTACTAATTTAGACTAAAACTATGGTTTTACTACTACTTCACCATGAAATCAATTGAAAATGGTAAAATACTATCAATTATATACACATGAAAGACACCATGACATCCATGAATTGTAGAGTCAAATGAACCTTCTTTTAATAGATCCTTATAGAGTTGTAACATTTTCCTTTGCGCCAAGTTTAAGCAAGTTTTCAACCTTATTTGGATTAACTATATACAAATATATGGATAAGATAAAATGAGTCATTGAAAATGAATGAAAACCAAATAAGAAAATAATTTAGACAAGAACTAACTTGGATTTTGAACAATGGATCTAACATTGTAACAAGAAGAAATTTAACAATCCATAAAGTAATATAACCAAAAGCATTACATGTACAACCTTCCTTCTTCAATACTATTAATCACTACTCTATAAATTTCTTATCAGTAGGCAATAATATATATAGATGTTTTATTATTCTAAATAGAGAAGTTGGGAATTAGTATTCATCATAACTGTTAGCAAAAGAAAAATTCAAACTGAACATCACAAATATTGGTTTCAACACTGCACACTTTAACAAACCATTTGACAGGAAATATATGATGTTCACATAAGAAAACCATTCTTTAAATCATCACAACGTTTTAAGAAATTGTCATAATAAGTGTAGCACCCCAAAATTTTCCTTATCTTTTTCTTATCTACTGGGTTGTGTTTCTCTGTATTATGCATTTTTGCATATCATGACATTGGTTCTTGAGACATGAGATTAAGGTGTTTCTATGGCTCAAGGTCTTCTTTTATTGCAAGGTTTTAAATAGCAAGCGCCAGAGGCTTCGAAATTTATTTTGCCCAGCAATAAAGTACCCGATTTTATTTTATTCAGCAGGTTATTTATAGCACGTGAGACGGTTCACCGATTATCTCAGGCATTTTCACGGGTACAATATCAAAAGGCAAGTTTCAGAGGCTTAACGTGGCTCAGAACGGGTGGAAACAGACGACTATGCAAGTTTCCCTCCAAATGGAACAACTTTTCAAATTTGTGAAGGGTTAATCGATTAACCCATTTGCACCAGCAAATGATTAATCGATCAACCAAAGCAATTTTCACCCAGATATGTGCATTTTCAATGCTGCAGCTTTTGGGGTCCATTTTGATCATTTGTGAATTGGTTTTTGCATCAGTAGAATGATCTAGAATCATTCCAATTTTGATTTAATTTCAAATTCAATCCAACTTCCCTCCAAATTTCCATTCCTAATCCCATTCCAATTTACAAACCCTCACTCCAAACCATAATTTCACTCCTAGCCAAAAGCTTATCTAATCCAATTCACTCCAAACCTCACTCATACACATAATAACCTTCATTTTTCTGATTTCTCTACACATTACTCTCAACTTTCTCTCAATTCCCTCACATTCCAAAGCTCCATTGGAGCTCTTTCACTTAAATTTTTTGATTCTTCATTGGAATCCTTGAATTATAGAGCTTAACCTCCATCATTCATTTCCATCAACTTCAATTCATCATTTGATTTTTGTTTGGATCTGGATTTGGTTTTGGAAGTAAACTTTTAAGTGATTCTTGGTTCAACTTTTGCTTATTTGGCTCATTCTTCACTTCTCTTGCAAGAAATCTCGTGGATTTTTAAGTTTTCTTGAGTTTATAGCTGGAATCTATCATTGGCAGTATAACAACACTTACCAAAGCGATTCTCAGCTTTTAAGGTTGGTTAATTCCATATCCACTTCTGTTTTGAGCTTATTTGTATAATCAAAATGTAGATCCTCAATTTTAATTGATTTTGATGATTTAATCTATGTGATTTGGGATCTCAATGCTTAGATAAGTTTGATTGATGTTTGATCACTGATTTTTGGTGTTAAATTTATGCATAATTTATTACATGATCGTTTGGATGATTGCATAATTGATTAATTGCTCGAAGTGCTTTTAAATTATGGATTTCCGCCTACGGTACAATGTTAATCGATTAACCATATTTGCACTGCAAATGGTTAATTGATTAACACTTGACTAGAATGCCATTTTTGGTTGTTTTCAAGCACGTTTTGATTTCTTTCCACCTTTAATCTTCACAGATTGATATGATGCACGTGTGTGGACTGTTTTTAATCTGTTTCATCATGCTTGATGGTTTGAATGCGATTCTTCAACACGCGACATTTGGTTTCCATTGATAAATGCTTGAGATGCTTATGTTGTTGCTTAATGTGATGATCATATGTTTTGCTCATTTGTATCATGTTGATTGTTGATCACTGATGATCATCTTGTTGGACTTGTGTTGCATGTTTGTTATTTTCTCCTGATTCCGTTTGTCGTATGATTGATTGAATTGTTTAATTAATGTGAATTGCATGATGTTCTTGTTGAATTCTTGATGATGCAATCCTGTTGAACATTCATGTTGAATTGTTAATGCATGTCCATCTTTGCTTAATACTTGTTCATGATTAGTGCTTTTTCATGATGATTATGTTGAAGCATGCTTGCTGCGCTGTTTTCTACAACTACTTTATTCAGAAAATGCATGTTGTTGTATGTTGTTCTTGCTTGATGCCTGCCTTTTACACCTACTTTTTATACTGAATTAGTAGCTGTTAAATGTTGTTGTGCTACCTTACTGTGTTTTATTGTTGTTTTGTGCAGGAAGCACAGTTATATATGCTATTTTTGCCTTGTTTTCTTGTTTTTGGCTTGTTTTTGCATGCTCCCTTAAGGCCTCCTAGTCCAACTTAATATCCGATTAAGTTTGGAGTAAGATATACATTAGAAGTTTAATCCATGCATGAGAACGAGTAGGTTAGTCTCTTTTAACCTCAACCTTAGGTCCATCTTTTGCATGCTAACATTAGGATAAAATTTCCTTTCGCATCCCGACCTTAGGGCCACTTTGCATGACAACGTTAGGACCGAGTTTCCTTTTGTGCGTATTTCTTTCTTCTCGTCTCAAAACAATTATAACACACTTAATAAAGGCGATGAACATTGTGCGCCATGAGCCTTAAGCATATGGGAAATGATGAGTGAGGGGTCTCCTCTCGTTCGTCTAGAGTGTTTAGTGTACCTCCCGTCTAGAGGCGATATGCGATGCATTCGTTCCTATATCATAGTCTTTAGTGCAATGTGAATCTCAAATACAATTAATTCACTTCTCTAAAACTCCGAACAAAATTCAAACTATTTTATCCTTCGAGATTGTTCTTCAAACTCATTTTCAGAAAGAAAGAAAAAAAAGTATGTTACTTTTACGTTCTACCGCAAACAAGCATCGACCCTAACTGCTGGAATGACAACTTAATATTGCTCATAAAAAACACTTAACTAACTTATGGTTTAGTTTCCTGAACTATGTTTGCTCTGATTTCTCATACCAGATGAGGATACATAGGCACATAACGATGATGTCTTGGCGAGCAACCTTCCCCCATCACCCGTAGTCTTCCGAACTACGTTGACTTTGACTTTTCCATTGCACGAGGGAATATGTAGTCCTAAGACAATGATGTCCTATCGAGTCTCATTTTTCTTTTCCCGTTTCCATTTAGCAGTAGCTTTTAGATAACACACCCTTTGATTAGACAACAAACATGGGTCCCGTTGAGTACAACGGACGTGAGGGGTGCTCACACCTTCCTCTTGTGTAACCGACTCTCGAACCCAAGATTTGATTGCGATAAACTTGCCTTCTCCTTTCTTTTAGGTTTTCTTCGATTGTTTTATTTCCCTCTTTTGGGATAAATAACGTTCGGTGGCGACTCTTCTGTTTGTTTCCGCTAGGTGTTTTTCGCAGTTGCGACAATAAGGTGTTTCTTACTTTTTTTAATCATTGAAGGAATTATGGCATAACTTAAACAAACTTGCATATGTTATTATCTTTAAAGTAAATCATGAAAGAGTTGCATAAATATAATATACATGACATTGTAGGACTAGTTATAGTAGTGTAAGAAACTCAATGTAAATTTCATTGAGTCATAATTACCCATAACTGTATTATACATAAGAAAAATATAAAATTAACTAAGACCTTAATTTTAAGAATAAACATTAAACAATACTTCAATTATTCATATCACATATAAATTTATATTTTAAGCCTGATCCTAAGCCTGCAAGTTAAAGGAAACATTAATTGAAATGTTGACAGACAAATCAGACTGTCGCATAAACAATGTTATCAAATAATTATCAACAATGCAACCAAAAACTTCTAATGTTTTAAGATATGTAATGGTTATAAAACTATTAATTCATGCTGCAGAGAATTTTAAGTACAATATCCTTTAAAATGGCACATAAAAATTCAACACATTTGAAACAAATTCATTCCAATGTCTTCACAACCGATGACTACTTAAAGCTCGGTTGAAACTTCACATTCAAAGCAAATTATTTGCCTAAAAGTTTGTCGAGGTGTGCTGGGTAGATTTGCAGATGATCTTCGTTGAACTTCGGATATAGTACACAAATAAGAAATAATAATCGTTAAATGTAGGTACTTTGCTAATTCAGCTTGAAACGTTATAGCACCATGAAAAACCACGAGGACTTATAAGTTTCCCATTAAAAAACCAATAATTAGAGACATACCAAACAGAAAATGAAACAATATTCAGGAGAAGGTTAATGTTACTGTAACACTCTACTCTATCCGTTCGTATAATAATTGAAAAATATGAAAATATTGCGAAATCAAATCAGAGTTAATACACGTAGAACGTTACATTCCAAAAACAACGTGAAAATGAAGTATCAATGCGCTTCAAACTTTATTTATTCCATAAAATAAGTAGCATGAATAATCCGCAGAATTCAATCAAACAGTTTAACATGTAAACACTAAATACATCAATTACCCCACGTAATACGTGGTTCCACAATAATTGAATCAAAACCAAATACGTAACAAATACAAATTCAAATAACATGAAAACATAACGAAATCCCTAACCTTCCCGTGTTACGTATCAGAGCGACTCCTAAGACTCGATCAAATAGTAACACAATGCTCCAAGCACTACTCAGGTACCTGATCATCTGTACTCCCCAATGAGCAAAAACACAACAAATAGAAAATGGTGTGAGAACTACATTCAATAAATACACAGTGAAAACACATGCTAAGAGCAGTTAACACACCAATCACACAATTATCAAGCACATACAAGTGCCACCATATCATTTGGTATAAACAAACCACATTTAATAATATATATGTAATGCGACTCAACTGACACGACACAAAGCATGTGGTACCATCACCATCACATATGGTTCACCTTAGAACCTGATTCTCGTCGAAATTCGGATAAGTTGTATATGTTCCTCTGAACTACAACTTATCTCCATACGAATCCCACAGAGAGTCCGGACAAGACTAGGCACCCATCATGGATTCCCACCTAGCTCTTCTCCATGTAACATGACATGAATGCATGACACAAACTATGCACCACATAATAATTATTATTCAAGCATAAATTTCATGATCCTCAAAGGTCACACATGAGCCACATGCTCACCGTAATTCTCTCAGGAATTACCACCACCGCACAAGACCGTCAACACACGACAATCTTGGCTCACACACCCAGCACGTCTCGACTATAGATTCTCATAAAAATCCACATTTTATTCTACTTAATGTCATTACTAGTTTCTCTTATTCCCAACTATACCATCTTAGCCTTGTGGATCAAGAGAAATTGCATTGCACACGAAATCGAGACAGAAATTGCGAAAATGGGAAATTGTCACAACCCTACTCATACGCGTATGACCCTTCCCCATACGCGTATGGCCCTGCCCCATACGCGTATGACCTCCTCCCTACTGTCATACCCCAAATTTGTCCTACCTATTTAGTCATTTGTGCAACATTCATCCACTGACCATAATTTAAAAATTCAAAAAAGATACCACGGGGTTGAGACTATTCGAATCAAATTCCATGTGAGGTCCAAATGCCTTTCTGATATAAGTAAAATTGGTTTGACAGATAAATTTCAAGGGTCAAGGCCATGATACACTTGATAATTGAGATGGGCTCTTAATAAGGATTACTTCGAGGGTGATATTAATTCAAACACTCAAATTGCTTTAGAAAAGCTCACAAAAAATTCAAATTGGTTTTTTAGGGTTGGCACACATTGTTCGGTAGTATCACGAAGAGGGGCTAATGTATATACAAGCGTGATGAACCAACTTCATTGTATTCATTATGCTAATCATGTTAAAGTGTTATTTCTAAGTTCAAAGCCATACGGTGAGGACCAATGAGGATGAGTTGTGACAATTAATTGTGAAAATTTAATCTCCAATTATCCAGATGGTCCCAACTTGATGTCAAGCGGCCGTGTTCTAATTCATGTCCCAAATTAAATTCCAGGTGTGGATTTCAATATGTACTAAATAAAATATATGGTGCATCACTTTCAAATACTCATGCAAGCCATGATACAGGATGTAAATTGGTCATGTATTAAGTATTTCATCAGGAAAATACATGGTACATCATGGGCATCCACAAAGAAATGAAACACAAACACTAGGAAAGGGCTTTGACAGTAAAGCTACAAGTCATAGGTCCAAAGAAATTCATGAGATATATACCATTAAGGGACAACAATCATTGATCTTGAATTCTCAAAATATAACAAGAGTACAAGGTTACAAGACTTCATGATTTTTTGAGCCTATTCTATTCTGGCCTGCGCCCCAATGCCGCAGACGGTGTGCACGTGATGCTCGTCAAAACTCAGGCCTAACAAGAATTCAAGACATGGCCGAACCGTTTTTTTCGTGACTGTCACAGAAGGCTTCAAGCACTCTTCCATTCATACCAAAGTGTGTGGTCCTGTAAAATAAGAGAAAAGCTCATGTTACTACAGACTCTAAAGTAAACACAGCATACACCGCAAATTGCGAGCAAAGTCGGCGTCATGAAAAATATGTGGAATAATTGAAAAAAAGGGACATACAACAGCTATGTAGCACCTTACCATCGCGATAACCATCCTCGTTTTGTTTACAAGCTTGAACCCGTAACGTTCCGTTTCCGCGAGTCCTACCATAATTCACGGACGAAACCTGCACATAGAGAAAACCAACAGATTTTTTCAGCATAATGCTGTTTCCCGCAAAACCGTATGAAATGCGTCTTTACACTATGCAACAAAATAGGGCAGCATGATTTCATATAAAATCCATGGGCAGCATGTCAAAACCACATTGAGCATGTTACTTTGAGATGGAAAATTGAGAAATATACAAAGAGCACTAGGTTTGCACTTATCTGTAATCATGTAAACAGGATTATCCCAACATTGCAATCGAGGTGCACTCAGTTTCAGTTTTCTCCTCTTGATGCCGTACACGTCTCTGAAAGACCGAAACATGTTATTAATGCTAAAAAGCTTGATGTTCAAGACAGTGGTATGTCTGCTCTTGTTCGACTTAATAACGGTGACATGAGAAAGGCGTTGAATATTCTTCAGTTAATACACATGGCCTCTCAGCAGATAACAGAAGAAGTTGTTTACCTTTGCACTGGAAATCCATATGCCCAAAGTAATAAACCTGCATACAATATTAAGTATCATGCCTAACATTGCCTTTTGTTTTTCTCTCATTCACACTTCGTATCGAGCTTTCCAAAAGCAGATAAGATTGTCGTCATTAAAATTGCCCTGTCAAGAAGAAGACCGTAAACTGTATAAGAGATGATGAGCAGCAGGGATGTGTAGGTAAATAAGTTAGAACAGAAGCATTCATTCTTGCACAAGGCAAATAACTCAAATATCATGAAAAAAGAAACTCTCAAATCGTAACTTACAATAATGACTCGTAGCAGTTGAAGTAAAACATGGCGGTAGCTACGAGTATGGTGCTCACACCTTGCCTCATAATACAAACGCGAAGTTTTGCGTAGCTACCGCATAGAACAACGAGCAGCAACAAGCTTCCAAGCGATGTCATGCACAACCGACTTTCTTTCGAATACTGTAGCATATGCGCCGTAACCTCGACTTGAATTCGCGACGTAGCAAAATATCGCTCATGAACTCCTTGCAGTAGTTACCTATCAAACATGAGAAAATTAATGAAAAAAGACTACAAGACAGTCCAAAGAAAGCAGTATGACATGCTGTAAAAAACTGCCACACTCTGTAAAACAAGACAATACAAGCAGAATCTCATAGCCACATTTACAAAAATTACCACACTGTAAAATAAGGTACAACTGCTACACTCTGCACAACCAGACCAACTTTGCAAAACCATACAGCTATGATGCATACCCTGTGCATATACCTCCAAAACCTGTGCCTAGAAGACCTTGCACCAAAGTGGTAAAAAAGGCTCTTCACATACACTCTGCCAAGAGCTGGTTAACCAATGTATCCTGTACCTGAAAATGGCTTGACATCAACAATAGTACAGTTTTGAAAAGAAAAGAAACTTAAAAAGAGGGAGGGGGAGATCTTATGGGGGGACCTGATTCTTTTCTCCATCAGCTCTGGAAAAAAAACACAACTTGGAAAAAGCCCAAAAACCTCATTCTGCTTCCTCCAAAAGCCTCAGAGTCCGCTCAAGCCTTCCTCTTCTTCTTTGAACCAAAACCAAAAACCTGAAAAAAAGCTGAATGGGAAACCCTCAACCATTTTCCTCTCAATCGAAGAACCTCAACACTACCAAGCTCCAAACATAAGCACCACCTCCACTTCAAACCCAACTTCCGTTTTCTTTCAAACTCTGCAACAACCTTCCAGCATCAGAACAGGATTCAAACAACAATGAAAGCACAACTCCACAGTCCAGCTAACCCTCATATTTCATTTTCCATTGGTAGCAACCAAACACATACGCCTTCATCTTGCCTTATTTGAAACTAGCCTTTTCACAAACAGTTGGTATGCGCTTTCCAATTGACAACAACAACAATCAGACTTAAGCTCCAAATCACTCCATCATCGCTTTCATAAAACACCATCCATAGATTTTCATCGACCTCCTCCTTTTTCCAACCTTCTCGCTCCACAGGAACAATCTGAAATCGACAACATATGCGTACTCCCTCCATTAATATTCATAACGTTTATCTCACGCCATAACCACTCATCAACAGTTGCATCGCTTTCGAAACCACCATGAACTCTTCACGCCACGATGGACCGAGATCGAAGACGTAGGTAACAAAGTCGCGCGAGTATAGGTGAGTGAAGAGAAATAATTTGAGAGAATGACAATCGAGTGAAGATGATGATTTCAAGGTATCTTGCCATTCTCTTCCTCGTTCAGAATCGGTTTGCTGGAGTTTAAGGTTGTGTCTTTCAATTCCAATTTGTATTTTAAGTATTTGTGAATGGTTATGGGGGTAATAGGGTTTCACTCAACAAAGGGATTTCAATTGAACCGGGTTGTAGATCCAACCCGCCATCTTGCTTAGGGCGCCCCAATCTGATGAGCTTGTTATATTCATCTCCAAACACCCCTGGTCCAGTCCCCTCCTTTTAGTTTCCTTGTTTTGTTTTCTTCTTAAAAATCATTTTTATATCTTATAATATTATTTTCAATATGTTGTTAATATTATACTTTAATTTATAAATATATTTCTATTTTTCTAAATTAGTTTTCTTAAACTTCCTAAACAATATGGCTTTTTTTTATTATCTAGTAGTTTTTTTTTTTAGATTATATATATTCATAATTTTACTTTCTTTAGAGTTTTTATCTTCTTATAGAACTCTTTTATTTTCTATTTCAGAGTTATTTTATTTCTCGTTTGTTATTGGGCATTTGCCCCATTTTCTCCTGTTTAGGTCGATGACGAGACTTCCACCGTTTAACCGTCACAATAGTGGCGTGAAACAAAGGATCCGAGACCACCTTTGTTCTTTCGATTTTATTTTGGTAAACTAACATTAAATTTAATTTCCGTCAAACATTATTCATATTATTTCATATTATCATATTTATTCATATTATTTATTATCATATCTCATTATTCATATCTCATTCACCCATATTTGAAAACACTTAATAAATTATCGAAACTCCTAAAAGCCGAATTGGTGGACTGTTGTATCATTGGTCATTTACAGGTATCCTAACTTTGAGTCATGCCCGACTTTTCTCAAGGCATAGTTTAGGACACAAATGCACACACACGGCTTTCTCTTGGGCTACCTGACAATGAGACCCCTTTATTTCGTGCAATCCCGTGTAACTTACATGTACCCCTCTCCCATTCCGATGTATGTTTCGCATTTCTTTGATTATTAGTTTATCTCCTAGGAGCACCCATAGGGACTAGAGCGGATCAAACTATTTTCAAACTAATTCTCGATTCATCATCGAGCCACTTTCAAACAACCCGTAAGTCGAGTGCTCATACGCATTCGCCATCAACCTATTACAACTCGACCCTTGATGCGTAAGTCAAGTCGGTCTCTTTTTTTCAAATAATTTCATTTTCAGCACGCTTTGCACGCGATAACGAGTCAAACCCTTGATCCAACGTCAAGCGGATTTTCGAAACAAAACATCAATCAATTAACAACTATTTAATTCTTTTCAAGGTGTAAAGAGTAGGTTCAAGTCTTTGATCTTGCTTTCAGTTGTTTACATACGAGTTGTCTTATTCGGGTGTGAATAATTGACGCCTCTAAATAACATTAACAACTCGACATCGTTCAACTATTTCCAACTCAAACAACTTCTTTTACGATGAAAAAGGGAGTGTCCCAAGTCTTTGGTTCGCTCTCCCGACTACTTGGATCCGAGAAGCCTTTCTCAAGCTTCAAGTAGTCGTCATCCGACCAATCTTATCCTTTCACTCACCTTTCAAACAACTTCTTTTACGATGAAAAAGAAAGTGTTCCAAGTCTTTGGTTCACTTTCCCGATTACTTGGGGTCTGTGAAGTCTTTCTTAGGCTTCAAGTGATCGTCATCATTTCAACCTTATCCTTTCAAACATATCATGATGAAAAAGAGAGTGTTCCAAGTCTTTGGTTCGCTCTCCCGATTACTTGGGTCCGAGAAGTCTTTCTTAAACTTCGAGTAATCGTCATCTGTACCCACTTTCAACCAATTCAAACTTGTTTCTTTCGTGGTCGTTACCACGAACTACGACCGCTCTGATTCTTCATTCACTCTTGAATGTAAGATACGTAGGCACAAGATTGCGATGATCTTGGCAAGCACAATCCCCTCTATCTTCCATTTTCCCCCATCATTTCCCGTAGTCGAACTACGACACTCTGATTTCTCATTCTCGTCCGAATGAGCATACGTAGGCACAAGGGCCCCAATCCTTGGCGAGCACCCTATCTTCTAACCATCCCTTTTCCCCTAGTGTCTTTATCCCTTTATAGTACCATTTTAACATTTAGTAGTGAGAAGAGAAGAATTAAGTTTAGCTAACATCCATTAACTCGAATTAAGAGGTTCCCGTCGAGTACGATGGACGTGAGGGGTGCTAATACCTTCCCCTTGCGTAACCGACTCCCGAACCCAGGAATATGGTTGCGAAGGCCGTGTTCCTTCCTCGTTTATGAGGTTTTCTCGATATTTTCCTCTCCCGTATATTCGGGAAAAATAAAGTTCGGTGGCGACTCTGTCGAACCGCATTTCCGCGCCTTTCGCGCGAGGGTCATATGTTCGAAATGAATTTTTCGAGGTGCGACATGTGGCGACTCTGCTGGGGACTATTGCTCCATGCAAGAGAGAGTCGAGCCTATCTTAGCTCGAGTTGTTAACTGTTTGTCTTTATTTTCTTCTCGCTTATTTATTGGTATCCTTGTCTTGGTTACTTATGCTTGAGGCATTGTGGGGGTTTCTATACTTATGGTTACTTTGAGAGATGGCTCTATACCCGAGTCCGAGTATAACCCTAGGATTAGGATGGTGGTTGTGTAGTGGAGACTTGCGTGGAGTCTTTCACATTAAGTTGAAGCGAAAACCCCGCTTGGAGTAGATTCCTCGGAGATATTGTTGTTGTGGTGAGTCTTTGCCATAACAATAACGTTTTCGAGTCTGAATCGTTGATCCCAAGGACCATTAACCGTTTTATCCATGGTGGCTGGTAGTGTCATTCTTTGTGAATTAATACGAACGCCCCAATCAGATGAGATCCCTTGAACGTATTACTTTCTTACAGTAATATTTTCAACCTCGATCTATGACTCTGAGAACCTTTTCTAGAACCCGTGTGTCGATGGTTGTGTAGTTGATGCCTCCGAGAAGTCTTTCTCGTGTGGAAGATACGAGAACCTCACCTAGAGGAGATTCTATTGAGGATATTATCATTATGATGAGGCTTTGTCATGGCAGTAATATCTTTGAAAGATATCCATGACTCTAGGCACCTACCCGTTTTAGAATCCTACCCATGGGGGTTTCTTTGAGCAGTGATTGCGATCCTTGAACCGTTCACCCGGCTAATCTCAGAATTGTTTTTGTGATCCTGTGATCCTGGATCTTGCATCTTGCATTGCATATCATTCGCATTGCATCTCATTTGTTGTGCATCTTGCATTCTCCTTCCTTCAACAGTTTCTCATATTTCTCTTTCCTTCATATCCAGTAAATCAAGCTGAGTCCTTGACACCAGTACGCAACTAGAGCCAATACAAGACGAATGATGGAGCAAATTCAGCAGGAGCAAGCTACTTTCAGGGAAGAGTTGGATTCTATGAAAGGAAAGATTGACCAGATCCTCAAAGCCATCCTCGCGGCCAGAAGAGAGGAAGAACAGCGTGAAGTCGCTGCTGTCGTCAACAACAATGGTCAAGGACAAGGGTCTACTGCCATCCCTTTGGTTCCAATTCCAAATCCTCATGGGATGCCGTTGAACTTCAATAACGCAGCTGAAGGGAACACTTCTCATCCAACCCCAGCGACCGGAGTTACCATTGGAGCTATCCCGCAGGCCCAGCCTACTGCTGTGGAAATCCCAGCTCCCCATACCGAAGATACTCTGATGGATCATTATGACGACGTTCAGAACTATCATGCTGCTATCCCCATTTCCAGTCCTGTTGCTGCTCAGGATTCAGAAGCCATGAAAATGTGTCGGGATCTAGCCGAGAAACTCCGAGCCATGTAAGGGCACAGTTCAAATTCCTTCAGTGCTTTGGAATTATGTTTGGTGCCTGATGTTGTCATTCCTCCCTGTCGCTACTGCGAAAATCGGCGCCGGCTGAACAGAAGAGTCGCCACCGTGCGTTATTTATCCCACGGGAGGGAAAGGAAACGCTCAGAGTAAACCTACCGCAAAGACGGGAAAAGGAATGGTCATCGCAACCAAAACCTGGATTCGAGAGTCGGTTACGCAAGGGGAAGGTATTAGCACCCCTCACGTCCATCGTACTCGACGGGATCCACGCTTGTTTTCGGGTATGGATTGTTATTCTATCTAAACTAAAGGCTAAGGGTTAAACAGAAAATAAAATGACTCGGCAAAGCATCGCGCTTTATGCCTACGTATTACCGTCTGGAACGAGAAATCAGAGTCAACGTAGTTCGCCTACCTACGGGAAAGGAGGGGAAGGTTGCTCGCTAGGATATCGCATCCTATGCCTACGTACTTTCATACAGCATGAAAGATCAGAGCAAACGTAGTTCGGGCCACGTACGACACACGTCTGTTTTGATTGTTTTTATTCCTTCTGAAAAAGGGTTTTTCTGATTACCGGTCCAAGCGGACAAAAATGACGTTTGATGAGTTCACATTCTTTTACGAAAGAAGTGTCTTTTATTGTGTTTGAAATATTTATTGTGTGTTTCTGTTTGTTTTGAGTAAGAAGAAACGGAACTCTAATCTACGGTTGCGAAGGGAATCAAACTAACCTAGTGTTATCATGCATGGGTTAAGACCTAATGTCTATCATGCTCCTCTCTTGCGCAGAGAGAAACAGAGATCCTAAGGGAATAGACGGAAACAGAAACAATAGCAGATATACAATAAAGCAGTAAAATGCATGAATGCAGCAATACAAGCGAGGCAAGGGAGTCCCACTCAACCTCGAACCTAGAAAACAATAGGCAAAAGTGAACGGAATTCACTTTCAACCCGACAGGTTAAACAGCAAACAATACAGTCAGGGAAAACCAATCAATACATCAGAAAATAAACAGCAAAAATAAACAGCCACAGCAGCTCTGCATCAACATCTGACTTCAAGTCATCCTCAATCAGCTACAAGCTTCAGCAAGCATCAATCTCCATCTCCACAGCCTTCAAGCAAGGTCTTGGTCATCAATCTTCCATCTGCAATGGCTTTTCTTCAAGTCTCAAACTCCCAGATGAATATCAGTCAACAAGATGAAATGAATGTTAAACAGTAAATTACCTACCAAGGGTGGCTCATTAACTGTTAACATTATACAGACAGTTTTCTCTCAAAAGTTCTATCTTTCAAATACATTCACTGGTCCTTCCAAAGGGAGGAGGTGGATATTTGAAAGAGACTTTGAATCATAGAGAAAGAATGGAGGCAGACAAGGCCTTCCATGTTTGGGAAACAAGCTTTCTACTCTAGAGCTCTGCCTAGCTCCTAAACCCTACACTCCTCAACAGCTTCCAGCAAAGGGTGCTCTTCATCAACTCTGGAAGTTGGACTCCAATCTCTTAATCTCCAATGGCCTCATCATCACAAGTCTTCAGCTCCACCAAATCCCCAAGCAAACCCAATACCCCACACAGACAAATCATAATCCCCAGAGAGGGCACACCACACCAGTCAAGCAAATATAGACAGTATACTAATAGCAGTAGGGGAATCCTAATATTTTCTAAGGGATCTAATATCTACCCATAATCCCTATAGTCCCATACCCCAAAGATTCAAACTACAACTCCTAAGGGAAATGATTTAATTCTCCTAAGTTATCTCCTAAACCCTAGTTTTGATCATGTTATTCACACCTAAACAAAACACCTAAGGTTAAGTCCTAAAAATATGAACTAAATTTTATGTACAAGCTAACATTCTATACTAATCAACCTAAAAAGAATGGATCAAAAATAATACAGCATCTATTCAAACCAAAATTAACAAATTCATGCACTAAACCAAACATTATTTCATCCTATTTAAAAGAAAAATATACCAAAAATATAGAAACAAAATGAAATATTAATTTTTTTGAATGGTAATTTTCTTGACAAAAATATGAATAATATGCAAAAACAACCATTAAAAAACATGCATTTTTCTATTTGTTATGATTTTTGAAAGAATTAACATTTTTGAAAGAAATTAAATGTGAATTAAATGGATGAGGGTGCAACAAGTAATGAAAATCAGTTAAAATAAGGGAATGGGCCCAGACTGGGGGGCACGCATAGCAAGCGCGTCTGGGCCCAATCAAACAGAAAATATGACAAAAATAAAAAAAAGGATGGAAACGGTGCAGTTAGCAAGACATTTAGTTCATTATGGTTTTGGGCTTGCAATTGGGGGTGGTATTAGTAACTGAAACCAAAGCCCAGTCAGAAAAAATAAGTGAAACGGTGCGTATAGCCTTTAGGATTTCCCTCCGTATTTCATTTAAACCACGGCCGTTAGATTGGTCTCAGAGTCAAGGTCAAAACCATGATCGTGTGGCCCAAAGTTCATCTTCAACCTTGAAACCCTAGGGTTTCAGAAAACCTCATCACCATGCACGCACCTTCCAGTTCTCTGTTCTCCCTTGTTCGTCCATGAAATCACACGATATGAAAAGCAAAGTTGGTCCATTCCTTCCCCTCTACACAACCATATCAATATCTTCTTCTAAAACTCACTCAAGAAGCAAACCCGATAGGTTGAACATGCTGACTCCACCATTATCACCTGTCATCAACCACTTCAATTCTTGACAAATCTTATCCTAACCTAAACTAACCTTCACACTGATCATTCTAAGCCATTTATCCAATGTTATCGTGCATTCTTCTTGATATTATAAGCTCCAACAGTTTTGGTACACCATTGATAACCTCCATGAAACTTCTCCAAACTTTGTGAAATCCATCATCTAACCTATCTTAACCATTCTATACTAACAATTCCCTATGATTCTAACTAAATCATGCAATTCGAATAGAAATCTAACCTGATGTAAATGGTGAAAACAGCTATGGAATTCTTCAACTACACTGCTTGCAATGCTTGGAGATTGATCAGTGAGCTTGATCTTAAGTTCTGTATGCAATGGATCTTGTGCAAACTCCTTGGATCTTGCAATTGAAACTTTCTTGCACCTTGGGTGATGAAGTTGTATGGCACGAGTTCTCTCCAATTCAGCCAAATTCTTGTGTGAATTGTGATCTATGAATGGTATTGATGATGATCAGATCAAGAAAAATGGAAATTGATAGAGATTTGAGAGAGTTTGAGATGCTTTTGCAAATTGGAAGATTGAAGTGTAACTTGGTATTATGAGCACAATGAATCACCAACCATGGCATGGAGTTACTTCCTTCAATATATAGATGAGAATAGAAAGCCCTAGAAGTTTGTAGAACCTTCCCATGCACACTTTCCCTTGGATTTGGATTATGTAACTTCATTTGTAAGTAACCATGCATATCTTTCAATTCTTGAACCAAACTCAAAATTCTACTTTTGCCAATGTTCTTAAAACATTTTTTCCAATCAAAATGACCTATAATTTCATCCCATTTGGCCAAATTATGAAAAATCTCATTTTTAGGTCATTTTTTATTCATTAAATCCACCAATTTTGAAACCTTGTGCTATGAGCCTTTACAATATTTCATGGTCACTTTTCTAGACTCAAAATGTCATTTGGAGAAAGTTTTATGTTGTGAAGTTTTCCATTTGAAGCTTCCTTGCATGAGTTTTGGGCATAGGCTTGAAATGACCTGTAATTCTCAGATGACCAAAATACCCTTTGCTTTCCAAGACCATAAGTAGAGTTCCACAAATCATATGAAGGCATACCATACCATTCTAGAAAGCTAAGACAATTAGTAACAACTCTTATGTTTACCAGAAATTCATTTGAAATCTCCTTGATGGGTAAAAGTTGCTTGGAAGACAAGTAACTTTCACAGACAAAATTTCAGATACCTCAGATGACCTGTAACTTGCAAGGACCATAACTTGAGTTCTATAAATATCCTTGATGTCTTCCACCACTAAAATTAAAGGTCTTGAGATCCTCTACAAGTTTCAAGTTGACCAAGGATCCATTTGAAGCTTGCATTTCGACTTATCTTGCTTGGAAGTTTGACCTAAACTAGGGGATTTTACACAAAAACCCTAATTTAGAAACTCCTCTTCTCCTTGATTTCTCTTGAATTCTTCTTGGAATATCACCATATCCTTATCCACATGTCAAATGATGAACCCCACATCTCTCCAATAGCCTTTGATACCTTTCAATCAAACAATTGACCTAGAGTTGACCTAGGATTGACCCAGATGAAACCCTAGTTGACTGTCTTCAACTGCAACTCTTGTGATCACATAAATGACTTGTCTCCTTCTCCAAATGACTTTCTAAGTCTTCCATGATGTCTACATACTCTCCATGCTCAATCCACAGCTCACAACTTCTTGGATGATCTTCAGATACCCTCAGATAGGAGATAGATTCACTACTTGATCCAATGAATTCTTAGCTTTCAAATTCTTTCTGATAACTTGAATGAGATTGAATTAGAATAATAACCTCTTGATAGGCTCCTAGAGATGAGAATAGTGCTTGGTCCCTTGTTGGATGACTTACTATGCTATGCTATGCAGATGATTAGACTATATATATGACTCTATATGCAAATGCTAATGCAATTGAAACATAAACCAAGTGAATAAGGTTGAGCAAATTTTAGGGTGCAACAGCTGCCCCTATTCAAGCGACTTGGACCCGATTGGGTGAAGAGCGAACGGCCTTCAAACATTCGCGGTACGAGACGGTTGAATACTAAGAACCCGGAAATTTGCCAACCGCAGAAATAAACTGCGCAACTGCTTGGGGAACGACATTCATCAACTGAATCTAACTGTTACGACCACCAACTGATCCATTAGCGAACGCTGGGGATTATTTTCATCAGCCTGAAAAAGATTCTATCATCGCAAGGATAGAACTTTATTTGTCCACGTTAGGACTCTATCTGCTGTCAACCCGGACAAATCTCGGCAACTTCGCTGGGGAGGACTCGTCTGTCCTTTGTCAGAAATAAATCGTCCACGTTAGGAATAAACTCTTCCACGTTAGGAATAACACCGTCCACGTAATGAATCATCTCTTCTGCATCTGTCCACGTCAGGACTAAACTTTCTAGGTTATGAATACATCGTCCACGTTAGGACTCCCTCTTCCACGTTAGGAATAAACTTCTCTCCATCTTGTGAATAACATCTTTCCACGTAAGGAATGCCTCTTTCCACGTAAGGAATACAATCTTTCCACGTAAGGAATCCATCTTTCCACGTAAGGAATACGTCTTCTTTCCACTTAAGGAAACCATCTTCTTTCCACGTAAGGAATCAATCTATGATATGTCCACGTAAGGACTACCGTCTCAATCTGTCCATGTAAGGACTCCAATCTTTCCACGTAAGGAATGCATCTTCTTTCCACGTAAGGAATACAACTCATCTTGATCTGTCCCCGTAAGGACTCCAATCTTTCCACGTAAGGAATACAATCTTTCCACGTAAGGAATCCAACTTCTTTCCACGTAAGGAACTGAAACTTCTCTTCTTGATTTGTCCACGTAAGGACTCCCCTCTTGACTTGCTGAGGAAATAAAACTCGTCCACGTCAGGAATCATGCTGCATCAACACGAAGGAAGATAAATCTGTCCACGTCAGGACTTGCACACCTTCGACTTGCTGGGGAAATGAAACTTGTCCACCTCAGGACTCACGCTTCACTAATACGAAGAGAGATAACCTTGTCCACGTCAGGACTCGCGCGTCTTCGACTTGCTGGGGAAATAAAACTCGTCCACGTCAGGACACACACTTTGCCACCAACACGAAGAAGGGTAAATTTGTCCATGTCAGGACTCTTTTTTTTTTCATCGGTCTCAAACTACACACTTCTTAGCACTGACGTGACAGCGACTTTGAAGCGGACTCTACTGGGGATATTTGGAAACCAAACTACCGGACGCCTGTTCTGATAACCGGCGGCAGCCTCTGAAATTCCGATTCCTGAAACCCTTTGATGGCGAATAACTCTGCTTGGGGACAAGGAGATATTCATCATGGCAACTCTGGCGGGGAAAACAAGAGAAATTTACACAAATAACTCTGCTCGGAGACAAAGAGAACTTAATCAAATAGCTCTGTGGGGGATAATGCCAAAGCTGACACTTTCGTTGAATGTCTCACGTCGAGATCTTGAATGTCTGGTAATTCATTTGAGCAAGAGCTCTCTCCACCTGCAAGATAACAATACTTGAAACAAACGGTTAGCCGACCTGGTTCATGTTTCAAAATGCATATGTTTGACACTGACGCAATGCTCCATTCGACATGGAAATGCTACACGTTTTTATTTGGTGTATGCAAATATGACACTATATGTCGATGCAAATGCAGACTCGAACTGCTGAGATATAGGAACTGCTCCAGCAAAATAAAATGCTGAAGACAACGCCAACTCCGCTGGGGATAGCCAGGTGCTACAGAATTATTCCAGCAAAATAAATGCTGGAAGAGTGAAGTCGACTCAGCTGGGAAATTGGGAACTTAAACCAAGCACCTCGTCGAAGTAACACCCTGCTGGAGAATATAACTCTGCTGGAGAGTAGCAGATGCGCCTGGTATGATTGGACTTCTGCTGGAGAGTGAACGGATATCACATGATATTCTAACAAAATAAATGCCAAGGCGCCCAACCAACTATGCCGGGGAGAGTCTTAATCTTCAAGTTCCACTGGGAGGAATGAAAACACTTGCTGAAAAGAGAACTCCACTGGGGATGGAATGATTCTCTTGGGAAAAATCAACTGACTCCGCTGGGGGAGAGTAAATGACCCTGCGGGGAAAGGTAAACTGCCTGAATACAGCTCACAAATATTAATCTTTTGCGGCTAAACCCCTCTGCTTGAGATAAGGAATCCTTCTGGGGGGACACCACACTGTTTGAACACAGTCTACAATCTTGGGACCGCCAAACTCTGCTGAGGATAGACGACTTTGCTGGAGCATGTCCTTTGAATAAGCTGCGACTAGCTAGGGAACTCGATCTTTCTTCAGTAAGGAGCATTGCTATCTCAGTAGCGCGACCTGCGTGGGGATCAAGTCTTTCGTTACTGCAATCTTTTGATCGTCCTCTTCATACGGCTATGAACCCTGCAACAACACAAACAAGACAAGACAAGTCTACGCAACCAAATCTATTCAGGTTAGCGTTAGTGCCATCACTTTCAGTTAATTCAAAGTTTTAGCAATTGTTGGCAAGGGCCAGCGACGTTATACACATGCTAGTTTCATCAAACCTAGGCGTTTTATCATGCACAAAACAGTAAAGAACCAGCATCAAATACTGAATAACATATTTTATTGATTGGGCCCCTGAATGGGCGGAGTTTCGTACACAGGATGTAACTCCTGAAAAGAGGAAGCTACACGCAACAAATATACAAGTATGCACAAGCAGCATAAATATATTGACAAATTAAATTTGTACACATGTCGGCAACGGGATGCAGATGAACACCACGAACTGATCCTCCTATGACTCGCCCGACTCTAATGTTTCTCCCGGTATTCACACTTCCGAAGAGATTGCGTCTGATAATCGACCCCTCAAGTATATTCTCCTGCACTAATGCTCAATGCAATATCAAATTCGGACCACAGTCATTTGCTTTTCAAATCCCTAACTTTTGCGTGAACCGCCCTTTACGGGTTTTCAGTTCACCGGGATACCCTTTTTTGCCGAAGTCGCCCAGTGTAGGTTTTCAACTTCGCGGGTGTACATTTTTCAATTTTATCCCTAATTTTTGCCCGAACCTTTCATTCTGTTTTTGGTTCTCCAGGATGCCCCATTTTTGCCTGGACTCTCTTTCTTCTGTCCAGCGGGTCAATTTCAAGCAAAGTATTTTTTAACTGCGTCCGAATTCACAGGCGACGTAAAGTCTTCACCGTCCATGGTGGACAACAACAACGCTCCTCCTGAAAAGACTTTTCTGACAACGTATGGCCCTTCGTAGTTGAGGGTCCACTTGCCCCTGTGATCTGCCTGCGGCGGGAGAATCCTTTTCAGCACAAGGTCGCCCATCTGAAAGCTCCGAGGATGTATCTTCTTATCATATGCTTTCTTCATTCGGCTCTGGTACAAACGACCGTATGCTAGAGAAGCTAGCCTCTTCTCATCCATTAAACTCAGTTGGTTCAGCCTGTCTTTCACTCATTCTGCCTCGTCTAGTTGAACGTCTCGTAGTACTCTCAGAGAAGGAATCTCGACTTCCAGTGGTAGCACCGCCTCCATTCCGTATACCAACGAGAACGGGGTTGCCCTGGTTGATGTGCGTACCGTCGTACGATAACCGTGCAAAGCGAAAGATAGCATCTCATGCCAGTCCTTATAGGTCACCACCATCTTTTGAACGATCTTCTTTATATTCTTATTGGCTGCTTCAACAGCGCCATTCATCTTGAGTCGGTAAGGGGAGGAGTTGTGATGTTCGATCTTGAAATTCTGACAGAGTTCCTTCATCATTTTGTTATTCAGGTTTGAACCGTTGTCCGTGATTATCCGCTCGGGGATCCCATATCTGCAAATGATATCTCTCTTGATGAATCTGGCCACCACCTACTTAGTTACATTTGCGTAGGACGCCGCTTCCACCCACTTGGTGAAATAATCGATTGCTACTAGAATGAACCGGTGCCCGTTAGAAGCTGTCGGCTCGATCTTTCCAATCATATCGATTCCCCACATCGAGAATGGCCATGGCGACGACATCACATTCAGAGGACTCGGAGGCACATGGATATTATCAGCATAGATTTGGCACTTGTGGCACTTCCTCGCAAACTTGAAACAATCAGTTTCCATAGTCAGCCAAAAATAACCTGCCCGCAGCAACTTCCTCGTCATAGCATGCCCACCAGCATGCGTACCAAAGGTACCTTCATGTATTTCCTCCATGAGCAACTTCGCCTCTTTTTCATCTACACAACGGAGCAACACCAAATCATGGTTTCTTCTGTATAAGACGCCATCCGGATTCAAATAGAAATTACCCGCTAATCTCCTGAGAGTATTCTGATCTTGACTGGATGCGCCAGCCGGATACTCTTTATTCTTCAGGAAATTAAGGATATCAAAATACCATGGTTTGTCGTCAGAAGCTTCGTCAATAGCAAACACGAAGGCTGGTCTGTCAAGCCGAGAGATAATAATTCTAGGAGCCTCGTTCCAGAAGTTGACTTTGTACATGGAAGACAAAGTGGCCAGGGCGTCAGCCATCTGATTTTCTGCCCTCGGTACATGATGCAATTCAACCTTGTCGAAGAAAGGCAACAATCTCCTTGCATAATTCATGTAATGTATTAAATTGGGCTGACGCGTCTCCCATTCCCCTTTTATCTGATTCACCACCAGAGCTGAGTCTCCGTAGACGTCCAGATTTTTAATCCGCAAATCAATGGCTTCTTCAAGCCCCATTATACAAGCTTCGTATTCGGCCTCATTATTGGTAACTGAAAAGGTCAATCGAGCAGTAAACGGGATGTGCGACCCGTGTGGAGTAGTGATGATTGCCCCTATTCCGCTACCGTAAGCATTTACAGCTCCGTCAAAAATCAACTTCCATTTGGAACCCAACTCTGGTCCTTCGTCTAGCAACGGCTCTTCACAATCTTTCATCTTTAGGTACATGATATCCTCGTCAGGAAAATCAAACCTCATCGATTGGTAATCTTCAATAGGCTGCTCTGCCAAGTACTCAGATAGTACACTCCCCTTTATAGCCTTTTGCGAGACATACTGGATGTCATATTCAGTCAAGATCATCTGCCAACGGGCGATCCTCCCTGATAATGCCTGCTTTTCGAATACATATTTGATAGGATCCATCTTCGAGATGAGCATGGTTGTATGATTCAGCATGTATTGCCTTAAATGCTTGGCGACCCAGGCTAGCGCGCAACAAGTTTTCTCAAGCATTGAATATCGAGATTCACATTCAGTAAATTTCTTACTCAAGTAGTAGATCACATGCTCTTTTCTTCCTGTCTCGTCATGTTGACCGAGAACACAACCCATACTTCCCTCAAGAACTGTCAAATACATAATCAAGGGTCTCCCTGCTACTGGAGGTATCAAAATAGGAGGCTCCTGCAAATACTGCTTTATTTTATCGAACGCCTTTTGACAATTTTCGTTCCACGTTACAGCTTGATCTTTCTTCAACAGCTTGAACAATGGTTCACACGTAGCCGTTAGATGAGATATGAACCGAGCGATATAGTTCAACCTCCCTAAAAACCCGCGCACCTCTTTCTCTGTTTTAGGCGTCGGCATCTCTTGTATTGCTTTTATTTTTGCAGGATCGACCTCTATTCCTTTTTCACTTACGATAAACCCCAGCAGTTTACCCGATCTCACCCCGAAGGTGCACTTGTTAGGGTTCAGTCTCAGCCTGAACTTCCTAAGCCTTTTGAATAACTTCAGCAGATTCACCAAATGCTCTTCCTCCGTCTGGGATTTGGCAATCATATCGTCAATATAAACTTCGATCTCCTTATGCATCATATCATGAAAAAGAGTCGTCATTGCACGCTGATACGTTGCCCCAGCATTCTTCAATCTGAAGGGCATCACTTTGTAACAAAATGTTCCCCAAGGTGTTATGAAAGTGGTCTTCTCCATGTCTTCTGGCACCATTTTAATCTGATTATAGCCCGAGAAGCCATCCATGAAGGAGAATACGGAGTATTGAGCAGTGTTGTCAACTAGCACATCGATATGCGGAAGTGGAAAATCGTCCTTTGGGCTCGCTTTGTTCAAGTCACGGTAATCTACGCACATCCTCACTTTACCGTCTTTCTTTGGCACTGGTACAATGTTAGCGACCCATGAGGGATATTTTTGTCACAGCTAGGAAACCAACATCCCACTGCTTTTGAACCTCTTCTTTAATCTTCACTGCCATATCGGGTCTAGTTCTGCGAAGCTTTTGCTTGACCGGCGGGCATTCTTATTTCAACGGCAGACGGTTCACAACCATATCTGTATCAAGCTCTGGCATGTCTTCATACGACCAAGCGAACACATCACTATACTCTCTGAGCGTTTCAACCGGTCTTCGCTTGATGTCGCTCTGCAACGCGACTCCTATACGAATATTCTTTTCAACCCCTTCCGACCCCAGGTTAATAATCTCGATGACCTCTTCGTGAGGCAGAATGACACGCTCCTCTTGCTTCACCAACCAAGACAATTCTTCGGGAACGTCACCATCTTCAACAATCTCTTCTTCGGCCTGAAATACCGGGTGCTCAAAGTCGGGACGAGTCATAGATGGTTCAAGGATGTCATCTGAAAATGTTATCCTGCAAAAGGAATGGTTAAATGCTTCAAAATGCGTATAAAGCGAATAACCTCGTTGCCTTTTTATTGAAAAATATAAAACAAGAAAAACAGGGATCGCAATATTTGCACATGAAAAAACGCCTTTTATTTAATGGTAAACACGCAATGTTCATAACAGCACAACCCTAAGCAAATCATGATGCCCCGGGCAAGACACTAGATTGTTCAACAATTAATAAAACAAAGCATTATTGTTTAAGAGTCACAGGAACAATCTCCTGAATAGACCAGTTGCACAAGCCTTGTCCTGGCACGCTCGGCTGAATCCAGACGTCCATATCGCAATCGCTGTCTCCTTCGTCAGACTCTGAAGCAGCGTTGATGGTCTCATGACATACTCCACCAGCAGTGATAGTTATTGGTCCTCTGAAACGGGGTGCCCCCACAGCAGGTGTTGATGACGACGGTTGATATCCTAGCCTAAACCGATCCATCTTCACAGGAATATCCAGCACTTTGCCCCAGCCCTTTGTCTCACCTGTCTCTACTAAAGCTTGAGCTTCCTTATACGACGAGACGGCTATTTCCGATGCTTTGCTCGGCCCGGGACCTTTGTCCTTGATGCGCAACCCTTCAAATTCCTGGCAGGGTGTTTCGTGAATCTCTCCGTCGACCTCCACATATTTAAATGACGACAGATGGCTGACCAGAATGTCTTCTTCTCCGCATACAGTGACCACGCTGTCTCTTACCATATATTTCAACTTTTGATGCAAAGTAGACGTGACTGCCCCTGCACCATGGATCCAGGGTCTCCCGAGAAGGCAGCTATATGCAGGCTGGATGTCCATGATATAAAACTCAGTCGCAAAAACCTCCGGCCCCACCTGGAGAGGCAATGTTATCGATCCAAAAACT
Source organism: Lathyrus sativus (assembly GCA_963859935.3). Lineage (NCBI taxonomy): Eukaryota > Viridiplantae > Streptophyta > Magnoliopsida > Fabales > Fabaceae > Lathyrus > Lathyrus sativus. The sequence goes on along the minus strand of OZ012738.1, from coordinate 568,803,694 downwards.
GTTCTTCGCGTGCCATCGAATGCCCTGACTACCAAGTCACTGGGCGTGCACAGGATTCCTCTGACATCTAGCTTCATCATTGCTTTCTTGGGCAGCACATTTAAAGACGATCCGGTGTCTACCAGTACATGAGACATGACCGATCCTCTACATTCCACAGAGACGTGCAGCGCCATATTATGATTTCTCCCCTTCGGGGTCAAATCGAAGTCTGTAAAGCCCAAGCTATGGCCTGCATTTACATGTGCTAACACTCCCTCCAGCTGATTTACGGACACATCTTGGGGTACGAAGGAAGTATCCAGGACTTTCAACAGTGCATTTCTGTGAGCTTCCGAGCACAATAGCAACGACATGATAGATATCTTGGACGGCGTCTGCTGCAGATGCTCCACAATCTTATAATCACTTTTACGAATCAAGCGCATGAACTCTTCCACATCCTTCGATGCCGCTTCTTTTTCATTCCCCTGCACTGGGACGTTCTCAATCATCTTCCCTTTTCCCTTTGCCAGTCTTTCGGCCTCTACCTCAGGCGAGATGAAGATTCTGCCACTCCTTGTCATACCTCCGGTACCGACAACATTGTCCACAGTCTCGGCTGGCTGCTTGTTAACATCAATTTTTATTCCGTCACAATACACTTCCAACCCATATGACCATGGGACTGCTTTTGTGCTTTCGTACGGGATTGGTCCGGCTTTAGTGATAGTGATCGGTGGTCGCTGGGCCGGTGCCATTATAGTGATTGTCTTTCGAGGAATCGTCACAGTGGCCACATCACTTTGCTTGTCTGCTAATGCCCCTGCAGGCTCTTCGATTGCTGCTCGGTCAAACTGCAATGTGCTGCCATCTATTAAAGCCTGGATACCTTTCTTTAAGTCATCACACCCCCCAGCTAGGGTCCAACACTCTAAGCAATACTCGTCACATCCTGGATAGACACCCCCTTGCAATAATCGGCTCTTTATTTCACATAACAGTGTCTTTATATCATCCACATTCATAATCAGATTCAAACCCTCCTCAGTCAGAATGGCGTTTGCCCCATGATTAGGCATGGGCTTCTGCACTATATTCGGACCCGCTGTTCCAAAATTGATAGCCTTACTATCCAATAAATCCTGCACGACATGCTTGAACGCATGGCAACCCTCTACATCGTGACCCGGGGCCCCAGAGTGGAATTCACAGTGCCTGCTTGCATCATAACCGTACGGAGGAGTGCCTGTTATCGGCGCCAACGTTCTCTTCTCTACCAAGTTCAACCCTAATAACGTCTGTAACAGATCGACATACGTTGAAGGAGGCTTTTCAAACACTCTCCTTGGTTTACCCCCCTAGAATCTGCGTTGAGCAGGCTGTGCCCCCTGTTGTGGCTGCTGTTGCTGTTGCTGCATTGGTTGTTGTTGTTGAAATGGTTGTTGCTGAAACGGAATAGTAACGCTTGCCACTTGCTGCGGCTGATGATACTGGTTTCGACCTCTGCCCCGGCCTCTGCCTCGGCCTCCAAACACTGCGCTTGCATCGCCCTGACGGCGCCCACCAAAAGCCTTCCTGTTACTGCCCGATGCAGTAGATTCCTCAGCTTGGAATCTTCCCTGCTTAATGTTACTTTCAATCTTTTCTCCCATCAGAATTAAGTCTGAGAAACTGGCCAAAGATGTGTGAAACAACTTGTCATAAAACATGCCGGTGAATGTTCCAATGAACATGTCATTCATTTCCTTGTCCTCTAGAGGAGGATGGACCCTAGCAGCCATGTCGCGCCATCTTTGCGCATACTCTTTAAAGCTCTCACCCTTCTTCTGAGACAGCCCTTGCAATTGGACCCGATTGGGTGCCAAGTCGCTGTTATACTTATAGTGAGCTACAAATGCCTCTGCCAGTTGCTTCCATGTCTTTATATGCGTTGGTTCCAATCCCATATACCACTCTAGGGAAGGACCTGACAAGCTATCTTGAAAGAAATGCATTAGCATTCTCTCATCAGTGGAATACGCAGACATCCTTCGGTAATATGACCGCACGTGCACTTTTGGACAAGTGTCCCCTTTATACTTATCAAATGTAGGAGCTTTGAATTTGATTGGCACCCTCAAGCCAGGCACCAGACCCATTGTTGACATGTTTAAGCCCACAGCACTTTAATTTACGACCCCCCTCATCTGCTTTCTAGCATTCTGATCCTCTGGGAGTCATCCATAGGTCCCTCGAAACCTCCGGCGGAGAAAGCGTCCTCTTGCTGATCCTCTTGCCAGTTACCATTCCCATCTCCATACCCATCGTAGCCATTGTTACGGCCAGCTCTGATCTGATTCATTATCGGGCCTCGCCCTCTGTTACCGTACCCCGGAGCAACTCCAGCAGGTCCAAAAGCCATTAACCCAGCGCCATTTCCAAATCCTCCATAACCCTGATTAGTCATGCCATATCCGTCCTGCCCAAAGCCTTGAGCATTGAAGCCATATTTCCCAGTATTATCGAACCCCTGGTCGTTGAAACCGAATCCAGCATTACCGAAGTCGTTGCCTCCCATATTATCACCCAAGTTGACATCACCAAGCCCAACGTTATGGACAGCAGTCTCGTTCCCAACTCCAACGTTACCGTTCCCAGCAGCAGTACCGTTGTTGACATTAGCAGCAGGTATATTGACTACAGGTGGAGCCACTGGTGTGGGAGTACCATCCCCATGAACAGTGTCGACTCGCACAGACTGATGATCCTCATTCCCATGCCCAGCGTTCCTGGCCAACAGAGGCTGCACCATAGCTTGCAAATTCTCCTGACCCTTTGCAATAGTCTCCATTGTTTGCATGAAGAGCGCTAGCTTCTCGCGCATATCTTGCATCTCGTTCTGCATTTGATCCATGATTCTTCGACAATTGGTGCGAGTGGAGTATCGGTGAGGGCGCTGATCTTCAATCCTGAAAAGACCTGGTACAGAGCAGGAAATAAGATACCATCCAATAATTACCTGTAATGCAATATGAATATGAATGCAATGCAATGTGTGTCTGTGCCTTAGGGAAATTCATTCCCCGATTCTAGTGCGAAGGTGCCAGTGCAGTGACAGTGCTAGCAATACGAAGATTGGAGCTGAATCACAGAAAGCCTCATATATTGCAGAGAAATCCAATAAGCCAAGAATACAATATCACTGAGTACAATAAGAAGGCATGACCTCAACCAACAATCCTGGTGATGGTCAGCACTATGCAAATAAAGCATACAAGTTAATACATGAAATGATCAAGTACTCCCATAAGCCCGGTACTCTTCTAGCAATTTCTTGGTCTCTGGATGACTTGGTCGGGTAAGCAGCCCTTCAACAAGTTGGTTTCTTCGTTTGAGCACACGTCGCACGTCACCAGCGGTTTCTTCCCATGCCGCTTCTCCGAAGCGATCCTCTAGCTTCCGCTTCTGAGACACAGCTTTGTTCCTGCCCTCGATGGCTTTGTTCAATGCATTCTGGAGACTGTACCTGGTCATCACTTCTTCTTCATACTTCTTAATGCTAGCCTTCAACTGCTCTTCGAGGTCGGAAATTTGCTGCTTCAATTTATCTTCCCTCTTTTTATTGTTGGTCAGCGTAGCATTCCAAGTCTTGTTACAAGAAGAGATTTCTCGGTGAGCGGTATCGAGTGCTTTCTTTTTGGATTCCAGCATGTCATGGGAGCTTCTGAACTCTTGACCCAGACGTTCGCGCTTCTTTTTCTCCTCAGTCAACTCAGCCCCTAGTCTGTTTACTAGTTCGATCTGCTGTTGGAAAGCATGCACGGCCTTGTTTTTCTCACTGCGTATCTGAGCTAGTTCTTGCTCTAACCCTTCATTGATCTTCATCAAGGCTTCTTTTTCTTTCACAACTTGCTCGTAGGCCTCCCTAGTAACAGTAGTTGGTTCTTCCACTGGGATATGAACAGGGACTGGTGCAGCTGGAAATGGCATCTGCAACTGTCTTGCTCTCTCTTGAATCCAAACTCTGTAGGGTGCATAAGCCTGACAATCATTCTTCCCTAACAGTGGCTTCCCCCTTCTGTTAATACGCGTCCATGTGTGCTGCAGCTTGGCTAGTAACTCTCCCTTCAGATCTCCTGTGAAGTACAGAGATTCCTGTACTTCTTCTTCCTTTGGTGGGTTCTTCAACGCATATCCGAACTGGCGAATGAACAGAGAAGGGTTGTAATTGATACACCCTTTTCTTCCTATCAACGGAACATTAGGATACCCAGAACAACTGAAGATGAGCTCAGACCCTAGCAAGTCTCGATCGAACCACTCAATGTCTTCGGAAGATAGCCTCATCAGGCGCTCTGACCAGCTAGCTGTAGTTGCACTATCCACAAAAGGTCCCTTCAGAGGAAGATGGCTCTTAAACCACATGTTCAACAGCGGCGCACAGTAGTAAACAGCCTTTCCTCTTCTATTTTCATTTTTGTAGTGCAATGAATGATAGAAGTCTCTGATCAACGTAGGCACCGGGTTGCCAGCAGCAAACAGATGGAAAGCGTCCAAGTCCACAAAGTTGGGCAAGTTAGGAAACAACACGATTCCGTAAATGCATAGAGCCAAGATAGCATTAAAAACCACCCAACATCCGTTCTTGGCGTACTCTTGAGCTTTTCCAACCAGAAAATCAAGGGAGAGACCTGGAACCCCAAGCCAAGAAGTCACTAACAGTTCAGCAGCGTTCATGTGCAAGGCCTTAGCTAAGTCCTCCAACTTGGGCTCAGCAGCAGAGTGAATAAAGGGAACCTTGTTCTGCACCGGTAGCTCAGTAAACTCCACATACTCTTCGATGGTAGGCCCCAAAATAAAGTCAGCAAACGTGAAACATCTCAATGCGGGGTCATAGAACTGCATCAGGGTGTACAGCCCATTCATCTCATCAACAGTTGGCTTGCAGACTAATCTCAGCAATCTTCCATGACTCATTCTGAAACTTCTCCTAACCTCCTCATCAGCAAGGGACATCAGACCAAGTAAAGGAGTAATATCAGGTGTAGGTAGCTTATACGCAACTGTCTTCCTCAATCCAGCCATAATCAATACTCAGAAGTCCGGGCACTAGAACCGGGGAATATGCAAATGCACCTGCAGCACACACACACACGTTAATGGGATGCAATGATAATGAGTATGCAAACAATGCAATGCAAGTAACATGCAACAGGGACCAAATGCCGTAGCTGAGAAGCCTGAACCATATCAAGAAGTCTCAGATAGACTCTCCAGAATTCCTCAATCCCTGGTCTCAGATAGACCTAAAACAAAACTCCAACACTGGTCTCTGATAGACCCCACAACATAACTCTGAACGGTCTCTGGTAGACCCCATATCATAACTCCAACTGGTCTCTGACAGACCTCAAAACTCTCCAACTGGTCCCTGACTGACCTCAGAACTCTCCAACTGGTCTCTGACAGACCTCAGAACTCTCCATAAATACCCAGGATCTCAGATCAAGAAACGAACCGGTAGTCTGAAGGTCTAGTTACCTGCATAACCCCAAACCCTCTCACAGGTGGATGTCCTAGTAACTAACAAAGGTACGGCATCCTATGCGGTCGTCGGTGTCACAGACTTTCAGGGTTGATGATACGATTCCCAGAAGGAGTGGCATCATCAATTCCTGAAGAGGCCTCACTTAGCCAACTTCCAAATGATCGGTTCCCGGAGTCGACAATTCAGCTGACCAACAACCCCTTCGACCCAAAGGGTAGAAAAAGAAGCCAACCAGAAGAACCTTGTCCGAGTGTAGATTTCATGAGACACTAATGCAAGCAAAGCCGGCACACGCCCACTACTTTCTACTCTAATTCTAGGTGCACTCAAGCCCAGGTCCGACTTATCTCTCAATCACAGAATCACCCATCACAACCCCAATACAGCAATAATAACAATAATATAATGCTGAAAATAAAGGTCAGAAATATAAATCCATACAAAATCCTCGACGGGAAAACAAGCGCTAGGATTGACTCGCTTCAGGGACGTTGGATCCCAAATGCATAAGGAACTATCGCAGTCCTTAGCAGCCAGGGGACGTTGGATCCCCAGCAGAGTCGCCAGCTGTCGCTACTGCGAAAATCGGCGCCGGCTGAACAGAAGAGTCGCCACCGTGTGTTATTTATCCCACGGGAGGGAAAGGAAACGCTCAGAGTAAACCTACCGCAAAGACGGGAAAAGGAATGGTCATCGCAACCAAAACCTGGATTCGGGAGTCGGTTACGCAAGGGGAAGGTATTAGCACCCCTCACGTCCTTCGTACTCGACGGGATCCACGCTTGTTTTCGGGTATGGATTGTTATTCTATCTAAACTAAAGGCTAAGGGTTAAACAGAAAATAAAATGACTCGGCAAAGCATCGCGCTTTATGCCTACGTATTCCCGTCTGGAACGAGAAATCAGAGTCAACGTAGTTCGCCTACCTACGGGAAAGGAGGGGAAGGTTGCTCGCTAGGATATCGCATCCTATGCCTACGTACTTTCATACAACATGAAAGATCAGAGCAAACGTAGTTCAGGCCACGTACGACACACGTCTGTTTTGATTGTTTTTATTCCTTCTGAAAAAGGGTTTTCTGATTACCGGTCCAAGCGGACAAAAATGACGTTTGATGAGTTCACATTCTTTTACGAAAGAAGTGTCTTTTATTGTGTTTGAAATATTTATTGTGTGTTTCTGTTTGTTTTGAGTAAGAAGAGACGGAACTCTAATCTACGGTTGCGAAGGGAATCAAACTAACCTAGTGTTATCATGCATGGGTTAAGACCTAATGTCTATCATGCTCCTCTCTTGCGCAGAGAGAAACGGAGATCCTAAGGGAATAGACGGAAACAGAAACAATAGCAGATATACAATAAAGCAGTAAAATGCATGAATGCAGCAATACAAGCGAGGCAAGGGAGTCCCACTCAACCTCGAACCTAGAAAACAATAGGCAAAAGTGAACGGAATTCACTTTCAACCCGACAGGTTAAACAGCAAACAATACAGTCAGGGAAAACCAATCAATACATCAGAAAATAAACAGCAAAAATAAACAGCCACAGCAGCTCTGCATCAACATTTGACTTCAAGTCATCCTCAATCAGCTACAAGCTTCAACAAGCATCAATCTCCATCTCCACAGCCTTCAAGCAAGGTCTTGGTCATCAATCTTCCATCTGCAATGGCTTTTCTTCAAGTCTCAAACTCCCAGATGAATATCAGTCAACAAGATGAAATGAATGTTAAACAGTAAATTACCTACCAAGGGTGGCTCATTAACTGTTAACATTATACAGACAGTTTTCTCTCAAAAGTTCTATCTTTCAAATACATTCACTGATCCTTCCAAAGGGAGGAGGTGGATATTTGAAAGAGACTTTGAATCATAGAGAAAGAATGGAGGCAGACAAGGCCTTCCATGTTTGGGAAACAAGCTTTCTACTCTAGAGCTCTGCCTAGCTCCTAAACCCTACACTCCTCAACAGCTGCCACCAAAGGGTGCTCCTCATCAACTCTGGAAGTTGGACTCCAATCTCTTGATCTCCAATGGCCTCATCATCACAAGTCTTCAGCTCCACCAAATCCCCAAGCAAACCCAATACCCCACACAGACAAATCATAATCCCCAGAGAGGGCACACCACACCAGTCAAGCAAATATAGACAGTATACTAATAGCAGTAGGGGAATCCTAATATTTTCTAAGGGATCTAATATCTACCCATAATCCCTATAGTCCCATACCCCAAAGATTCAAACTACAACTCCTAAGGGAAATGATTTAATTCTCCTAAGTTATCTCCTAAACCCTAGTTTTGATCATGTTATCCACACCTAAACAAAACACCTAAGGTTAAGTCCTAAAAATATGAACTAAATTTTATGTACAAGCTAACATTCTATACTAATCAACCTAAAAAGAATGGATCAAAAATAATACAGCATCTATTCAAACCAAAATTAACAAATTCATGCACTAAACCAAACATTATTTCATCCTATTTAAAAGAAAAATATACCAAAAATATAGAAACAAAATGAAATATTAATTTTTTTGAATGGTAATTTTCTTGACAAAAATATGAACAATATGCAAAAACAACCATTAAAAAACATGCATTTTTCTATTTGTTATGATTTTTGAAAGAATTAACATTTTTGAAAGAAGTTAAATGTGAATTAAATGGATGAGGGTGCAACAAGTAATGAAAATCAGTTAAAATAAGGGAATGGGCCCAGACTGGGGGGCGCGCATAGCAAGCGCGTCTGGGCCCAATCAAACAGAAAATATGAAAAAAATAAAAAAAAGGATGGAAACGGTGCAGTTAGCAAGACATTTAGTTCATTATGGTTTTGGGCTTGCAATTGGGGGTGGTATTAGTAACTTAAACCAAAGCCCAGTCAGAAAAAATAAGTGAAACGGTGCGTATAGCCTTTAGGATTTCCCTCCGTATTTCATTTAAACCACGGCCGTTGGATTGGTCTCAGAGTCAAGGTCAAAACCATGATCGTGTGGCCCAAAGTTCATCTTCAACCTTGAAACCCTAGGGTTTCAGAAAACCTCATCACCATGCACGCACCTTCCAGTTCTCTGTTCTCCCTTGTTCGTCCATGAAATCACACGATATGAAAAGCAAAGTTGGTCCATTCCTTCCCCTCTACACAACCATATCAATATCTTCTTCTAAAACTCACTCAAGAAGCAAACCCGATAGGTTGAACATACTGACTCCACCATTATCACCTGTCATCAACCACTTCAATTCTTGCCAAATCTTATCCTAACCTAAACTACCCTTCACACTGATCATTCTAAGCCATTTATCCAATGTTATCGTGCATTCTTCTTGATATTATAAGCTCCAACAGTTTTGGTACACCATTGATAACCTCCATGAAACTTCTCCAAACTTTGTGAAATCCATCATCTAACCTATCTTAACCATTCTATACTAACAATTCCCTATGATTCTAACTAAATCATGCAATTCGAATAGAAATCTAACCTGATGTAAATGGTGAAAACAGCTATGGAATTCTTCAACTACACTGCTTGCAATGCTTGGAGATTGATCAGTGAGCTTGATCTTAAGTTCTGTATGCAATGGATCTTGTACAAACTCCTTGGATCTTGCAATTGAAACTTTCTTGCACCTTGGATGATGAAGTTGTATGGCACGAGTTCTCTCCAATTCAGCCAAATTCTTGTGTGAATTGTGATCTATGAATGGTATTGATGATGATCAGATCAAGAAAAATGGAAATTGATAGAGATTTGATAGAGTTTGAGATGCTTTTGCAAATTGGAAGATTGAAGTGTAACTTGGTATTATGAGCACAATGAATCACCAACCATGGCATGGAGTTACTTCCTTCAATATATAGATGAGAATAGAAAGCCCTAGAAGTTTGTAGAACCTTCCCATGCACACTTTCCCTTGGATTTGGATTATGTAACTTCATTTGTAAGTAACCATGCATATCTTTCAATTCTTGAACCAAACTCAAAATTCTACTTTTTCCAATGTTCTTAAAACATTTTTTCCAATCAAAATGACCTATAATTTCATCCCATTTGGCCAAATTATGAAAAATCTCATTTTTAGGTCATTTTTTATTCATTAAATCCACCAATTTTGAAAACTTGTGCTATGAGCCTTTCCAATCTTTCATGGTCACTTTTATAGACTCAAAATGTTATTTGGAGCAAGTTTGGTGTTGTGAAGTTTTCCATTTGAAGCTTCCTTGCATGAGTTTTGGGCATAGGCTTGAAATGACCTGTAATTCTCAGATGACCAAAATACCCTTTGCTTGCCAAGACCATAAGTAGAGTTCCACAAATCATATGAAGGCATACCATACCATTCTAGAAATCTAAGACAATGAGGAACAACTCTTATGTTGACCATAAATTCATTTGAAATCTCCTTGATGGGTAAAAGTTGCTTGGAAGACAAGTAACTTTCACAGACAAAATTTCAGATACCTCAGATGACCTGTAACTTGCAAGGACCATAACTTGAGTTATATAAATCTCCTTGATGTCTTCCACCACTCAAATTAAAGGTCTTGAGATCCTCTACAAGTTTCATGTTGACTAAGGATCCATTTTAAGCTTTCATTTTGACTTATCTTGCTTGGAAGTTTGACCTAAACTAGGGGATTTTACACAAAAACCCTAATTTAGAAACTCCTCTTCTCCTTGATTTCTCTTGAATTCTTCTTGGCATATCACCATATCCTTATCCACATGTAAAATGATGAACCCCACATATCTCCAATAGCCTTTGATACCTTTCAATCAAACAATTGACCTAGAGTTGACCTAGGATTGACCCAGATGAAACCCTAGTTGACTGTCTTCAACTGCAACTCTTGTGATCACATCAATGACTTGTCTCCTTCTCCAAATGACTTTCTAAGTCTTCCATGATGTCTACATACTCTCCATGCTCAATCCACAGCTCACAACTTCTTGGATGATCTTCAGATACCCTCAGATAGGAGATAAATTCACTGCTTGATCCAATGACTTCTTAGCTTTCAAATTCTTTCTGATAACTTGAATGAGATTGAATTAGAATAATAACCTCTTGATAGACTCCTAGAGATGAGAATAGTGTTTGGTCCCTTGTTGGATGACTTACTATGCTATGTTATGCAGATGATTAGACTATGTACATGACTCTATATGCAAATGCTAATGCAATTGAAACATAAACCAAGTGAATAAGGTTGAGCAAATTTTAGGGTGCAACACTCCCAAGTTCAAGGTGCCTGAGTTTTCGAAATACAAAGGTCTCAGTTGCCCAAACATTCATTTGAAGATGTATTGTCACAAGATGGCTGCCTATGCCAGAGACGAAAAGCTCATGATTCATTGCTTCCAAGACAGCTTGTCTGGGGCATCACTTGAATGGTATATGCAGCTGGAACGTAACAGTGTGCGCACTTGGGCCGAGCTAGCTGATGCATTTGTCAAGCAGTATAAGTACAACACTGATCTTGCTCCGAATCGTACTCAACTTCAGAGTATGACTCAGAAGGACAACGAATCCTTCAAGGAGTACGCGCAACGATGGAGAGAGCTAGTCGCAAGGGTGCACCCACCTCTGGTTGACCGTGAACTGATCGACATCTTCATGGGTACCTTGCAAGGCCAGTACTACGAAAAGCTGATCGGTAGTGTCTCTGCTGGATTCTCTGACCTAGTGATCGTTGGTGAAAGAATTGAAGAAGGGCTGAAGAGTGGAAAGATCCCAGGAGGTTCTAACAATCAGGCCAATGCCAAGAAGCCTTTCAATGGATACAAGAAGAAGGAGGGCGAAACAAATGCCATCTTTTTGCAAAAAGGGCAAGCTTCTCAACAAGCTCCCGCTCCTATGCCTTATCAAGTTCCCTATTATCAGTATCCGTATGTTGCTGCCGCGCAATGTGCTCCAATGCCTTATCAGCCAGCTGTTCAAGCAGTGCAAGCTCAGATGCCACGGCAACAGGCTCCTCAGCAATAAGCCTACAACCAACAAGGATATCAGTATCCTCCTCAGCAACAGCAGATGCAAGCAACTCAGCAACGACAAGGTACTCGCCCACAACGTCCGCAGAGAACATGGAGACCAGATAGAGTCTTTGATCGTCTACCAATGACATATGCCAAAATCTTCGCTCAGTTGATGGAGAAGAAAGCTGTTGTTCCGAGAGATTTGGCTCCTCCAACTGTCATCCCTGCCGATTACGATGCAAATGCTCATTGTGAGTTTCATAAGGGCGCTCCAGGTCACACCATTGAGGACTGCAGGGCTTTCAAGCACATAATTCAAGACATGATTGATAGGGATGCTATCAACTTCAATGGGAAGTCTCCGAATATCATCAACAATCCGATGCCACCAGTCAACTAGTGCCAACATCAGATCGATTCCAGCCAAGTTCATTCCTCGAAGAAGGCAGTCATGTTGCCATTTCATTATTCGCAGTTCTTATATTTTGTCTTTGTTTATTTAAGTATTGTATGCTTTGAACAATTTCGATTCGTATTTGGTTTTCATTAATGTATCATTTATGCATGTTTTGAATTAGTTATGTCGTATTCACTCATTTTTCACTTGTCACCGACACATTTATTCATTGTTGTTTAGCTTGATTTGAGGGAGGATGATGAAAACGAGATACCCATAATTGCAAACCTTATGCTTTCAAACAGAATCTCGTCAATGATGTACAGGCATTGTTTCAATTCCCCATACACCGGAGATATAAGGAGTTAATCCCTAGTAAGCCTCTTCGAGCCTAGGAGTAGCAGTTTCCTTCGGATTCTCAAACCTTTTACATTTAACCTGGGGTAGGGTAGTGTTCAGTTAATCCAATCTCGCATTCAAACCAACCAAGTAAAATCCAAAAGACGGTTGTTTATTAATGACCCACGGCATGGCAGTCACAACCTTCCAACAAAATCAAAAAAAAAAAAAATCAAAATCCTGCTAAGTCAAACACCGTAGAGGGGACTTAGGCAAAATCAAGGCAATCCCGATGGATCTGACAAGCAAAGTCAATCCATGCAAAAGTTAGGGACCAAAAACAAAAGCAAAAGAGGCCCTCGAAACCCTCAACAAAAACAAAAGATTCAGTGGCCACCCAAATCAAAAGGGGCACTGACATCCATCAAAAAACCAAAATAATGTGACTGCCACGACGAGCAAACCTTGAACCATCAAGTTTATACCGTCAAGGTAAGTGTAGAATTAACTGAGCGTAGGAATGGAGATCGTTAAGAAGAAGGGGTGGGTACAAATCATACTTTGAGCCTAATATCCTTTGTTTCATAACCGTGAATCAGACCACGTTACAGCCCTCGAAAGACCTAATTGAGACGAAGTTTATTCTGAAAGCATATTATCGCAAGGTTGCGTAACCTGACTCCTCACATGATTTCTAATCATCAACATCGGTGTCATTATCCTTGTTATATCTTCTACACCAATCAAAAGTAGCACAATGTTTGGGCTAATGGTCCATTTATCTCACTACCACGACACTCTCAAATAAACGATACTTTTTCAAACTTGCATTGAACTTTGCATTAATTATTACCATTTGTGGGTGTACAATTTTAATTGCAAAACAGTGCTAGGTATTCAAAGACATTTCAACAAGGGGCAATCAAGGAAGAACTTGACTTTTAGTGGCTGTCACGAAACAAGACTACCTCAAAATTCACAGGCTGGGACAAATTACTCAAGAGCTCGAGCAGGGGCAAGCCATTAACAAGTTCCGAATGGGGCAAGACCAGGTTGTCCTGACCATCAAGCAGAGTTGCAACCTTCTCTGAAGGAAATTCACAACAAGTTACCAAGTACCCAGACTTGGGCCATCCAGAGTATCATCGCCTGTGTCAATCGTGGCGTCTTCAGCAAACTGCGTGTCGAGGAAGTCAATCCCTCCCACCACCCGAAGTCCAATTCGCATTGGCAACTACCCAAAGTCCACCACATTGACGCCTCCCTGCATTTCCAATCACCCATTTGCAATCATGTGCATCATACGCATCACATTCAACATCATAAGTATCCTACATCATATACATGCTCCAATCATACCTTACTCTTGCATCTTCGCGCGTCAGCATTTGCATTTGCACTTCCACTCATATAGAATATCATTTATCATCCAGCATTCATATATGCAAGTCAAGGTCCAGGATCAATCTTGAAGGTTTCCAAGACCATCATCAGCCCAATCAGGGGCATCTTCCACAACATCTTCAAAGCAATCATCAGCCCAGTCAGGGGCGATCTTCTACAATTGTGGGTTTCTCCCACAAAATTTGAAGTTATTCAAAGCAATATTCAGCCCAGTCAGGGGCATTTTTCAAAGACCATGGGCGTCTCCCATGACGTATTTCAACCTTGTGGTTGATCAGATCTTCAAATCAACATTCAGCCCAGTCAGGGGCATACCATTCAAGACCGTGGGCGTTCCCCGCGAAGTTATTCAACCTTTTGCTGGGTAAATCCAAGAAGTTCAGTGCAAGATTTAGCCCGAGCAGGGGCATCTTCAGCAAAGCCGTGAGCAGCCTTTTGTTGAGCAAGACAAAACATCAAGGCCAATTCAGCCCAATCAGGGGCATCCTCTTCAGAATTCATGGGCGCAACCATGAAATCATTTCAACAAAACTACGAACTCTAAGCAAGTCAGTGGCCGTCCCCGCTGATTCATTTCAACCCAATTTTCCTCTTGGGGGTTCCCCAATGAGTTGTACCCAGCAAGCGTGACCGTTGTCAATTGCCTTACTATCATCCTTTTGGTGATAGTCGAACCTCGTCAGTTCGACCTAGCCTGCATCCTTTTGGTGTTGGTAGCCTTCAATTTGTGTTTGTCCTATCATCCTTTTGGTGGTAGTGGCCGGTGTGTGTTTCGCTCTGTCATCCTTTTGGTGGGGGGTCTATCATGGTCATTAATGATAGATTGTGCGATAGTGTGTTTTGTGGTTCGCTCCGTCATCCTTTTGGTGGGGGGTCTATCATGGTCATTAATGATAGATTGTGCGATATGTTTAGCGTGAGTTCGCTCCGTCATCCTTTTGGTGAGGGGTCTATCATGGTCATTAATGATAGATTGTGCGATATGTTTAGCGTGAGTTCGCTCCGTCATCCTTTTGGTGAGGCGTCTATTATGGTCATTAATGATAGATTGTGCGATATGTTTAGCGTGAGTTCGCTCCGTCATCCTTTTGGTGAGGGGTCTATCATGGTCATTAATGATAGATTGTGCGATGTGTTTTGTGGTTCGCTCCGTCATCCTTTTGGTGGGGGGTCTATCATGGTCATTAATGATAGATTGTGCGATAGTTTGTTTTGTGTTTCACTCCGTCATCCTTTTGGTGAGGGGTCTATCATGGTCATTAATGATAGATTGTGCGATGTGTTTATTTGTGTTTCGCTCCGTCATCCTTTTGGTGGGGGGTCTATCATGGTCATTAATGATAGATTGTGCGATAGTTTGTTTTGTGTTTCGCTCCGTCATCCTTTTGGTGAGGGGTCTATCATGGTCATTAATGATAGATTGTGCGATGTGTTTATTTGTGTTTCGCTCCGTCATCCTTTTGGTGGGGGGTCTATCATGGTCATTAATGATAGATTGTGCGATATGTTTAGCGTGAGTTCGCTCCGTCATCCTTTTGGTGAGGGGTCTATCATGGTCATTAATGATAGATTGTGCGATATGTTTAGCGTGAGTTCGCTCCGTCATCCTTTTGGTGAGGGGTCTATCATGGTCATTAATGATAGATTGTGCGATATGTTTAGTGTGAGTTTGCTTCGTCATCCTTTTGGTGAAGGGTCTATCATGGTCATTAATGATATATTGTGCGATAGTTTGTTTTGTGTTTCGCTCCGTCATCCTTTTGGTGAGGGGTCTATCATGGTCATTAATGATAGATTGTGCGATGTGTTTATTTGTGTTTCGCTCCGTCATCCTTTTGGTGTGGGGTCTGTCACTTGGATTGGTGATAGATTATGCGATATTTTTTGTTTGTTTGTGTTTTGCTCTACCATCCTTTTGGTGGTAGTAGCCGTGTGTGTTTCATCCCATCATCCTCTTGGTGATGACGAATTTTTGCCGGTTATTTACAGTTTACTCAGAGGTACGCCTCCTCCAGCACTTTCGATTCCCAAGCTTTCCTTTGCTTTTCGGACAAATTCAGGGTCTTCTTTATATCTAATTGCCTTCTACCTTGATAGAGTGAGCGCCAGAGCCGTTCATCTTACTCGGTCTACGCCAATTAGATAGGGGCATCTGTCATACCCCAAATTTGTCCTACCTATTTAGTCATTTGTGCAACATTCATCCACTGACCATAATTTAAAAATTCAAAAAAGATACCACAGGGTTGAGACTATTCGAATCAAATTCCATGTGAGGTCCAAATGCCTTTCTGATATAAGTAAAATTGGTTTGACAGATAAATTTCAAGGGTCAAGGCCATGATACACTTGATAATTGAGACGGGCTCTTAATAAGGATTACTTCGAGGGTGATATTAATTCAAACACTCAAATTGCTTTAGAAAAGCTCACAAAAAATTCAAATTGGTTTTTTAGGGTTTGTTCGGTAGTATCACGAAGAGAGGCTAATGTATATACAAGCGTGATGAACCAACTTCATTGTATTCATTATGCTAATCATGTTAAAGTGTTATTTCTAAGTTCAAAGCCATACAGTGAGGACCAATGAGGATGAGTTGTGACAATTAATTGTGAAAATTTAATCTCCAATTATCCAGATGGTCCCAACTTGATGTCAAGCGGCCGTGTTCTAATTCATGTCCCAAATTAAATTCCAGATGTGGATTTCAATATGTACTAAATAAAATATATGGTGCATCATTTTCAAATACTCATGCAAGTCATGATACAGGATGTAAATTGGTCATGTATTAAGTATTTCATCAGGAAAATACATGGTACATCATGGGCATCCACAAAGAAATGAAACACAAACACTAGAAAAGGGCTTTGACGGTAAAGCTACAAGTCATAGGTCCAAAGAAATTCATGAGATATATACCATTAAGGGGCCATAATCATTGATCTTGAATTCTCAAAATATAACAAGAGTACAAGGTTACAAGACTTCATGATTTTTTGAGCCTATTCTATTCTGGCCTGCGCCCCAATGCCGCAGACGGTGTGCACGTGATGCTCGTCAAAACTCAGGCCTAACAAGAATTCAAGACATGGCCGAACTGTTTTTTTCGTGACTGTCACAGAAGGCTTCAAGCACTCTTCCATTCATACCAAAGTGTGTGGTCCTGTAAAATAAGAGAAAAGCTCATGTTACTGCAGACTCTAAAGTAAACACAGCATACACCGCAAATTGCGAGCAAAGTCGGCGTCATGTAAAATCTGTGGAATAATTGAAAAAAAGGGACATACAACAGCTATGTAGCACCTTACCATCGCGATAACCATCCTCGTTTTGTTTACAAGCTTGAACCCGTACCGTTCCGTTTCCGCGAGTCCTACCATAATTCACGGACGAAACCTGCACACAGAGAAAACCAACAAATTTTTCCAGCATAATGCCGTTTCCCGCAAAACCGTATGAAATGTGTCTTTACACTATGCAACAAAACAGGGCAGCATGATTTCATATAAAATCCATGGGCAGCATGTCAAAACCACATTGAGCATGTTACTTTGAGATGGAAAATTGAGAAATATACAAAGAGCACTAGGTTTGCACTTATCTGTAATCATGTAAACAGGATTATCCCAACATTGCAATCGAGGTGCACTCAGTTTCAGTTTGCTCCTCTTGATGCCGTACATGTCTCTGAAAGACCGAAACATGTTATTAATGCTAAAAAGCTTGATGTTCAAGACAGTGGTATGTCTGCTCTTGTTCGACTTAATAACGGTGACATGAGAAAGGCGTTGAATATTCTTCAGTTAATACACATGGCCTCTCAGCAGATAACAGAAGAAGTTGTTTACCTTTGCACTAGAAATCCATATGCCCAAAGTAATAAACCTGCATACAATATTAAGTATCATGCCTAACATTGCCTTTTGTTTTTCTCTCATTCACACTTCGTATCGAGCTTTCCAAAAGCAGATAAGATTGTCGTCATTAACATTGCCCTGTCAAGAAGAAGACCGTAAACTGTATAAGAGATGATGAGCAGCAGGGATGTGTAGGTAAATAAGTTAGAACAGAAGCATTCATTCTTGCACAAGGCAAATAACTCAAATATCATGAAAAAAGAAACTCTCAAATCGTAACTTACAATAATGACTCGTAGCAGTTGAAGTAAAACATGGCGGTAGCTACGAGTATGGTGCTCACACCTTGCCTCATAATACAAACGCGAAGTTTTGCGTAGCTACCGCATAGAACAACGACCAGCAACAAGCTTCCAAGAGATGTCATGCACAACCGACTTTCTTTCGAATACTGTAGCATATGCGCCGTAACCTCGACTTGAATTCGCGACGTAGCAAAATATCGCTCATGAACTCCTTGCAGTAGTTACCTATCAAACATGAGAAAATTAATGAAAAAAGACTACAAGACAGTCTAAAGAAAGCAGTATGACATTCTGTAAAAAACTGCCACACTCTGTAAAACAAGACAATACAAGCAGAATCTCATAGCCACATTTACAAAAATTACCACACTGTAAAATAAGGTACAACTGCTACACTCTGCACAACCAGACTAACTTTGCAAAACCATACAGCTATGCTGCATACCCTGTGCATATACCTCCAAAACCTGTGCCTAGAAGACCTTGCACCAAAGTGGTAAAAAAGGCTCTTCACATACACTCTGCCAAGAGCTGGTTAACCAATGTATCCTGTACCTGAAAATGGCTTGACATCAACAATAGTACAGTTTTGAAAAGAAAAGAAACTTAAAAAGAGGGAGGGGGAGATCGTATGGGGGACCTGATTCTTTTCTCCATCAGCTCTGAAGAAAAAACACAACTTGGAAAAAGCCCAAAAACCTCATTCTGCTTCCTCCAAAAGCCTCAGAGTCCGCTCAAGCCTTCCTCTTCTTCTTTGAACCAAAACCAAAAACCTGAAGAAAAAAAAGCTGAATGGGAAACCCTCAACCATTTTCCTCTCAATCAAAGAACCTCAACACTACCAAGCTCCAAACATAAGCACCACCTTCACTTCAAACCCAACTTCCATTTTCTTTCAAACTCTGCAACAACCTTCCAGCATCAGAACAGGATTCAAACAACAATGAAAGCATAACTCCACAGTCCAGCTAACCCTCATATTTCATTTTCCATTGGTAGCAACCAAACACATATGCCTTCATCATGCCTTATCTGAAACTAGCCTTTTCACAAACAGTTGGTATGCGCTTTCCAATTGACAACAACAACAATCAGACTTCAGCTCCAAATCACTCCATCATCGCTTTCATAAAACACCATCCATAGATTTTCATCGACCTCCTCCTTTTTCCAACCTTCTAGCTCCACAGGAACAATCTGAAATCGACAACATATGCGTACTCCCTCCATTAATATTCATAACGTTTATCTCACGCCATAACCACTCATCAACAGTTGCATCGCTTTTGAAACCACCATGAACTCTTCACGCCACGATGGACCGAGATCGAAGACGTAGGTAACAAAGTCGCGCGAGTATAGGTGAGTGAAGAGAAATAATTTGAGAGAATGACAATCGAGTGAAGATGATGATTTCAAGGTATCTTACCATTCTCTTCCTCGTTCAGAATCGGTTTGCTGGAGTTTAAGGTTGTGTCTTTCAATTCCAATTTGTATTTTAAGTATTTGTGAATGGTTATGGGGGTAATAGGGTTTCACTCAACGAAGGGATTTCAATTGAACCGGGTTGTAGATCCAACCCGCCATCTTGGTTGGGGCGCCCCAATCTGATGAGCTTGTTATATTCATCTCCAAACACCCCTGGTCCAGTCCCTTCCTTTTAGTTTCCTTGTTTTGTTTTCTTCTTAAAAATCATTTTTATATCTTATAATATTATTTTCAATATGTTGTTAATATTAGACTTTAATTTATAAATATATTTCTATTTTTCTAAATTAGTTTTCTTAAACTTCCTAAACAATATGGCTTTTTTTAATTATCTAGTAGTTTTTTATTTTATTTAGATTATATATATTCATAATTTTACTTTCTTTAGAGTTTTTATCTTCTTATAGAACTCTTTTATTTTCTATTTCAGAGTTATTTTATTTCTCGTTTGTTATTGGGCATTTGCCCCATTTTCTCCTGTTTAGGTCGATGACGAGACTTCCACCGTTTAACCGTCACAATAGTGGCGTGAAACAAAGGATCCGAGACCACCTTTGTTCTTTCGATTTTATTTTGGTAAACTAACATTAAATTTAATTTCCGTCAAACATTATTCATATTATTTCATATTATCATATTTATTCATATTATTTATTATCATATATCATTATTCATATCTCATTCACCCATATTTGAAAACACTTAATAAATTATCGAAACTCCTAAAAGCCGAATTGGTGGACTGTTGTATCATTGGTCATTTGCAGGTATCCTAACTTTGAGTCATGCCCGACTTTTCTCAAGGCGTAGTTTAGGACACAAATGCACACACACGGCTTTCTCTTGGGCTACCTGACAATGAGACCCCTTTATTTCGTGCAATCCCGTGTAACTTACATGTACCCCTCTCCTATTTCGATGTATGTTTCGCATTTCTTTGATTATTAGTTTATCTCCTAGGAGCACCCATAGGGACTAGAGTGGATCAAACTATTTTCAAACTAATTCTCGATTCATCATCGAGCCACTTTAAAACAACCCGTAAGTCGAGTGCTCATACGCATTCGCCATCAACCTATTACAACTCGACCCTTGATGCGTAAGTCAAGCCGGTCTCTTTTTTTCAAATAATTTCATTTTCAGCACGCTTTGCACGCGATAACGAGTCAAACCCTTGATCCAACGTCAAGCGGATTTTCGAAACAAAACATCAATCAATTAACAACTATTTAATTCTTTTCAAGGTGTAAAGAGTAGGTTCAAGTCTTTGATCTTGCTTTCAGTTGTTTACATACGAGTTGTCTTATTCGGGTGTGAACAATTGACGCCTCTAAATAACATTAACAACTCGACATCGTTCAACTATTTCCAACTCAAACAACTTCTTTTACGATGAAAAAGGGAGTGTCCCAAGTCTTTGGTTCGCTCTCCCGACTACTTGGATCCGAGAAGCCTTTCTCAAGCTTCAAGTAGTCGTCATCCGACCAATCTCATCCTTTCACTCACCTTTCAAACAACTTCTTTTACGATGAAAAAGAAAGTGTTCCAAGTCTTTGGTTCGCTTTCCCGATTACTTGGGGTCTGTGAAGTCTTTCTTAGGCTTCAAGTGATCGTCATCATTTCAACCTTATCCTTTCAAACATATCATGATGAAAAAGAGAGTGTTCCAAGTCTTTGGTTCGCTCTCCCGATTACTTGGGTCCGAGAAGTCTTTCTTAAACTTCGAGTAATCGTCATCCGTACCCACTTTCAACCAATTCAAACCTGTTTCTTTCGTGGTTGTTACCATGAACTACGACCGCTCTGATTCTTCATTCACTCTTGAATGTAAGATACGTAGGCACAAGATTGCGATGATCTTGGCGAGCACAATCCCCTCTATCTTCCATTTTCCCCCATCATTTCTCGTAGTCGAACTACGACGCTCTGATTTCTCATTCTCGTCCGAATGAGCATACGTAGGCACAAGGGCCCCAATCCTTGGCGAGCACCCTATCTTCTAACCATCCCATTTCCCATAGTGTCTTTATCCCTTTATAGTACCATTTTAACATTTAGTAGTGAGAAGAGAAGAATTAAGTTTAGCTAACATCCATTAACTCGAATTAAGAGGTTCCCGTCGAGTACGACGGACGTGAGGGGTGCTAATACCTTCCCCTCGCGTAACCGACTACCGAACCCAGGAATATGGTTGCGAAGGCCGTGTTCCTTCCGCGTTTATGAGGTTTTCTCGATATTTTCCTCTCCCGTATATTCGGGAAAAATAAAGTTTGGTGGCGACTTTGTCGAACCGCATTTCCGCGCCTTTCGCGCGAGGGTCGTATGCTCGAAATGTATTTTTCGAGGTGCGACACCTACGCCCCAAGCCAGCATATCATATGCATATGGCCCCACTGCCCAGACCCTCATACGCGTATTGCCTCCTGCCATACGCGTATGGCCAGAGCCCATTTCTCTCAAAATCCCCCCCCCCCCAAGAACTTACCATACGCGTAAGGCTACCCCTGTAACGGCCATTTTAATTATCTCGTTTTTCCGTGTTATTTTATTTTCGGCGTGTTTTATGGGGGTGTTTGAGTGCGATTGTGTGTAGCCCTTAAGTTGGAATTAATTAATAATTTTGGACTTTAAGACTAATAATAAAATTATTAGTGATAATGATAAATTAATGACTAATAGTAATATTATTAATATTATTATTATTGTTATTATTATTATTATTATTATTAATAATATTATTAAGTAAATAAAAGAAATGGAATAAAAAAATTGGGATAAAGGGCTGTTTGGGGAAAGAATTGAAAAGAAAAGTGGAAGGAGAAACAAGAACATGATCAAAGAGAAGAGGAATTGGAAGAAGAAGAACAAGGGAAATTGGAAGAAGGTTGAAAGAGAAGGATCTTAGAGGAAGAAGAAAGCTAGAGTTCTGAGTCATCTTCTTCAGTTGTTTGAGTTATCGAGGTAAGGGGGGGAATCAGGTCGAATGGTATGTTGCATGAATACTAGGTAGAAAGGGATTTCCCTAACCCCATTAGGTTGTGATGATTTTGTTGGTATGTGTTGGAAATTCTGAGTTGTTGATGATATGTTGAATCTGTTGCATGTGATGTAGAGAGATCGTTTGGTGATTTGGGGATTTCGGGTAATTGTCGTGTTTATGCCGGAACTGAATTAATTGAGTAGAGCTAAGGTTTATCGGGTTAAATCGAGAATAGATTATGTAGCTAGGTTGGAGAATATTGGTCTGATATGATGGGAATTGAGTTGAGTGAAATCGGGCGAGTTCGGAGAGTCTTGCTGACTCTGAGCAGTGGAATTTTTTTTTCTGAAATCACAGGCGTTCGCCAGCACCTTCGCTGAGCGAACTGGGGGCGAACCTTCGTCAGGGATTCGCCAGGCGAACTGGGCAGCGAGTGCTCCCAGTAGCCACTGTCTGCATTCGCTAGGAAGTTCGTTGGGCGAGCTAGTGGCGAGTCTTTGCTGGGGGATTCGCCGAGCGAACGGGAAGCGAGCAATCGCTGCGGGGCCTCGCTAGGCGAATGAGCCAGCGAGCGTGACAGTACGTTTGTGTTTTAAGCTGTGTTGTTTGGTTCTCTCGTGATGTTGGACCCTTGTTGGTCATGATTGATTATGATATTGATATTGAACTATGAGGAGTATATGTGTGGTGTGGAATATGATTTCCTTTATATTCGTTTAATTTGAATGATTGAATTCGGTGTATGTGATTGCGTATGAATGTGGTGATATATATATATATATATATATATATATATATATATATATATATATATATATATATATATATATATATATATATATATATATATATATATATATATATATATATATATATATATATATATATATATATATATATATATATATATATATATATATATATATATATATATATATATATATATATATATATATATATATATATATATATATATATATATATATATATATATATATATATATATATATATATATATATATATATATATATATATATATATATATATATATATATATATACACACACACACACACACATGAGGTATGATGAAATGTGATCGGATGGATCGTGGGCACCTTGTGTGTGCGTGAATTGTTGTTGTGCATTAGTGTATGCATATCATGATGCATGTTTGGGCTCAGATGGAGCGTGGTAGGGATAGATCATTTCTCAGTGGAGTGTATGCGATCTATCCTGAGTTTATTTGCCCGTACTCCGAAGGAGGGGGTGATAGGAATAGATCATTGCTCAGTGGAGTGTATGTGATCTATTCTGAGTTGATTGGGATAGATCATTGCCCGGGGGGTGTATGTGATCTATTCCGGGTTATTTTCCCGTACTCCGTGGGGAGCTTTGTGGGATAGATCGTTGTCACTGGTGGGTGCATGCGATCTATCCGGGTTCGAGTGAGCGAACCGGTGAATCGGTATCGCATATCATGGGTTGAGTTGCATTGTCTTATATGCTATGTTGGTGTGAGACAGTAGGTCCAGGTCGATGTATGTGAATGATAATTGTGTGATTTACTGCCTTTTATTCATGTACATTATTACCGTTATATTTTGATCGTGATTTCTCACCCCTTGTCGTTGTTGTGGTTTGTGCTTCTTCCGAAGTGCAGATAATCCAGGTGCGTAGCTAGCTTGGATTGTGGCGTGTCGAGTCGTAGGGATGCTCTGATACGTAACACCGGGGCTT